>CM053273.1:69146117-69626117 GCA_028583415.1 Protea cynaroides
TGGTGGTGCAACTTGTGGATTATCCCTGTGCATATATATTTTCTTGATCGGGCTTCCTCCACCGGGTGGTGGTGGTGGAACTAACGTTTTGGCTCTGCTGGTTACTCTACGCCCAGCCATGTTTTCCTTCTGATAATGGTGAAGCTTGAAAATCATTAAAATACGTGAGGCAATCATTTATACTTCATGTAGATACACTAACCGATGTTATTTTCAAAATTTTCAGATCATTCTGTGAAAAAATACAGTCTTTTCTATGCAGGGTCGATGGTATGTTCGACCCTTAGTGTCCGATCCTGGGAAATTACTTGTTTTTCCCGAGAGCCGGGGGTCGATATGGGGGTCGATGGGTGTCCGACCCCCAGGTGCAACCCATGGTTCTCTGTCAGGTTCCCGAGAGTTGGGGGTCGATATGGGGGTCGATGGTCCTGGTCGAATTCTCCGACCCCTGGACCAAAAATCAGATTTTTAAGGTCCGATTCTGAGTTCACTTTCCATTCTTCCTTTTCCGTTTCGACTCGTCTCCTTCCTCTGAGTTGCTATAGTGCCGACTCTGCTACATTGGTCATTTGGGTTCCTTGTTTCGACGTTTACACCATCCCTACAGGTATGTGTCTTACCTTTACATGTTTTTAGGTCTTCTTTTCTAGGTTTTCACCCGTATATCTCGTTTTCTTCAAATTAAACTTTTTTCAGCCGTAAAAATTCAATTTTTATTGGGGGCTTTTGTTGTTGGTGAGTCAATGGACGAAAGCTCTCAAAAATATTTGAGTTTCATCGGTTGGTTATCGAGAAACTCAAAATTTTCACTTTTTGCCCTAATTTTGGCGAAATTTTAAATTTCTTGAAATTTCTTGCAATTCACTCTAATTAGTTAAAATTTCTGCCTGTTTAGGTCTCACAAGTTTGTTTAGGATCTATGTAAGTCCTCCTGCCCACGTATATGGGTGAAAAGTGAGGTTTTTATCCAATTTACATCGTTGTTATGTCGAAATTTTAGATTTTTACTCTCTACTAACCCATTATTTGTTTTTCCTTGTGGTTTGCAGATATAATGGTCCGTACCAAGGTACCCTGAGTTCACGACCGTCTTCGTTTCTGTTCCAACGAAGCCGAGGCATAGTATGCCCACTACGCTCGCAAGAAGGTAGAGGGAGGTTGCAAGGTGAACTTGGCTGAGTTAGCCTTGTTCAATGTGGAGAGAGCATTTGGTGATATGGGATGGCTCCCTGTCATCACTTATGATGCATGTACCTGCCTTGACTTGGTACGCCAGTTCTATTGTAACCTCCAGGTGGTGGGGGATTACAATGATGTTGAGAGGGGTGATGAGCTGTGTATCACGAGCTACGTCAAGGGAGTTGACATCTCATTTGATTATCGGCAGTTGGCCGACCTACTGGGCATTTTCTATGCTGGCTCCATGGTGTTCTATGCTCCTGGAGAGCCCCAGTTCTTCTCTCTATAGATAAGCGCTGAGATCAATAGTCAGCTCATCCGACCTGATCGCTGGCAGATGAGGGCGTGTTATCTGCGTTCTGATCTACGGGTACACTGCAAGATCATTCAGCATAACCTGATACCGTAGAGTGGTCATTACGAGAGGGTCTCCCAGCTGACCCAGTATCTCCTATACTGTATATGTACTAGGCAGCCTGTCTGCCTTCCATACATCAGCATGCGTACCATGATCAGTGCCACGTTGCCTAGTCACACGGGCAAGCTTCCTTACGGACGCATGATCACTACCTTGCTTACCTGCCTGGGGGTTGACTTATTAGATGAGAAAATTCAGAAGAAATCCTTTTCATCGCCTCTGGATTGGGAGGCTATTTGCAAGATGGGCATGTGGGATGCCCAGGTCAGTGATGAGGAGGGGAACGCGATGGTGCACCCTCGCACTCGCGTAGAGATGGCTGATGCTGAGGCAGCAGCAGCAGCCGCTGGAGTTCATGGGGAGCCTGCTGGTGATGATGACCGTCTGTACATGGATGTTGACTCCATACCACCTCCTTCACCTACACATGCTGCTGGAGCTAGTACTTCTTACGCGGCTGGTCCTTCTCATGCGGCTGGTCCTTCACACCTACCTTCTGGTATGATGGGGATATTGCATGAGATCAGAGAGGCTCAGCGCAGATCTGATCTGAGGATGGGGGAGTTACTAGACGCTCAGCGTGTGAGAGTGGATGAGCTACTAGACGCCCAGCGCATATCGGACATGAGGATGGGAGAGCTCATAGATGCTCAGCGCCAGTCAGATATGCGTATGGAGGAGCTTTTGGGTGCTCAGCGCGTGACTGATCAGCGGTTGGCTGGTCTCACAACTAGTTTTCAGACGACCCAGACTCAGGTAGCCTGGTTGACTAGAGTCTACGCTGAGGATTATGACAGAGACCGTGAGGCACCACCTCCTCCTTCACCTCCAGCTTCATGATTGTATTTATTTTCTTTCTTTGTACTACAGAGTAACTGTCCGGGTTGTGGACTGTACTCTGCTTTAGTTATTTATATACGTTTGTTTCTCTCTCATTGTATTTAAAATTATTCTTCCTTTAATAAATGCATTATTCTCTTTTCAAATTTGGTCTCAAACATCACTTGTGCTTATAGTGTGTTAATATTACAGTTTTTACTTTTATCCTATCTCAGTTCACAATTCGTTGTGAAGGTATGCTAGTTTAGCGGACAAGGCCTGAGATGCTCTCTGATCAGCGGTTGGCTGGTCTCACAACTAGTTTTCAGACGACCCAGACTCAGGTAGCCTGGTTGACTAGAGTCTACGATGAGGATTATGACAGAGACCGTGAGGCACCGCTTCCTCCTTCACCTCCAGCTTCATGATTGTATTTATTTTCTTTCTTTGTACTACAGAGTAACTGTCCAGGTTGTGGACTGTACTCTGCTTTAGTTATTTATATACGTTTGTTTCTCTCTCATTGTATTTAAAATTATTCTTCCTTTAATAAATGCATTATTCTCTTTTCAAATTTGGTCTCAAACATCACTTGTGCTTATAGTGTGTTAATATTACAGTTTTTACTTTTATCCTATCTCAGTTCACAATTCGTCGTGAAGGTATGCTAGTTTAGCGGACAAGGCCTGAGATGCTCTGATACAAGTTGTCACACCCAATTCTGCACTATTCAGAATGGTGTGATGAACCGCTAGCAAACCAACGGTTCAAGCAAGATCTCGAGTAGGCTATATCCGTGTTATCTAAACCTCATACATCTACATTCATAATCAGAGTAAATACACAATAGCGGAAGTCTTATAATAAAATGAACTGAGAAATCTAGATGTGATAATCATATTTAAGTAGCAAATTATTCTTTATCAACTAAGATATAAATAAATATCCATTACATGTCTTCACTAAATCCAAATAACTAAAATAAAATCTAATTGAATACGCATGAGTTGCACTCGCAAGGGGACTCATGCGTATCCACTTCGTCTTCAACTTCCATTGCCGCCACATGCCCGTACACTGGAGCGTTGACATAATCTTCGACGGTAGTACCTGCATTATTAACTAAAAATATTCGACGTCGAGGGGGTGAGCACACATCATGGCTCAGTGAGCAAATAAAACAATGCAACAATACATATGCATGCAATCAATTCATATCTTGGGTCTGGTTTAAAGTTTGCAATATGCAATAGAAAGGTTTGGTGGTCAAAGGTTAACGTTTATTGATCCCTCCTCTATACACAAGTGTGTGACGCCGTCCAAAGGTGACGTTTATCGTCGACTCACATGCACCCAATTCATGAACATTGTACAACAAAGGTTAACGTTTATTGCTGTACAGTGCCATACCACCACGTAAGCCCCTGCTAGTGAGGGCTTGCAAACTAGGCTCACAACTAACCAATCCTAATGCCAAACAGTGTATCTAAGGCCTCACCCCAGCATCCCTCAGAACGTTCATAGAGATAGAGCTAAGGCCCCCCGGTAGAGTCAGAGACTACAAGGACCGAGACCACCTCCCCTGATACTCTACGACATAATAGTTCTGCTAAAGTAATGGTGATACGATGATGCTAATGCACAAGGCTTGAGTTAGAGATAGAGCTAAAGTGCTGAGGCCCAGCCTATGACACCCCCCTGATACTCGCTCGCATCAAGTACACCAACCACACACATACATTCACATGCCTATTCCTATCATCATCATCATCATCATCATGTTATAAACAATAAAGTAAATATGCATGAACCAATAATAGAAACATTGGATGACATGTTGTATGCACATTACAAGCATATTCACATAGAATCAAGCATAGCATCAGACTCAAGAAATAAAACAGTTTGTTATTAACCAATTAGTTAAGAGTCTTGTTTTCTTACCTTAACTTGATCGTAAGTCCTCTTTCAAGCTTTAAGAATCACCTTTATATTGATATTATATCACTAGACCAAGTCGATAGAATTTAATTAGAATTAATTCTGATTTTTAAAACCTTGCTGTTAACTGGGGGTCAATGCTAGGGTCGGAGTTTGATCGACCCTGGGTGCAACCACCCCTATTCTGGACTTCGCGAACACTGGGGGTCGATGCTCTGGGTCTGGTAGGGTCGATTGGCCATCGACCCCCATGCAACCCCCTGTGGGTTTTGTCAATTTTCCTCCCTTCAGTCCATTCTTCGAGTTTGGGGTCCTATGGCTTGCTCCTACAGTCCATTCCATACATGTTCTATGGCCTAGAACCGTGATTCATTCACCTATATGGCTTTCATGATTTCCCCCATGATTTTTCATGAAAACCTAACCATGGGTTGATGGTTTGGGTTTCTCCGAGATCATACCCTCTTCATTATCTATACTAAGGTCTTTAGAAACTCATGGAAATAGCATCCATACCTAAGAAGAATACTCCTTCTCTGCAACTCTTCTCCTTTTGCCTTCTTCTCTTCTTTCCTTCTCTTCTTCTTCTCTTCCTTCTCTTCTCTTTCTCTCAATTCAATTAGGGTTCTAAAAGGAGTGAAAGAGGCTTAGGGACGTCCTATTTATAGAGTAGAAACTCCTAAAATAATTTCCATTGAGATTAGGAAGGAATCCCATTGAAATTAGGGAAGTTTCTTAATTTTTGTTTTTACCGAGTACCGGGGGTCGATAGGGGGGTCGGAGATCCCATCGACCCTGGTCCTTAAAATGTCCGACCCCCCATGTAAAACTGGGGGTCTGACTCCTATACTAGGGGGGTCCGACCCTCCCTTGCTGGGTATGCGACCCTCCCCTTATTTTAAGTATTTTTGGGTCAATTTAATACCTGGGATCATGATCTCATTCACGCACTTGGTCCATTTGGCTCAACCATGATGGGTAGACCTGGTTCAAGGTGGTAAGACCGAGTTAGTTTGATACGGGTCTTACAGTCAATGTCATAGTGTATAAGACATATCTAGACAAAGGCAAAGTGCGAAAGGGGTAGAGAAACCTGCAGAAAGAAATATATTTTTTCATATAATAGTTAGAAATTTTATGACAAATAATTGAACATTGAGGAATTGCAAGATAAAATGGATCTAAGTAGAATGAAATTCTTTTAATGTGACTTAAAAGGGACATGTAAAGAAAGGTTGTAAAACTGGACAAACTTAAGTGAAAATGAATAAGGATTATGAAACTTCTGAGCAAGAAGGTGCATTACATTGGATACTTAAGCATTAATCATAGTCTGAGCCCATAGGAGTACCAAAACCTTTAATTTATTCTTCTTAGATTATCTATCTTTAGAAGTTAAAATGTATATTATTATCTTTCACCCTGGTCATATGGGTTTAAGACTAATGTCCAAAGAAAGATTGTAAAGAATAATATTCTGGACCCCCCTTCAAAAGTTCATAACATGTATATATGTGAGAATTAATTAAAGAAGAAGATGATAAGATTAAAGTAAATGAAAGTTATTCACAACCAAGATTTAAGGTGGGACGCCAAAAGAATTGACTGCTGAGCCGTATGAGGTAGGAAACTCTCAAGTACGGTTCTAAGGAAAGGAATTGATCCACCTATTCCAACCGGGGAGAACAGGCTGGACATCGAGATTTCATCAAGGACTTCTTGTCACAGTTTACTCCATAGGTGTTTTTCTAAATAATGAAAATTAAGATGAAAAACTTTTATTGAAGGAATTAAAACTATTGGATCTGAATGAAAGGGTATGTATTATGGGAGACCATGTGATATTGGTCTATTCTCCGAAAAATTTTGAGCTAGTGTTTACAAAATCCTGAGAATGTATTTGATCCTATAGGGAAAGAATTGATATTGTAGCCTATATTATTAATAGAGTGCCTAGTTAGTTAGTTCCAGTTTAAGTTATCTTCTTGTTTGAGATTGTAGAGCTAACATGGTTTCATTATACTCGTGGGAGAGTAATTATTTTAGGACATTAAGTTGTCTTTTTATGGGATGTCAAAACAATCCGAAGGATACAACAAGATTCTTAAGTTTGATGAGATTATATGGAAATGGCTGTGAAGCAACCAATTGAGATAACAAAAATATTACTAGAGTATAATGAAATGATTATAAAAATGTTCATTAAGATCGATGCTTTAGCCATAGTGGCAGAGCTAGATGCAACAATGAGGAGATATACTAGATCATGTAGATCTGTGACTTTATCTAATCATATGTCGTATTTTAAAATAGATGTTTTGGAGTTGGACAAGATGAAGATCCCAATGATTTTGAGTAAGTTGTCAGTAATGAAATTGCTCTTGAATGGTTAATGGTCATAAAAGATGCGTTGTTGTCTATGAACAATAGCGAGACTTAAGATTTTATGCTTTTGTTGATGAGCAGTGTACTTATAGTCTCAAAATGGATATACAAGAAAATGTGTGATTCCAATAGGAGAATTAATTGCTATAAAGTAAGACTTGTAGGGAAGTAGAATCATACAAAGAGAATGGAAGGTATAGACTTCAAATCTTTGAGGTCTTAGTTGTATTTTTTTGTTTGTTTTGGAGTTACATCAAATAAATGTTAAGATTGTTTTGATAAAAGAAAATCTAAAAAAAGATGTTTATATGCTTTAATCACAAGGTTTTGTAGTAAGGGTAAAGAAGATTTGTTTAGTAGACTTATAAAGTCAATCTGTGGATTAAACATGTATTCAGGTAATGGTATCTGAAGTTTTACAGGGTTGTATCTTCTTTTAACTTGATTGAGATTATCATTGATCGTTGTATATATCTATAGGTCAGTGGAAGCGGATTCACTTCCTAGTCATGTGTGTTGATGGTTAATCACTGGCTTATAGTGGCATGGTTTACTAGTTAAAACCAATGTTTTTCTGTCTGATAACTTTGAGATGTTGAATGTGTGAGCAATGACAGAAAAAGTAAAATTCTGAATTTGCCTCAAAGTGTAATGTTGTTCTTGTTTTCGAATTATTTAGTATGCATGTATAACTATTAAGTTGCGGATGCTTAAATCAGTAAAGGAGACAAATTGACAGATTGTATACGAGGAATGATATTGAGTGTAAGCATCTACACTGCAGTAGGGAGCTTGATATATGCTCAAGGTTGTAATCGTTTTATATAGCATTTTCATTAAGTGTTATGGGACGTTTTCAGTTGGATGCTCGTATAGCTACTAGACAATGGGAAAAAGAAAGTCATGCGGTATATGCAGAGGACTAAGGATTGCATGTTCATTTATGAGAGTAGCGACACTCTAGGCTATTTTGATGCAATTTTAAATGTTTGCATTGATGACAGAAAATCAACATCAAGGTTCATTGTCATGGTGGTAGGGTTTTGTAACTCTATGTAAAGATAACATATTAGGTATCTGCTATAAGAGTTTCTTTTCTGATTTAGAGGTTGTGGACTCTAGTTTTAGACTATTGAGATATGTTGTGATAGTGGTTTAACTATATTTTTTTCAAAGAATAATAAAAAATATAGTATTTTACAACATAATAGAGATCAAATCTCTTCAGGTAAGGAAAAGATTAAAAGATTTTATATCGTTGTAGATTCTCTGATGAAGGTTTTGTCAGTAGGAGTCTTCATGGGACGGTATATCCGATATAGAAATGGTTGAAAACAATCAATATTTATCAGAGGCTTAAGTTGTCAAAGATCTAAAAATCAGTGGGAGTCTCTAGATATGCTTAATTAGTGGAAGATTCTTTATATTTATGTTTGTGTTTTCACATTGCCTACTGTATTTGATTATATTGCTCATGGTCTAATGGGCATAGTTTTGTAACCATAGTTTTGTTTACATTAGCATTTATATTATTACTATTTTACATACATAGTTATGTGTTTGACATGTCAAAGATAAATCAAGCAGTATTTAGTCAGACATCAAGTAGTATTTAGCCAAACACCAGGCAGTATTTAGCCAAAGGACGAACAAGACAGTATTCAACCAGATATATAAGGTAGTATTTAGCCATACAAACAATGATGATAAGTCAAAATACGGTATTAATCCAAGCTAGAGGCGGTTTGCCATGAGAGGATAATATCAAAGAATAAAGGCGGTGTCTAGCAAAGATATGATATTATATTTTTAGATTATTTAAATATCATGTTTTATTACCCAAAAAGGTTTTGGGACATTTTAATTAAGGTTATTTAATCAAGTTTGGACTCGCATGAGAGTTTACTTTCATGCATTATCTCAGGCGATTCATGTATTGAGTAGACCTCTGTTGTGGCTGACAAAAGGTCGTACACCATATATTGAGGTGTATTATCCACTGTTGCTCTCATTGGGAAGCTTGATGGATGTTTCAAAGTTAGAGACGATTTAGTGTGCAGGATTCCATGGCTACATTGGTTAATGATAGTTTTGTAATTAATATAGCCCAAGTAGGAGATTGTTAGATTTATGTGGGCTTAATTAATTACCTAAACTAGTTAATTCAGTGGAAGTCTGATTGACATGGTAGAACCGGTTTGGTTTGGTTCTCACATGGTACGAAATAGGTTTGGTAACCCTAATTCTATTATGGGAAGGATTTTAGGGTTACAAAAATATTCTTTAAATACTGGATTAGAGTCCCCACGGCCACAGTTAATCAGTTCTCTTTGCACCCATTAGCAAGAGACATCAGGGATATCAACTGGAGGCTGTGGAAGACTGTAGCTGAAGGATTTCAATCAAAGCTTGGAGTGTCTCGGAGTTTATGGGAATCGATTTCTTCAAACATGTATGTCTTTATTATTAATCAATTATGGCTTTCCCATTGTATTCTAGGGTTCATGTATGGATTGAGATGGGTTTCATTGAAACTCTAAATGCATAATAATCTAACATAAATTACTATGACTAATATACATGCTCCTACGCCTTACGTCCTAAGGATTATCTTTTTCCCGGTTTGATAAAGATTTTGTTCTTAGTATATTGTGGCTGAACGCTGCCATAGATGTTAGCTAAAGGAATCCTGTTTGGTAACCCTACTCTATATTACAAATGAATATTTATGATTCATGTCATGGGTTCAGCCTTAGTCTTTAAGCTGCCTGCCTGACTAACCAACTCTTATTTGTCCAGACTTGGGACTGGCAATGTGAGAACATCGGTGTCACATTATAGATTAACGGAGGCCAAAATCTTAAATAGCTACCCTTATGCCCCCTTGCCAGTTTGTTTTGATACCGAAAACATGTAATACAACTGTCAAACCATACTGGTTTTGCTCAAATGCTTGCTTTATAAAATATAGTCTAATTGCCCGTATGTGTTTTTTGTTAATGCAAAGTTCACCTAGATTTTTTTACAAGGCAACCTCAGAATCTTTGCTTGCTTTTTTCATAGAGCATTTTTTAAGACTGGATTTCTTTCAATACATGGCAGGTTGTAATTTATTCACCTACTCGAACTGCCACACAACAAGGTTCTGGAAAAGTTGGAAGGTGGAAGATTAATTTTTTGTCAACCCAGAAGTATGTTATACTATCCACATTTTCTTCTTTCCACTTTCAATAAGTTGTAGAGGCTGTGCAACTTTGTCAAAGAATTCAATGTCTTGTATTACACTAAAATTCTCTTTTGTTGGGGTTGTTGGATGTCAAGGGAATATATTTGAAATGTGTATTTGTGTACTTTTTTTTTGAAGTAGAAAGTTTCATCCTTTGTTTTGTGGGTGGGTGAAATATGCTATTTGTGTGCCAGTAGAGTTCTTTTATTTAGAAAATATGTAATATGTTATTTTTTATAGAGATTTAGAAAATATTTAACAGAAAAGAAAGTGGGTAATATGAGGTTTTGGATAATATTGGAGATGTCACAAAAATTATTATTCCTAATGGCTTGTAGGAGTAGTGGGCTTTGATAAAACCCATGCTTTTATTCATGAATGCAAAGCGTTGTAGTGAAGGGCAGTCACTAACCTCATTCATATAAAGAACCCTTTGGGTTTTGCTCTTATATAATTGTTTCTATTATAAATATTTTTTATTTACATTTTGTGTAGGTGGGAAAATCCATTGATGGGTTGGACATCCACTGGGGACCCATGTGCCATTGTGGGTGATGCAAGACTTAGTTTTGACATGAAGAAGTGGCAAAGGCATTTTCTGAGAGACATGGTTGGGAGTATGAGGTGTGTCTCTACTGCTTGAAATTGTACTTGTGAATTACTTTTTCAACAATTTTTGTATCTTTGAGCTCTTAAAGCTTGTTTTCTTTGTACCTTGTCCGCAATGATATAGGACTGTGTGTTCTTTGGAGCGTCAACCCATCAATAGAATGAAATGATATAATGGTGAGCCTAGGGCGACGAACATGGCTCTTCAGTGTCTATGCCCTTCTCTTCTTCACTCAAAGAGGCAATGCACCCAGCATAGAAAAGCCTTAGCCCTATATAAAAAAAGGTAGCTTGCTCCCAACAAAGGTTTAGATAAGGGGCTGAAGCGAAGAAAACGGAAGTGCGCAGATGCGCACTCCTGCGAAGCCAAAAAACGTGAGCGCCTAGCGCGATACGCAATCAAACTACTGCGCTAACGCGCTTCAACCCTAAACAAGCAACGACCTTACTCTACTATTTACTCTAAAGGGGGGGCGGGGCGCGCTAGCGCGCCAGAACAAGGCGACCGGAGGGAGGCTACCTTTCGCCCCTCATAACTCATGAAGGAAATAGAAGAATATTGGTTGAGATGTAATGTTTATGGATGGTGCTTAAGTGGCTGTGCAAATAGGCTAAAATTGGTTTGAAATAACTGTTAAAGCAGTCTAAACGACATGCTCCATGGTAAACTAAGGCAATCTTTTGTATCGCTTATGTTATTATATAAAGGATGGAGTCTCGTTCTTGGTCAGAAAGTGGGAACATGATAGCAAGAGAAGAAACTCACCAAGGAAGATCCAAAGGTTCACATTATTGGAAAAGCTCCACCCAAACTCGATCCACTAATAAAAAATACAAAATCAATAGTTAATCCTAATATCAACTCTATTGGGAATAGTCCCACATTGCTAATGAGATTGGAATCATGTGGTCTTATATATGGAGAGTGTAAGACTCACACACCATGAATTCGGTCTAACCTTACATTCTTGTGTCATTACTAGTCTACCTATCATGGTCGAGCCAAGTGGACCAAGTGCGTGAAGAAACCACAACACCAGGTATGAAATTTAACTCAAAAATAGTCAAATATGAGTGTGTGATCGCATGCCTAAACAGGTGTGACCGACCCCACCTCAAAAGAGTCCAACCCATGACTTTTGGTCGTGGGGTAGCACATTTTAAAAACGTAGGGTCATGGATTCTGTGACCCTACCTGCGACCCTACGAAAACAGCCAGAAACCGAATTTAGGAAACCTTCCTAATCCGAAAGGGGTGCTTTCCTAAACTCATTGGGGTTTATTATGGAGGGTTTTTCTCTATAAATAAGACGTCCCTTAGCCTCTTTCACTCCTTTAAAACTCTAATTGAAAGAAAGAGAAAGAGAAGAGAAGGAAGAGAAGGAGAAGAGAAGGAGAATTGAAGAAGAAGACTACGGAGGAGGAAATTCAGAGAAAACTCTGAATCTTCAGCAAACCTAAGGTATAAACCTAATTCCCATGATTTATTTAAGAGCCTAGAATAGTTCATGAAGAAGACAGGATTAGGAGAAACCCAAATCATCCATCCATTGATAAATTCCAAGAGAATCCATGGAGGAAATCATTGTGGACAATGGATAGTGTATAAAATTGTAGTTTTGAGCCATAGAACAATCATAGGAAGGACCATGAAGATAAGTCAAAGGATTCAAACATGAAGGAATGGACTTAATAGTGAAAGGTCGACCATGACACTTGTGGTCGCACGTAGGGTCACATGATGTCCGACCCCACGAGACCCACACGTCTGTCCACATGCCCTTGGGAAGTTTCCAGGGAGGGTGTGGTCGAACATAGGGTCGCAGTATGTCTGACCCTACCTGCGACCCTACACCCTGGGGTCACAGAAACTGAGACCCCAGGTGCTACCCTACCCTGCGACCCTACATCCTGTGGTCGCAGAAACTGAGACCCCAGGTTTTACCCCACCTACGACCCCTTAGCTTCTGCTAGTCTAAACTTAAGGGAATTAATTCTAATTAAAATCTATCAACTTGATTAGATTTTTCAGTGATTTAAAAGTGATTCATAAAGCTTGGACGAGGGTCTACGATCAATCAAAGGTAAGGGAACAAGACCTAAACTAATTGGCTAATAATAAATTGTTTTTTTTATTGAGTCCAATGCTATGAATGATTCTATGCTTGTATGCGTGTATTGTGCATTTAACATGTCATCCAATATTCCTATTATTACTGTTCATGCATATTTAATTCCGTTTATTTATAACATGATGATGATGATGATGCTAGGAATAGGCATGTGAATGTTTGTGTGTGGTTAGTGTGCTTGATGCAAGTGGGGCATCAGGGAAAGTGTAATGTGGTGCTGTCCTAAGCACCGTAGCTCTATCTCTACTCAAGTCTTGTCCACTGACATCGTCGTATCGCCATTATCTTAGCAGAACTATTACGTCGTAGGGCATCAATGGAGGTGGTCTCGGACCGTGTAGTCTCTAACTCTGTCGGGGGGCCTTAGCTCTATCTCTATGGATGTATTGAGGGATGCTGGGGTGAGGCCTTGGATACACTCTTTGACATTAGGATTGGTTAGTTGCGAGCCCAGTTTGCAAGCCCTCACTAATAGGGGCTTACGTGTTGGTATGGGTAGGGCATCAGGGGAAGTGTGATGCGGTGCGATCCTAAGCACTTTAGCCCTATCCCTGTTCCATGTTGGGTGGATGTGGACGACAATGGTATTTGATCCATTGGGTGGGCTTACAAACCCGTATATAGAGGTGCGACGGCCACCAAACCTTTCTATTGCACATGCAAACTTATGAACCAAACCAAAGATATGAATTGAATGCATGCATATGTTTGTTGCATTGTTTTGTTTACTCACTGAGCTCAAGTTGGAGAGCTGACCCTCGCGCGTGCAATTCTTTTTAGTTTCTGATGTTGCAGGTATTACGGTTGAATATTTTAATGACTCGCCAACATATGAACATGTGGCGGCTATGATGAGCAAGCTGTGGAGGACTATAGTGATTCGTTAAGCGAGCATTTCAACTGTGGATACGCTTAGTGTTTAATTCTCGTATTTGGATATTTGTAATATGTATTAAATTATGTTTTGGTTACTTGAAGATAAATGGAATATTAATTATTTATCATGACTAGACCTCAGTTCATTATCTGTAAGACTTCCGTTATTTACTTTATTATCTCTGATTAATGTGGAATGTGTTTTGGTTTAACATGGTGGGGATAGCCTATTCGAGATCCTGGTTGAACCGTTGGTTTATTGACTGTTCATCACACCATTCTGGTTGGTGCAGAATTGGGGTGTGACAACTTGGTATCAGAGCTCTCAGGCCTTGCCCATCAAACCTAAATACATTCACGATTGTGTCTATGAACTGAGTTAGGATAAATTAAAAGCTTTAATACAAACACACCATAAGCACCTGTGTTGGTTGAGACAGAACCTAAACAAGACAATAATGTACATATAAAAGGTGGAACCATATATATACATAGACAAAAAAAGAAAATTTAAATTTATCCTGATAAAAAAATAATATAGGGTACTATCTATAAGTCGGGCAGTTGCCTAAGTATACAAAGAATATAGTACAGTAAGAAGGAAGCATCTGTAAAGTAGAAAAATTAGAATACCGAGTTGGTACTCACAAGATGTGAAACTCGATGTATGATAGGGAAGGAAGAAAAATGGCTAGTAATGCCTAAATCCCTGTAAAGGTAAAGAGAAAGATCTCGGGCTATATTCAACAGAGATAGGAGAACAATGGCCATACAAAAAAAAAAAAATGAAAGTAACTACAAAAGAAGATAAAGCTATACTCTTGGGTGACATGGAGACTCAGAGTGAGATCCACCATAAGCTGATTCATTGCCCGCTGAGCATTAAGAGGATGTTGCAACTTGACCCCACCACTATTAGGGTCGAGAATGGATAATGAAAACTCATCTGAGTAGATGCTAATGAATGATAATCAGATTGGAGTAAGTCAAAGGAGGTGAACAACCAGGCCACTCCAGCCAATCACCTGAACTACCAAGTGCCTTGGCTACGGTTGTAATAAATTTGGCCTGACAAAATACAAGAGCAACAACAGATGAGACCGACTATGCAAGTTGTTATGTGAATCACTATCCAAGTTGTCAATGCTACACCAACACCTCCGGGTCAGACCATGTATAGTACCAATTGGTAGCAACACTGTACCTCTAGCACCTGTTAGCTATAACACAGTGCCTACCATACAACAAGTCCCAGTAATGCACACCCTAGTGTAGAAGCTTGGTATACAACAAGCAAGGTATCAAGGTGGTTACCCTTATCAGCCACCAAGGTATGAGATAGCTATCCCATGGTAAAATGATCCGACCAAGGTTGAGGAATATTTTCTCAAGATGAAGCCTCAAACGTTTTCAGCAAAGGATCAAATCTATTGTGGCCATATAACTAGATAGGTTATATAGGATGCGGTGCATTATTGATTTACTCTTATGATTATAGAGGATGCACATACCTGATTTTAAATTCTCGTGTCTTGACAGGATACCTTCTTGATTCAACCTATCAATTGGAGTTATAGATATTGTTTCTTTAGTATTAGTCTTGATTATACCAATTTGAGCCACTCTCAAGATCGACAACATGAACAGAGATATGAACTGAATGAACAGTTAAATGTGTAATCATGTTGAATGTACATCTTTCGATTTATACCTGATTTATTGATGTACCAAAACTTCTCCAGATTTACTCCTGTAGTGCCTTAACCAATGACATTATATACTCGATATAACCTATAACCATGAGGTTAAGAACTGTAAAATCTCTATTTCCATGTATTTGGACCACCGTGCAACTTAACGACCTTTTGATGCCAGTTGGATTACCATAGATTTACTCCTGATCCTTTAAATTTAAGTTCACTAGATAAAGCAAGTGTTTGTTGTCATACTAAATTGAAAGAAGGAAAAGAATTGCTTTTGGATAAACATTTTGATTCTTACATTTCTCGACATCCATTGATAAGATATTTAGTTAATAAATAATTATGGGAAGGAAGATAATTGAATTCAGATTAGATGCTATAGCCAAGAGATCTCAGATGAAGTAATGGAGAACCTATTTTGAGATTACTAAATGGATGGATATGAGTCATGTCTATGAAAGAGTGCATGAGCAAAATGTGAGAACTATCAAGAGTAACTAGGAAAGAGTAGATAGCACTCAAGTAGAGTTAAAGATGGCTATATCGGTATGAATTTTGACAAGGCAGAAGATTTCAAAAGGCAAATCTAAGAGTGGACACAAGGATGAAGTTAAAAATCGTGGCATTGATAGTATTCGGATTAGTACAAGTAATACTGAGTTATGCCTAATGTCGAGTTAGATGATTAAGAAAAGACCAAAAGAGTTTGGCTGAATTAATGAATTTATAAGCATATACCCTAATGCTTATAGGTAGACTTGGGATATGAAGTAACAATCACAAGATACTTTTGAGGTATATGATAGAGAGATTAGGGTAGAACATCAGTGATAAAAGAGATGTAAGCTACGAAGTGCAATATGAGATTATTGATGATAGTCTTTGAAAAATCATAAGAGATGAAGGCACTAGACAAGCTCTTAAGAACTTCAAATCAGATCTTGTTAGTTCAAGCCCTTTTGGACTAAATGTTGCATTAGATGAGTGTTATGTGTTATTCCCAGGTTGACACTGAGAGGGGGGGGGGGTGAATCAGTGACCACTAAAAAATCCTTTTCCACTTTTTTGATTATGGCCTGATACTATGCAAGGTTCGTCAGGAGCTGTTGATCAATTGTGCAATACTGCCTTGAGCTGATTTCCTGAGACTCTCTCACAAACAATATGTCAAACACATTTTGTGCACACACCAACCACACACCCATAGATATCCATACCAGGGGCTTGGCCTGCCAAGTGTGTACACCCAGACCTGCAGCACACAGACTTCTAATGCACAATCACAAGCACATGCATGGGACACACAATATAACGTGGTTCATCAATCACACACTGTGATGGCTACTCCATAGGATAATACCCTAACCAGGTTTTCGTATATACCCAATACACAATAGAAATGCTACGGTTGCTCCAACAACCCCGATGCTACAACATCAACCGCATTCACACAGCTACAACTGTGTCCTAGGCATCAACCCCAACTCCAGTCAAGCACCCACTTGACAGGTTATACAATATGTATATCAAATGATTACAAACCCTTCCCATATAGCACTGATATAGTACATAGAGTTTGTGTGCGAGTTTACCTCCCGGCCTTGCTCACTACTGATGCAAGTTTCACTGTCCAAGCATCTCAGCTTCGTCTTAGACTCCACAACTTGTTCTTCACCAGAACAACTCCATAGGAAGCTCACAGCTGGTCCACTCACTCTTTACAAGCTTCAGCAAAGCTTTCATGGCCTCACTCTGCCAGTAGGAGTCTCTCTCTCTCTTGGAGAAGCTTCAATGGAGGGTTTCCTTAAAAATCACCATTTGAGGCCTTCTCTTCGAGCTCTAACCACTCCCCAAGTCTCACACTTTGAAAATCCTTCAGTTTGGTATATTATGGGCCTCAATCCGACATTGGACGGCCGAGATATCATCAAAAGAAGGTCGGCCAGTGAGATTATTCCAAAAAGAATCTTTCTCCCTAATTCCATGCACCGCGACGCACCATAGCGCGTCTGCCTCTGATCCACCGTACGCTGCTGTCGAGTCCTGATTGGCGGAGACAGAATCTTCGAATATAGACCGCTGGATCGGTCAAGGAGTGGCGGGATTTGCTCTGGTCCCTCCGATCGGCCTCATCGCGTCAAGCGCGATCGGAGTCCATACTGACCTTCAGATGCACATCTTCGGCGCATGCTCAACATGTGCGCGCTCCACCGAATCAGGGATCCACTCCCGTGCGGCGCAGACCACCACTTAAACTTGCTTCCAGCCACTCAGAAGCCACACGCAAGAATCATTGCGCGAATCTGACGCTACATCGAGTCCCGCATTTTTGACAGCCCTCCATTTGGAATCTCGCTGTCGTGGCTCGATCCAAGCCTCCCATACGGAATATGCTCTTTTCAAAATGACCAAAATACCCCTGTGAATGTGTGGTAATGCCCTGCAAGTCGATTTTTTTCCAGTAAGGTTCAGACCTTTTTCTTCTCTGCGGCATTTCGTCGAACAGCTTGTGCGCAAGCCGAAGGACCCTGCGCAGGCTTGCGGCACGTGCGCACGGTGCTTGCGCTGCGCTGTGTTGCCGAGCAAGCCTTGCGGCATGGCACGACGAGCATGACTGCTGCATGCGGCTGGTGCTGTACGCGCGGCTACCTGCTGTGCGCGCGGCTGATGCTGTGGGCGCGGCTAGTGCTGTGCGGGCGGCTGCCTGCTGTGCACTTGGCTGGTGCTGTGCGCGCGGCTGCCTGTTGTGCACTCGGCTGGTGTTGTGGGCGCGGCTATTGCTGTGCATGCGAATACCTGCTGTGCACTCGGCTAGTGTTGTGTGCGCGGCTATTGCTGTGGGCGCGGCTATTGCTGTGCGCGCGGCTGCCTGCTGTGCACTCGGCTACCCAAAGTGGGACCCACCTGGTCCCCACTCTCTCTCCTCTATATCACTTTCTCTGCTAAGGTTGCCAACAATGACAACACTTACTGCACTGTCTGGACAGGGTGTCAACATTATGAGCAATGTCTGAATCATATGGATGGACAGAATTTGGATGCAACCTAAATCGACTTGAGATGACGTCGAATGGCTGTTTCAAGACTCTACAAAGTGGTTATGTGCATAGAAGAGGTTATTCAAGAATAAAGATGGCATATAATTTAGTTTCATTAGAAGCATGTTGCCTAAGAAGTGAAAGCTGATCCCCTCTATGCTAAAGGAGAAGACATGCCTTGAAGAGAAAGAAGTTGGATATATGGTATCTGTGGTATACGTTACCAAAGAAGCACTACAGATGGAAGATATTGATGTGATGCATAAATTTCCTGATGTGTTTCCAGGAGACTTACCTGGGTTACTATCTGATCATGCGATCGGGTTCATCATCGACTTGTTACCAAGGATGATACTTGAGTCAAAAGCACCTATAGAGTAGCTCCTATGGAGTTGAAGGGATTAGGACTCAACTATGGGGGTTATTAGACAAAGGTTCTAATCGGTTAAGTATTGCATCAAGGGGAGCGCCAATGCAATTCGTGAAGAAGAAGGACGGTAGTGTCAGATTATGTATAGACTACCGAGAACTAAACAAGCTCACCATCAAGAATCGATAACTACTACCTCAGATCGATGACTTGTTTAAACAGTTGCAAGGAACAAAGGTATTTTCTAAGATTGATCTTCAGTCAAGATATCATCAGCTTAAGAATTTGGACAATGATATCTCGAAGATAGCTTTTAGAATCAGGATTGGATATTATGAGTTCCCAATTATGAGGTTTGGATTAACCAATGCACTTACATCTTTTATGGAACTGATGAACTGGGTGTTTCATGACATGTTGGACACATCGGTCATAGTTTTCATAGATGATATTTTGGTTTATTCCAAGAATGAAGCAACTCATACAATGGACCTTAGAGAAGCCTTACAATAGCTGAGAAGTGAAAAGCTTTATGCCAAGTACAAGAAATATGGGACTTGAATAAACAAAGTGATCTTCTTGGATGACATATCATAAAAAGGGATTAAAGTGGATCTTATTAAGATAGAAGTAGTCATATGGTGAGAAACACCTAAAGAATATTGCGAAGATCAAAAGTTTCTGGGGTTTAGCGGGTTATTACAGACGATTTTTGGAGGACCACTCTAAGATCGCAAAACCTCTTACCAAGATAACCTGGAAGGGAGAGGAGTTTAATTGAACTGACAAGTGTGAAGAATGTTTCCAGATTCTAAAGTAAGGTTGATATCAACTCCCATCTTGATCGTTTTGACACCAGGGAAACCTTTTACCCTAAACATCGAAGCTTTCGGATTGGATCTAGGATGCGGGTTGATGTAAGGTAAACAAGCGATTGCATATGCTTCAAGAAAATTGAAGGAGCATGAGAAGAATTACCCTACTCATGATTTGGAATTATCGATGGTGAATTATGCAATCAAGACTTAAAGACATTATCTATACGGAGAAGAATTTAAAATTAAATGGGAATACAAGAGTTTTATTTATCTCTTCATCAGAAAGAGTTGAACATAAGGATAAGAAAATGGCTGGAGTTGTTTAAGGATTAAGACTGTGATATTCAGTGTCACCAGATGCGTGTCGAGCGCTCAAATTAAATTACCTTACTTTGAAACGTAGATACTAGCAAGTAAGGGTTGAACCCACAAGGATTGTATGATCAAGATTAAAATGTTTAATTAACCTAAAGAGAGAAAAAAAAAACAAATGAAAATAAAATAAGACTCAGAAAGTAACCAATTGTTGTACTAAAATAGATTCTGATTAATCTTATTAGCACAACTTCATTGGCTATTTTATGTATGGAGGGGGGTATGTTTGCAGTAGAAAAGAACAGTAATTAATTATTTAAAATGCAAGAATAAAGAGCAAGGTAATACAAATATCAAAGATTAAACCAATAAGAGAAAACTTCGGTCAAAAGGATACTTACACCATCTTCATAAACTTGTTCATCGACATAAAGGATAATCAATTCCAATTGAATAATCAATCAAGAAAATTAGGACTAGGCCTAAAATCCTTAGTCTTTCCTTAAGATTGTTCTATTAAAAGATAGCTTATTAATAGCACCCTTACTCTTAAATCAATCTCAAGACTAGGCTCTCGATTTGATTCAGGAATAACAATAACAATTGGAAATGCGATTGAAATTAAACGTTAAGCACACACCAGCATGGTTTAATTATTTTAATTTGATTTCTCCTAGGAATATAACATTAACTTGTCCATTAACATCAATCCCCATTGCCACTGACATAGAATCAATTGATAGCAATTCAATTCTAATATAACAATTGATTAAATAAATAAATCAATTAGTAGTACTCCTAATCAACCCATTCATCAATCATTATACACATAAATTGGAAGAAAAACAAATATTCAATTAAAAATCAATAAATAAAAACAAGTCTCACAAGTTTACAATGATGGCTTCAGCTCCGTCTAACCAAGGATAAGAAAGTTAGCCACACATGACTTCTTCAAGAACACAAAATAAAGAGAGTTGTTCTTCAGCCATTGTCTTCTTTCTCAATCACTCTTTAATGATCTTTACATAGGCTTTACATTGTTTAAATAGCCAAAATACAAGACTAAAATTGGTATGCCTAGATTTGACAACCTTATTACATGGAAATAAAAATTAAACAAAATCTTCATTCTTAGATTAGATGAAAATCATTCCATTATTAAAAAATTGTCACCCCCAAATCTACCAAATTTTGTAAGATTCCATAGTTGTGTATATTCTCCTCAAGATTTCCAATAATCAATCAAGGCCTTCCAATAGTGAACATTCCGTGTGTAGCAACCTTCCTTCTCTGGTTTAGATTTGGATCAATTTTCTAGATTAGATTTTAAACCCACATTTGGAAGCCCAAACGAACTCTTTCCATGTCAGAATCCTACATGAAATTCAAAACGTTATTATTAAGAGTGCTAGAATTTTTTCATCTTTTATTAATTAATTAACAAGATTTCTAAAATATACCAAACTCATAAAATAAATTCTATTAAGCTCAATAAGGTATAAAACACCCTAAAAATCATAATGCAAAAGGAATAAAAAATATAAAATTATACACATATCAAATTCCCCCACACTTAGCCTTTGCACGTCCTCGGGCAAAATAAAATAAAAAAAATCATAAACTATTCCACTTTCGTAGGAACCACGATTGCACTTAGCATGTACAACAAGCCATTGAACCCCTAGGTTACCCCTAGTGGACGAGTTGTGCCTCGTGAGGGTTTGCAGTGAATCTACCCACAAAATTCAAAGAAAAATATTTTTAGATTTGACAAATTACAAGAATTAAATAAAATCTTAAGTACTCCACAATTATAACTCATAAACATAATTAAACTCAATAGAAAACTTAAATCTTATCAAAGATACAATAACTTTATTTTAGTCACCATCTTCAACAAATTCATATTAATATGCATCTATAGTGTGAAGTGTGAAGTGATGTAACTCAATTAGTAAGGGGCTTTACAGTATACTTCAAGAAAAGTAACATTATTTTTTTTATTGACTTGTGCAATGTCTGTTTTCTTAGGCTTTCTAAGTTACCCATGTAGCAAGTGTTGGGTCAGTAACTCCCAAACCAGTTGGCTTTAGGGCACTAGGTGTAGAGACACCCCTAGGACTTAATAACTCAAGTAACAAAGGCCACAAAATCAGAAAATTTAGAAGTCAATTTTTTTTCATCGACCTGTGCAATGTCCGTTTTCTTAGGCTTTCTAAGTTACCCATGTAGCAAGTGTTGGGTCAGTGACTCCCAAACCAGTTGGCTTTAGGGCACTAGGTGTAGAGACACCCCTAGGACTTAATAACTCAAGTAACAAAGGCCACAAAATCAGACTTAGTCAATTAAACTGCTTATAACCATCATCTCAATTTTTCTTTTATTTTTGAGGTATTTTGGACATTGAAGCAGTTTTATTCTTTTTCAAGTTTTTTTTTTTTTTTTTTTTTTTGGAATTGTCATTTCTCAAATTTACCATTTATTCCCCACAACTAAGAGTTGGTGCAAACGTGAAATACAAAGACAAATAACAATAAAACTTTATCTCAGATGGTGATTCAAATTTAGTCGCATATCTAATTTAAGGTTCAAGAATCTCAATAATTTAATCATATTTATAAAGTTTCAACGTGGTCACTTTAGAGAATTAATCCAAACTTGTAACTGGTCAAATTTTTTTTTTGAAAGAAAATTTGAAGTCAATTTTTTTTTTTCAGTTAGTATATAAAACCAATATTTTTTTTCAGTTACTATATACAACCAATATATACTAACAACTTGTAAAAATGAAAACAAAACACATCGTAGAATTCTCCCACACTTAAAACTTACATTGTCCCCAATGTAAGGCTAAATGCAAAGAAAAAGACAAATACAAACATAATATCTATGAAAATAAATAAATAAAAAGAGAAAGGGTTAAGAAAGCAAATCTGATTTCTTGGGTTGCCTCCCAAATAGTGCTTTTGTTTAACGTCGTTCGCTCGACTTTGCAACTTTCCTCAATCTGAATAAAGTGGATCTTCTATGTCTATAACTTTCTCAACCAACGAGTTAACTTGAAAACCTTCATGGTAAGGTTTAAGTCTATATCCATTGACCTTACAAATATTTTGAGTGTCCAAACTTTGAATCTCAACTGCACCATGTGGAAAGAGATTAATAACAGTAAAAGGACCAATCCAACGAGATTGCAACTTACCAGGAAATAATCGAAGCCTTGAATTATAAAGGAGCACTTTTTGTCCAACAACAAATTGCTTCTTAGAAATCATTTTATCATGAAAGGCCTTCGTCTTTTCCTTATAAATCCGAGAGTTCTCATAAGCTTCATTGCGAATCTCCTCTAACTCCTGCAATTGCAACTTTCGTTGCTCCCCCGCCTTATCTGTCTCCATGTTACACTGCTTAATTGCCCAGAATGCCTTGTGCTCCAATTCTACCAGTAGTTGACATGCTTTTCAATAAACCAACTGATATGGAGACATCCCTATAAGCGTCTTATAAGCAGTCCTATAAGCCCATAGTGCATCGTGAAGTCTTGTACTCCAGTCTTTCCTATTCGGATTAACTGTTTTTTCTAAAATTGACTTCACCTCTCTATTAGATACCTCAGCTTGCCCATTAGTTTGTGGATGGTAGGCAGTTGAAATCTTATGGGTCACAACATACCTCTTAAGCAGTGTTGCTACAGTGCGGTTACAAAAGTGAGTCCCTCTATCACTGATCATTGCCCGTGGGATCCCAAATCTAACAAAAATGTGAGACTTGACAAAATCTGCAACCACTTAGAATCATCAGTTCGGGTGGCTTTTGCTTCCACTCACTTTGACACATAATCAACATCAAGTAAAATATAAACATTGCCAAAAGTATTAGGAAAAGGACCCATAAAGTCAATGCCCCAAACATCAAAATTTTTACAAATAAGTATGGGGGTTTGTGGCATTTGATCCCTACGGGCCACATTACCTGAGTATTGGCAACGAGTGCATGACTTACAAAATATATATGCATCATGAAATAAAGATGGCCAAAAGAAGCCACATTCAAGCACTTTTCTTGCTGTTCTTTTAGGACCAAAATGTCCACCACATGCATATGAATGACAAAAGATAAGAATGGATTCAAATTCAGTTTCGGGTACGCACCTTCTTACCATTTGGTCTGAACATTGTTTCCAAAGATAAGGGTCATCCCAAATGTAGTACCGAGCATCACTCTTGATTTTCTCTCTTCGTAATCTAGGTAGCTCTGGTGGTAAGGTTTTGGTAGCCAAATAATTGACTAAATCTGCATACCAGGGCACTATATTTGTCACCTTAAGTAGTTGTTCATCTAGGAAGAAATCTTGTAATGGTATCGCATCACCCTCCTTAACCACCCGACTAAGATGGTCTGCAACTAAATTCTCAGCTCCCTTCTTGTCCTTAATCTCCAAATCAAATTCTTAAAGAAGAAGGATCCATCTGATCAATCTTGGCTTAGATTCCTTTTTCACAAGCAAATGCCTAAGAGCTGCTTGATCATAATAGACAATAACTTTAGTTCCCAATAAATAAGATCTAAATTTTTCCAAAGCAAAAACTATAGCCAATAGCTCTTTCTCCGTTGTGGAGTAGTTACACTGTGCTTCAGTTAGTGTCCGAGAGGCATAATAGATAGCATGAGCAACTTTCCCAACACGTTGACCCAAAACAGCCCCAATAGCATAATTGCTAGCATCACACATGATCTCAAATGGGAGTTTCCAGTTCGGTGATTGAATCACTGGGGCTGTTGTTAGCAATTCTTTGAGCTTGTCAAAAGCTTTTTTGCACTCATCATTAAAGTCAAACACCACTTCCTTTTGTAAGAACTTGCATAAGGGTAATGAAATTTTCGAGAAATCCTTGATGAAGCGCCGATAAAAGCCTGCATGTCCAAGAAAGGAACACACTTCCCGCACAGTTGTGGGGTAAGGTAAAGATTGAACAAGATCTATCTTTGCTTTGTCAACTTCTATACCCCTAGAAAAAATCACATGACCTAAAACTGCTCCTTGTGTTACCATAAAATGACATTTCTCAGAATTCAAAACAAGGTTAGTTTCTATACACCTCTTAAGAACAAGTGTAAGGTTATCCAAGCATGTATCAAAAGAGTCTCCATAAACAGTAAAATCATCCATGAAAACTTCTATAATGTTCTCTACATAATCAGAAAAAATGCTAACCATACACCTCTGGAATGTGGCTGGGGCGGTGCAAAGACCAAACGGCATTCGTCGGTAAGCAAATGTACCAAATGGGCAGGTGAATGTCGTTTTCTCCTGATCTTCAGGTGCAATCACAATTTGATAGTAACCTGAGTAACCATCAAGAAAACAATAGTGCGAACGACCTGCTAACCTCTCCAACATTTGATCGATAAATGGAAGAGGAAAGTGGTCTTTACGAGTTGAAACATTTAATTTCCTATAATCAATACAAACACGCCACCCATTTTGTATCCTAGGGATTAACTCATTATTTTGATTCTTAACAACAGTTATGCCCGTCTTTTTAGGTACCACCTGAACCGGACTTACCCACTTACTATCAGAGATAGGATAGATAATTCCAACATCAAGGAGCTTTAATATCTCCTTCTTCACAACTTCCATCATAGGAGGGTTGAGTCTACGCTGTGCTTCTCTAATCAGTTTGGCTCCATCCTCAAGAAGTATGCGATGCATGCACATGGCCGGGCTGTTTCCCTTAATGTCGGCTATTGTCCACCCAATGGCTGTCTTATGGTCTCTCAAAATTCGAATGAGTTTCTCCTCTTGTAGCTTGGTCAAGTCCCTTGCTATTATCACAGGTAACGTCTCATTGTCTCCTAAGTAGACATATTTGAGATGGTCTGGAAGTGGTTTCAGCTCAACGATAGGTGCCTGCACAATGGAAGGTAACAACCTTGTATGAGATATAGGCAACTCAATGTTAGCAACATCATATCTTTTTGGAATTTGGGGTAAGGCCTGCAATGCCATCAACATCTTCTCTAATTCAGCATTTAACACAAATTCTGAATTGAAATCCATGCTATTCAAATGTTTGCTAATGGCCACCATCAACTCATCTTCACCATTTAATTCAAAAACTTATTGTACCATAGAATCAATTATATCAATAGCAAAAATAGAATTTATATCACTAGGATACCTTATAGCCTCAAAAATATTAAAGCGAACTATCTCGCCATCAAATTCCATAGATAAGGTACCATCAGGAACATTTATTTTTGTTTTAGCAGTCATTAAAAATGGTCTACCCAACAAAAGAGGTGTAGAATTATGAGATGAGTCATCCTCCATTTTTAATAAATAAAAATCAGCAGGAAATACCAATTCATTAACTTGAACTAACACATCCTCAATCACACCTTCAGGATATACATTTGATCTGTCAGCTAATTGAATAGTTACACCAGTTTCTTTTAAAGGTTCTAGATTTAATGAAGCATATATTGAATAAGGCATGACATTAATTGATTCTCTTAAATCTAACATAGCTCTATTGAAATTGGTGTTACCTATTTTGCATGGGATAGTGAATGTACCTGGGTCTTTACACTTAGGGGGAAGCTTCCGTTGAATAACAGCTGAGACATTTTCACCCATACTTACCTTTTCATCTCCTTTCAATTTTTTCTTGGATGCGCACAATTCCTTAAGAAATTTAGCATACTGTGGCACTTGTTTAATTGTTTCAATAAGAGGTATATTTATCTCTACCTTTTGAAAAATTTCCAACATCTCCTTTTCTTTTTCTTCCTTTCTAGATTGAGCAAACCTGCTAGGAAAAGGAGGTTGAATAGGAATAGAGGAAATAGAAGGTTTAGAGTTTACCCCAGATGAGAAAATAGATGTCGGAGCTGATTTTGAGGTCTCTTTCTCTTTTTCCTTTTCTATATTCTCTACTTCTTTTCCACTTCTCAAGATTATGGCATTTGCATTTTCCTTCGAATTCACCATCGGTTGCGAAGGTAGCTTTCCCGAGCCTCGAGCCTCTAGTCTACTCATTGAAGTGGCCAGTTGGCTTATTTGAGTCTCCAAGTTCTTTATACCTGCCCTTGTTTCCTGTTTAAATTGTAATGAATCATTGGCAAGTGTTTTAACAATATCTTCCAAGGTCATACCTGAACTTGAAGGTGCTTGTTGTCTGGATTGAAAAGGTTGTTGGCCTTGTTGATACGCATACTGACGATTGGGGCCATCTTGATTACCATAGCTGAGATTTGGGTGATTCCACCATCCCGGATTGTAAGTATTTGAGTATGGATCGTACTTACGTTGAGGTTGTCCTGGAAATCCACCCACAGCATTTGCTTGCTCTGTAGATTCCTCTTGAAGCGTGGGACACATATCAGTTGGGTGTCCCGCGATGTAGCAAATTCCACAAGTTTGAATCTATTGTACCTTATCCACAGCCAATTGACGAACAAGTGAAGACAATTCTACAATTTTTAATTCAAGAGAAGAAGTGCTTACCTCATTAACCTTGTTCGATGGAGGGTCATTTCTTACACCAAATTGCTAAGAGTTAGCAGCCATATTTGCAATCAAATTATAGGCTGCCCTTGGAATTTTATCCACTAATGCTCCTCCACTCGCTGCGTCAATCATACCCCTATCAGTATGAGAAAGCCCTTCGAAGAAGTATTGAATGAGTAATTGCTCGCTAATTTGGTGATGAGGGCAGCTGGCACAAAGCTTTTTGAATCGCTCCCAGTATTCATAAAGTGTTTCTCCATTATATTGCCTAATACCGCAGATTTCCTTTCGAATATTGGCTGCCCTTGAAGCTGGAAAATACTTTTCCAAGAAAAGCCGTCTCATCTCATTCCATGTGGTAATGGATCCTGATGGCAAGTAATAAAGCCAATCTTTTGCATTGTCCGCTAATGAGAATGGAAACACCCTCAACTTGATTTGCTCCTCAGAAATTTCGGTTGGTTTCATGCTCGAACATACCACATGGAATTCTTTTAGATGCTTGTATGGGTCATCACCTACAAGACCACGAAAAGTAGGAAGGAGATGGATTAAACCAGATTTAAGTTCAAAGGCAACATTGAGATTAAGATACTCGATGCAGAGTGGTTGTTGGTTCAGATTAGGAGCCGCTAATTCCTTAAGAGTGCGGTTGTTGTTGTCTGTCATTTCTTCAAAGTCTGAATTACTAGTGCTGTCAGAAGCTAAATCACTGGCTACGTTGTTGCCTGGTGAAGAATTTTTTGCTGTCTTTCTACTTTCTCTCCTTAGCTTGTGCAGAGTTCTTTCTATTTCTGGATCAAATTGCAACTCTCCCAAATGAGAAAATCGGGTCATTCACTTAAGAGAACAAGCAGATAATAAAAAAAATCAATTAAATAACCAAACAAATTAATTTAATCAAAACAATCCCCGACAACGGCGCCAAAATTTGATGCGTGTCGAGCGCTCAAATTAAATTACCTTACTTTGAAACGTAGATAGTAGCAAGTAAGGGTCGAACCCACAAGGATTGTATGATCAAGATTAAAATGTTTAATTAACCTAAAGAGAGAAAAAAAAAACAAATGAAAATAAAATAAGACTCAAAAAGTAACCAATTGTTGTACTAAAATAGATTCTGATTAATCTTATTAGCACAACTTCATTGGCTATTCTATGTATGGAGGGGGTATGTTTGCAGTAGAAAAGAATAGTAATTAATTATCTAAAATGCAAGAATAAAGAGCAAGGTAATACAAATATCAAAGATTAAACCAATAAGAGAAAACTTCGGTTAAAAGGATACTTACACCATCTTCATAAACTTGTTCATCGACATAAAGGATAATCAATTCCAATTGAATAATCAATCAAGAAAATTAGGACTAGGCCTAAAATCCTTAGTCTTTCCTTAAGATTGGTCTATTAAAAGATAGCTTATTAATAGCACCCTTACTCTTAAATCAATCTCAAGACTAGGCTCTCGATTTGATTCAGGAATAACAATAACAATTGGAAAGATGATTGAAATTAAACGTTATACACACACCAGCGTGGTTTAATTATTTTAATTTGATTTCTCCTAGGAATATAACATTAACTTGTCCATTAACATCAATCCCTATTGCCACTGACATAGAATCAATTGATAGCAATTCAATTCTAATATAACAATTGATTAAATAAATAAATCAATTAGTAGTACTCCTAATCAACCCATTCATCGATCATTATACACATAAATTGGAAGAAAAACAAATATTCAATTAAAAATTAATAAATAAAAACAAGTCTCACAAGTTTACAATGATGGCTTCAGCTCCGTCTAACCAAAGATAAGAAAGTTAGCCACACATGACTTCTTCAAGAACACAAAAGAAAGAGAGTTGTTCTTTAGCCATTGTCTTCTTTCTCAATCACTCTTTAATGCTCTTTACATAGGCTTTACATTGTTTAAATAGCCAAAATACAAGACTAAAATTGGTATGCCTAGATTTGACAACCTTATTACATGGAAATAAAAATTAAACAAAATCTTCATTCCTAGATTAGATGAAAATCATTCCATTATTAAACAATTGTCACCCCCAAATCTACCAAATTTTGTAAGATTCCATAGTTGTGTATATTCTCCTCAAGATTTCCAATAATCAATCAAGGCCTTCCAATAGTGAACCTTCCGTGTGTAGCAACCTTCCTTCTCTGGTTTAGATTTGGATCAATTTTCTAGATTAGATTTTAAACCCATATTTGGAAGCCCAAACGAACTCTTTCCATGTCAGAATCCTACATGAAATTCAAAACGTTATTATTAAGAGTGCTAGAATTTTTTCATCTTTTATTAATTAATTAAAAAGATTTCTAAAATATACCAAACTCATAAAATAAATTCTATTAAGCTCAATAATGTATAAAACACCCTAAAAATCATAATGCAAAAGGAATAAAAAATATAAAATTATACACTTATCATCACCCGAGCAAGGCTAATGTAGTTGCTGATGCACTAAGCAGAAAAACAATGATAAAATCCCAAGGAGAGGTTAACACGACTGCAGCAATGTGTGTTACAGGAAAAGTATTCAATCATGGTAATGAGCAGTTCGTGATAGATGCACCGGGTAGATCAACCAACCAAGGGTTTATTCATTGCCACATTGAAGATTGTACCTGATATAATAGATGAAGTGAAAGCCGCTATTAAATTAGACCCTTATCTGAGAAAGGTACAAGAAAACATCAAAAAAGGTAGGACTATCCCCGAGTTCACCTTGGACGTTGAAAAGATACTGAAGTACAAAGGAAGAGTATGTGTTCCTGAAACTGAAAACTTAGATATTAGACACAGACTAATGAAGGAAGCTCATACCACCGCGTATTGGGTACATCCTAGAAGTACAAAATATACCAAAACAGATTATTTTGGTGGAAGGGAATGGAAATAGTTATGGCTAGATGCATGTTTCAGTAACTGAATTATCAACAAGTAATGGCTGAAAGACAAAGACCAAACATGGCTTACTACAACTACTATCGGAGCCAGTCTGGAAGTGAAACTGCATTACAATGAACTATGTCACCAATTTGCCACTGACTACCAGATCGGTTGACGCAGTTTGGGTGATTGTTGATCGCCTTATGAAGAAAGCTCATTCCATTGTTATATGACCTCGGTATGCTTTAGAACGGCTAACTAAGCTATATGTGGATTGAATTTGCTACCAAGCTACTATGTAGATGTCACATGGTACGCTAGAAATGTCAAACTCCTCTATTTTGGAATAAAATTGGTGAATGAAGAATTTTAAGACCTGAGTCTATTGAAGAAACCTATCGAGTAGCAGACAAGATCAATGAAAAAGGGCCAAGATAGCTCAGGATTGTTAGAAGAGATGCCAAGACCCTGAGTTCACCATAAGTGACAAAGTGTTTTTGGAGATATCACTTATGCATGGTTTAAAACGATTCAACAAGAAGGAAAAGTTGTATCCTATATATGTGTTGGACCTTATAAATTTTGGAGAGATGTAGAAAAGTTGCATATCAATTAGCGTTACCGTTGTCCATGTCTAGTGTGCATGACATATTTCGCATGTCTCTATTGAAGAAGTATGTTGGAGATCCATATCAAAGGTATTGACCACTGATCCACTGGATTAGACAGAAGATTTAACTATTGAAGTGGTACCATCCTAGTTCACTAGTTAGAAGGTACAACATCTCCAAAGCTGGATTATATGACTGGTCCCTCCACTTACTAGTTCAAACTTTTGAGTTGGAAACTTGACATGGTATCAGAGCTCCGGATTCCCTCTCATAATAATCCTAAAAAAAGAGGCCAAGTCACCGAAAGAGGGACGCAAGATGCACAAAAGATGGACTATATGTCACTCAAAGAGGGACTATATGTCACCCAAAGAGGGATTAGTCACCCAAGAAGAGGGACCAGTCACATGAAAAGTGTCACGTAATGCCACATATACTACCAAATATATACCACCTAATGGTGGTGTTACATGGGAGGGGGAGTATTGGGAATAGTCCTACATTGCTAATGACATTGCTAATGAGATTGGAATCCTGTGGTCTTATATATGGAGAGTCCCTTCACTTACTAGTTCAAACTTTTGAGTTGAAAATTTGACAAACTCAACCTGTTAATCTAAAATATTTATTTCATGCATGGATTACTATGTTGATTTGTAAGACTAATAATTAACCTTATAGCTTAAGACCAGCTAAAAGGATCTCATATATTGCAACCTTATTGCATAGGAAAAAGGGGGCCAATCTGCCTGCAAATTTTTTTTATTCTGCCCATATTCAGCGTCCCATGAAAGGGGCTAGTTCACCAGCTGTAGATATCTCACAAAGATTTGATTTGATTTAGATATCGGAGAGATTTGATTCAGATCTCAAAAATATTTGATTAGATCTTGCAAGATTTGATTTAGCTTAGATATTTTTTAGTTTCTATTTGGTCTCTATTTTTAGTTTTGAGTATATCAAGTGTGTCACACCCCAATCCTGTACTATTCAGAATGGTGTGATGAACCGTCAATAAACCAACGGTTCAACCAGGATCTCGAATAGGCTGTGTCCGTTTGCTTAAACCATATACATCCACAACAAAAATCAGAATAAATACACGATAGCGGAAGTCTTTAATATTAAATGAACTGAGAATCTAAAAATGATATCATAAATAAAATATCCAATTATCTTCAAAAGAATTAAGACATAAATTAAAAATAATTTAATCAATTACATCGTCTGTATAACTTAAACAAAATCTAATCGAAAATGCATGAGTTGCACTCGCATGATGAATTATACGACTCCATCATAACTTCTGCATCCATCGCCGCCGCATGCCCGTATGTTGGAGCATTCATATAATCTTCTACGGTGGTACCTGCATCATCAACTAAAAATATTCGACGTCGAAAGGGTGAGCACACATCACGGCTCAGTGAGCAAACAAAACAATGCAACAAACATATGCATGCATTCAATTCATATCTTTGGTCTGGTTCATAAGTTTACAATGTGCAATAGAAATGATAGGTGGCCGCCGCACCTCTATACACGAGTGTGTGAAGCCGTCCAATGGATCAAACACCATTGTTGTCCCACATGCACCCACCATGGAATAGGGATAGAGCTAAAGTGCTTAAGACCGCACCGCATCACACTTCCCCTGATGCCCTACCCATACCAATACGTAAGCCCCTATTGGCGAGGGCTTGCAAACTGGGCTCACAACTAACCAATCTTAATGTCAAACAGTGTATCCAAGGCCTCACCCCAGCATCCCTCAATACGTCCATAGAGATAGAGCTAAGGCCCCCAGGCAGAGTCAGAGACTACACGGTCCGAGACCACCTCCCTTGATGCTCTACGACGTAATAGTTCTGCTAAGGTAATGGCGATATGACGATGTCAGTGGACATGAATTGAGTAGAGATAGAGTTAGAGTCTAGTGACCAGAATGAACCACAGTGTCACGTCCTCCCCCTGATGCTCCACTCACATCAAGTACACTAACCACACACATACATTCACATGCCTATTCTTAGCATCATCATCATCATCATGTTATAAATAAATGGAATTAAATATACATAAACAGTAATAACAGGAATAGTGGATGACATGTGATATGCACATTACAATCATACAAACATAGAATCATTCATGGTATTGGACTCAATAAACAAAAACAGTCTATTATTAGTCAATTAGTTTAGTCTTGTTCCCTCACTTTTGATTGCTAGTAGATCCTCGTTCAAGCTTTATAATTCACTTTTAAACCATTGAAAAGACCTAACAATTCGATAGATTTTAATTAGAATTAATTTCAATATGTTTAAACTAGCAGAAACTGTAGGGTCGCAGGTGGGGTAGCACCTGGGGTAGCAGTTTCTGCGACCACAGGGGTAGGGTCGCAGGGTAGGGTAGCACCTAGGGTAGTAGTTTCTGTGATCCCAGGGTGTAGGGTCGCAGGTGGGGTCGGATACCATTTGACCCTACGTGAGACCACACCCTCCCTGGGACTTCTCGAGGGCATGTGGTCGATCATGTTGTCTCGTAGGGTCGGATATCATTCGACCCTACGTGCGACCACACGTGTTCTGTGTTGACCTTTCATTCTAAAGTCCATTCCTTCATGTTTGAATCCTTTGGCTTACTATCATGGTCCATCCTATGATTGTTCTATGGCTCATAACTACAATTTATACACCATTCATTGTCCATAACAATCTCTTCCATGGAATCTCTTGGAATTTATCCATGGATGGATGATTTAGGTTTCTCCTAATCCTATGTTCTTCATAAACTATTCTAGGCTCCCAATTCATGTAGGGATTTAGGTTCATACCTTGGGTTTGCTGAGATTCAGAGGTTTCTCTGAACTTCTTCTTCCTTAGTGTTCTTCTTCAAGTTTCCTTCTCTTCCTTCTCTTCTCTTTCTCTCACTTTCAATTAGGGTTCTAAAGGAGTGAAAGAGGCTAAGGGACGTCCTATTTATAGAGGAAAACCCTCCATAATAAGTCCCAATGAGTTTAGGAAAGACCCCCTTTGAATTAGGAAGGTTTCTTAATTTCTGGATTCTGACTGTTCTCGTAGGGTCAGATGTAGGGTTGCAGAATCCGTCGACCCTACATTTTTTTAGTCATGCAATCCTACGACTAAAAAGTCATGGGTTTGACTCTTTTGAGGTGGGGTCGGACATACTTGTTTAGGCATGTGACCCTACCCTCATACTTGACTATTTTTGAGTTAAAATTCGTACCCGGTCTTGTGGTTTCTTCACGCACTTGGTCCACTTGGCTCAACCATGATAGGTAGACCTGGTACAACGTGGTAAGACCGGTTAGTTCGATACGGGTCTGACAAAGTGTCTATTAGGGAGATTGGGTTATTTTATTTTGTAAGTTTCTATTTAAAGAATTTCAGATGTAGGGGACTCCTCCACGCATAGGAAGTTTCCTATTCGTTTTACTTGTTATTTTAAGAATTTACTGTAGATATTATATAGGATGTAAATGGTTTTAGTTCCATATGATTTGATTTACCTTTGTTTATTTATTCTGTAAAAAGCAAAGAGAGGTGAGTGATATTTGCAGTAAAGAGAATCTACCAAGAACTTAAGGTGGGAACCCTTGCAGTAGCATAGTTAGTAAATTTGCATATTATACATGTATTATACGTGTATCGTATTATTGGAGCATATAAAACTTTTTTTCAAGAATTAAACCAAAAAATTGATAAACTTCAGGTATTTTGTGTTTAGCTGTATAATACACGTTTAATACGCCTTATTCGTATTAAACGGTTCAAAATAGAAAAAATTTCAGCTACCACCCAAAATAATTTTGAAACATCACATACCACCCACACTTTTTAAAAAACATGAACTACACCCAAGTTGTAAGACCCGTATCAAACTAACCCGGTCTTACCACCTTGAACCAGGTCTACCCATCATGGTCGAGCCAAATGGATCAAGTGCGTGAGGGAGATCACGATCCCAGGTATTAAACTGACCCAAAAACACTAAAATAAGGGGGAGGGTCGCATACCCAGCACGGCAGGGTCGGACCCCCCCAGTATAAAAGTCAAACCCTGAGTTTTTAACCGGGGGTCGGACATTTTAGAACCAGGGGTTGACGGGATCTCCGACCCCCTCATCGACCCCCAGTCTGTCGAAAGAAATCGTGAATTAGGAACTTTCCAAATTTCAATGGGATTCTTTCCTAATCTCAATGGGACTTATTTTGGGAGTTCCTACTCTATAAATAGGACGTCCCTAAGCCTCTTTCACTCCTTTTAGAACCCTAATTGGATTGAGAGAAAGGGAAGAGAAGGATAGGAGAAAGAGAAGAGAAGGAAAGTGGAGAGAAAGATCAAAGAGAAGGCTTCAGAGAAACCAGCCTAATTCTCAGGTATGGATACTATCTCCATGTAGTTCTAAAGACCTTAGAGTAGATAGTGAAGAGTGAATGATCTAGGAGAAACCCAAATCATCCATCCATGGTTATGTTTTCATGAAAAACTATGGGGGAGATCATAAAAACCATGTAGGTGAATAAACTATGGTTCTAAGCCATAGAACATGTATGTAATGGATTGTAGAAGCAAGCCATAGGACCCAAACCCGAAGGAATAGACAGTAGGATGAAAATTTGACTAAACCCATGGGGGGTCGCACGGGGGTCGATGACCAATCGACCCTACCAGACCCTAACAATCGACCCCCAGTGTTCGGGAAGTCCAGAATCTGGGTGGTAGCACCCAGGGTCGATGGAACCTCCGACCCTGGCATCGACCCCCAGTTAACAGGATGTTTTTAAAAATCAGAATTAATTCTAATTAAATTCTATCGACTTGATTAGGTCTTCTAGTGATATAATATTGATATTTAGTTGATTCTTGAAGCTTGAAAGAGGATCTACGATCAAGCAAAGGTAAGGGAACAAGACCTAAATTAATTGGTCAAAATAAACTGTTTTTATTTCTTGAGTCCGATGCCATGACTGATTCTATGCGTGTAAGCTTGTATGTGCATTCAACATGTCATCGAATATTTCTATTGTTACTGTTCATGCATATTTAAATTTATTGTTTATAACATGATGATGATGATGATGATATGAATAGACATGTGAATGTATGTGTGTGGTTAGTGTGCTTGATGCGAGCGAGTATCAGGGGGGGTGTCATAGGCCGGGCCTCAACACTCTAGCTCTATCTCTAACTCAAGTCTTGTCCACTGATATCATCATATCGCCATTACCTTAGCAGAACTATTACGTCGTAGTGTATGAGGGGAGGTGGTCTCGGACCGTGTAGTCTCTGACTCTACCGGGGGGTCTTAGCCCTTTCTCTATGGACATATTGAGGGATGCTGGGGTGAGGCCTTGGATACATTGATTGGCATTAGGATTGGTTAGTTGCGAGTCCAGTTTGTGAGCCCTCGCCGGCAGGGGCTTACGTGTTGGTATGGGCAACCGATACAACAATAAACGTAATCTTTGCGTGTACATTGTCCATGGTGGGTGCATGTGGGACGACAATAAACGTTGCCTTTGGATGGCTTTACACACTCGTGTATAGAGGCGAGGCATCAATAAACGTAACCTTTGGCCACCAATCCTTTCTATAGCACATTGCAAACTTATATACCAGACCAAAAATATGAATTGAATGCATGCATATGTTTGTTGCATTGTTTTGTTTGCTCACTGAGCCATGATGTGTGCTCACCCTCTCGATGTCAAATATTTATATGAGTGCTCCGGTGTACGCGTGTGTTGCTGCAATGGAAGCCGAATACTTAGTGGATACGCATGACTCTTCATGCGAGTGCAACTCATGCGTATTCGATTAGATTTTTGTTTGAATTATTAAAGGAATGTAATTGATACTTTATTTATTTATGTCTCAAGTTGATACAACAATAACTTGACATTTTATTATGATTATCACAGTTAGATTCTCGGTTCATTTACTATAAGACTTCCGTTATTGTGTATTTATTCTGATTATGGTTGTGGATGTGTATGGTTTTATTTTTAATGGACACAACCTATTAAAGATCCTGGTTGAACCGTTGGTTTATTAGCGGTTCATCACACCGTTCTGAATGGTGCAGAATTAGGGTGTGACAACTTGGTATCAGAGCATCTCAGGCCCTGTCTGTGAAACTCGTATACTTCCACAAAAGGTCATAAACTGAGATAGGATAAAAATTTAAAAGATGTAATAATAACACACTATAAGCATTTGTGTTATTTGAGACAAAATTGAAAGAGAATAATGCATCTATTAAATGAGAAACAAATTTTTATATACAACCAAAGGAAGAACAAACATTTATATATATATGATTAAAGCAGAGTACAGTCCACAGTCCGGACAGTTACTCTGAAGTACAAAAGATAAAAGAAATACACAAGAAGCTGGAGGTGATGGGGGAGGCGGTGCCTCACGATCTCTATCATAGTCCTCAGCGTAGACTCTAGTCAACCAAGCTATCTGAGTTTGGGTCGTCTGGAGAATAGCCGTGAGGGCAGCCATACGTTGGTCGGTCACGCGCTGAGCATCCATAAGCTCTCCCACCCGCTGATCGGACAAGCGCTGAGCCACTAGAAGCTCACCCATCCTCAAGTCAGACATACGCTGAGCCTCTCGTATCTCGTATAATATCCCCATCATGTCATTAGAAGGAGCATACGAAGGACCAGCTGCATGCGAAGGACCAGTTGAAGAAGACGGACCAGCTCCAGTAGCACGAATAGGTGATGGAGGAGGTATGGCATCTACATCCATGTATAGCCGATCGTCATCATCCCCATGAATCCCTGCTCCAGCGGCTGCTGCTGCTGCCTCAGCGTCAGCCATCTCCACTCGAGTGCGAGGGCGCACCATCGCGTTCCTCTCCTCATTGCTGACCTGGGCATCCCGCATTCCCATCTTGCAGATGGCCTCCCAATCTAGAGGCGATGAGAAGGATTTCTCTTGAATCTTCTCATCCAACAAATCAACCCCCAGGCGGGTAAGCAATGTAGTGATCATGCGTCCATAAGGAAGTTTACCAGTGTGACTGGGCAACATGGCACTGATCATCGTCCGCATGATGATATAAGGAAGGCAGACGGGCTGCCTAGTGCATATGCAGTACAACATATACTGGGTCAACTGGGAGACCCTCTCGTAGTGTCCACTCTGCGGTATCAGGTTCTGCTGAATGATCTTGTAGTATACCTGTGGATCTGAATGCAGATAACTCGCTTTCATCTCCCAGCAATCAGGTCTGTTGAGCTGACGATCTATCTCAGCCCTCATTTGTAATGAAAAGAACTGGGGATCTCCTGGAGCACAGAATACGAAGGAGCCGTCATAGGAGATACCCAGCAAGTCCGCTAGCTGTCAATAGTCGAAAGAAATATCAACCCCCTTGACATATCTAGTGATCCAAAGCTCACCACCTCTCTCAACATCGTTGTAATCCCCCACCACTTGGAGATTACAATAAAACTGGCGTACCAAGTCAGGACGGGTATAGGCGTCATAGGTGATGACAGGGAGCCATCCCATATCGCCAAAGGCCCCCTCCACATTGAACAAGGCCAAGCTAGCCAAGTCTACTTTGCGGCCTCCCTCTACTTTCTTGCGAGCGTAGTGGGCATACTGGGTCTCGGCTTCATTGGAACGGAAGAAAAGATGGTCGCGAACCCTAGGTACCTTGGTACGAGTCATAGTATCTGCAAATAACAAAGAAAAACAAATAATGGCTTAGTAGAGATGAAAAACCAAAATTTCGACATAATAACGACGTAAATGGGTCAAAAGCCTTACTTTCCACCCATACACGTGGGCAGGAGGACTTACATAAATCCTAAACTATCCTGTGAGACTCATACAGTCAGAAATTTTAGCTAATGAGATTGAATTGGAAGAAATTTCAAGAAATTCGAAATCTCGACAAAATTAGGGCAAAAAGAGTAAATTTCGAGTTTATCGATAACCAACCGATGAAACTCAAATATTTTTGAGGGCTTTCATTCCTCGAGTCACCAACAACAAAAGCCCCCAATAAAAATCAAATTTTTATGGTTGGAAAAAGTTTAATTTGAAAATACGAGATATACGAGCAAAAACCTAGGTAAGGAAACCTAAAAACATGAAAATGTAGAAGACATACTTGTAGCGGAGGTGTAGACGACGAAACAAGAAGTGCAAACCACCAACAGATCGGAGTTGTCACTGTAGCAACTCAAAGGGACGAGACGAGTCGAAACGGAGAAGAAAGAATGGGAAATGAACTTTGAATCGGAACTTAAAAATCTGATTTTTAGTTCGGGGGTCGAAAAATTCGATTAAAACAATCGACCCACCCATCGACCCCCGCATCGACCCTCGGCTCTCGGGAATCTGACAGAGAACCAGGGGTCGCACCCTGGGTCGGACATCCTCCGACCCCCCCCCCCATCGACCCCTGGCTCTCGGAAAGAATTGGTGATTTCCCAGGGTCGCATACTGAGGGTCAGACACCCATCGACCCCCACCATCGGCCCTGCAGTGAAAACACAGCATTTTCGACAGAATGATCTGAAAATTTTGAAATTTGCAATTGTTAGTAGTTTTAAAATATGAGAATGAAGTATTTAATGATTGTCTCTCGTGCTCAATGATTTCAGGCAATCCCATTGTCAGATTAATTAATGGCGGGACGCAGAGTAACTAGACAGAGCCGTAACGCTATTCCACCACCACCACCTGTGGGGGAAGATAACCAGACACACCCAAAAATACAAGGGAACACGAATACGGCACCGTCCGTTATAAATGGGCAGACAAATTCTACAAATCTGCCAGCTCCACCTACAGACTTGACCACAGTCGTAATGAACTTGGCCCAACAGCTGCAACAAATGCAACAGGCACAAGCTACTATACAAGCTGCCATAGGCATAACTCTTCCAGCTGCACAGACACCTCCAATGCCAGCAGGACAGGCAAGCACAGTACCAGGGGGGAGTAACACAGTACCCCACACACCTCAGACTCCTATCATGCAGGCTCAAGTACAAAACCCTGAGATAGCTCAAGGTGGATATGAATACCAACCACTTATGTATGGAGCGTATGTCCCATAGCAACTGGACCACTCCAGACTGGTGGAAATTTTTTTGAAACTGAAGCCCAGAGAATTTAATGGCGAGCCAGCAAATCCTTTATGGCCGGTACACTGGGTTGACGAAATGGAAAGAAACTTTATGATGATGATATTAAATGAAGAAGAAAAAGTGTTGTGTGCCACCTTTATGCTGAAAGGAGATGCACACCATTGGTGGAGGTCAACCAGGACATATTTACTAACAAAGCATGCCCAACTGACTTGGGATATTTATAAGGAGACGTTTTTTGAGAAGTACTTTTCGAGAAGTTTCAGAGATTCTATGGAAAGAGAGTTCCTGAGTTTATATCAGGGGCAGATGACCGTGGATGCGTATCAACAGCGTTATGAAGAGCTGTTCTTCTTTACACCCACCAGTATGCAAGAGGAAAACACCAAGACCCGAAGGTTCGTCATGGGACTTAGGGGAAGCATCCGCAAACACGTTCTGGGACATGAAAAGAAAATCTATAATGAAGCGGCACAAATTGCTCGAGTTATAGAATCGAGCTAGAAGGAGAGTTATTTCATGCAAAATAGAGGTATAAAAAGGCCAGCTGGAAATTCTTATAACAGAGAGAATAACAAGACATTCAAACCCTTCCGTGCTCAAGGCTTTACCGCGGCAACCAAGACTACTCCCGTAGCTCAACAACAACAAAAGTCAATTACTGAAGGGTTAAAATGCTTTAACTGCAACCAAGTGGGACATATAGCAAGGGAATGTCCTAAGCCCAAGAAACAACTACATCAAGGACGAGTTTATGCAGTTACATCTGAGGATGCTGCCGCATTGCCTGATGTGGTCACAGGTATGACTTAAATTTTTAGTTAGTTGCATTACATTGTATAAGCTTGTAGACTAAACCAAAACAAATCACAGGTATCGTACTTATTAATGGCATTCCTGCCAGAGTACTCTTTGATTCAGGAGCTACTCATTCCTTTATATTTGTGACATTTGGAAAGAATTTAAATCTACCCCTTAAATCCTTAGACTACAAACTACTTGTATGATCACCTATGGGATTAGAAGTGGAGTTAGAAAAAGGTTATGGACCATATCCAGTTCTTATTGATGAAAAGACCTTGGATGCAACCTTGATCCAACTTCAGATGGCAGACTTTGACGTCATCTTGGGAATGGACTGGTTAGTTCGGCATTCTGCAAACCTATTGTGTGCCGAAAAGAAGCTGACATTTAAAGACAAGGAAGGGGTAGAGTTCAGTTTTTTGGGAACCAAACTTCTCCGTGAACGAAAGTTCATACTCTCTGTGCTAAAGGCTAAGAGGTGCCTTGAGAAAGGAGCAGTCGGGTATTTAGTATCTGTGGTCGACCATACCAAAGAAGCACCACGGATGGAGGATATTGATGTCGTACGTGACTTTCCAGATGTATTTCCTGAAGAACTACCAGGATTACCACCCGACTGAGCCACAAAGTTTGTTATAGATCTTATACCTGGAGCCGCACCAGTATCGAAAGCACCTTATCGAATGGCTCCTACCGAACTGAAGGAATTGAAAGTACAACTACAAGAACTGCTGGACAAGGATTACATTCGCCCTAGCATATCACCATGGGGAGCGCCAGTATTATTCGTGATGAAGAAGGACGGTAGCGTTCGATTGTGTATAGACTACCGAGAACTGAATAAACTGAAAATCAAGAATCGGTATCCATTGCCTTAGATCGATGACCTATTCGATCAGTTGCAAGGTGCCAAAGTGTTCTCCAAGATCGATCTTCGGTCAGGCTACCATAAGCTGAAGATTAAGGATGGTGATATTCCCAAGACAGCATTCAGGACCAGATATGGACATTATGAATTCTTGGTTATGTCTTTTGGATTGACAAACGCACCAGTAATTTTTATGGAACTTTTGAACTGGGTTTTTCACGACATGTTAGATACGTCGGTTATTGTATTCATTGATGATATATTGGTCTACTCCAAAGACGAGGAAACTCATATTAAGAATCTAAATGCCACTCTGCAGCGACTACGGAAGGAGAAGCTCTACGCCAAATTTTCAAAGTGTGAGTTTTGGCTAAAGGAAGTCGCATTTCTAGGCCATGTAGTATCCGCTAAAGGAATTAAAGTAGATCCCAGCAAAATCGAGGCTATTGTAAAGTGGGAAGCACCGAAGAGCATTGCAGAAATTAGAATTTTCTTGGGTCTAGCTGGGTATTATCGACGATTTGTGGAAAACTATTCCCGAATTGCCGTACCTCTTACCATTTTAACTAAGAAGGGCGAGAAGTTTGTTTGGACGGATAAATGAGAGAAGATTTTCCAAACCTTGAAGGCTAGATTGATATCAGCTCCAATCTTGACCATCTCGATTCCAGGACAACCATTTATCTTGTATACCGATGCGTCAGGACTGGGATTAGGATGTGTACTTATGCAAGGAGAACAAGTAATTGCTTATGCCTCAAGACAACTGAAGACACATAAGAAGAACTATCCCACTCATGATTTGGAACTAGCGGCAGTAGTACATGCTGTCAAAATATGGAGACATTATCTGTACGGGGAGAAGTTTCAGATTAAATCAGACCATAAAAGTCTTACTTATCTATTTAATCAGAAGGAGCTGAATATGAGACAAAGAAGATGGTTGGAACTATTGAAAGACTATGATTGTGATATCCAGTATCATCCAGGGAAAGCTAATGTAGTAGCCGATTCGTTGAGTAGAAAGGCAATGATAAAATCTCAGGGGGAGGTTAGCACAACTGTCGCAATGTGTACTACCAGAAAGGTATTCAAGCACGGTAATGAGCAGTTTGTGATAGATGCACCAGATGGATCAGCCAACCAAGGGTTTATTCATCGGTTTTCAAACATGTTCGTCGCATTGAAGATTATACCTGATATAATTGATGAAGTAAAGACAGCTATCAAATCAGACCCTTACCTAAGAACGGTACAAGAGGACATCGAAAAAGGTAGGACTAACCCTGAGTTCACCTTGGACGAAGAAAAGGTACTGAAGTACAATGGAAGAATATGTGTACCCGAAACAGAAAGCTTGGACATTACACACCGATTGATGAAAGAAGCCCATACCACCATCTATTCGATACATCCTGGAAGTACAAAAATGTATCATGACTTAAAGAAATTATATTGGTGGAGAGGAATGAAAGCATATGTAGCTAAGTTCGTGTCTCAATGCCTAAATTGTCAGAAAGTAAAGGTTGAAAGACAAAGACTGGCAGGACTGTTACAGCCGTTATGGAACCAGCATGGAAATGGGACTGCATCACTATGGACTTCGTCACAGGATTACCATTGACTCCTCGAGTAGTTGATGCAGTTTGGGTGATTGTAGACCGCCTGACTAAAACAACTCGCTTTATACCTATACGACCTCAGTATACACTGGAGAGGTTAGCTAAGCTGTATGTGGATAACATTGTGCGATTACATGATGTACCTGAAAACATTATGTCCGATAGAGATTCACGATTTACTTCAAAGTTATGGGAAGGATTGTAAAAGGCTATGGGTACAACATTGAAGTTTAGTACCGCATTCCATCCGCAGACAAACGGACAGTCAGAGCGTACAATTCAGATTCTAGAAGATATGCTTCGAGCATGTGTAATTGATTTTAAAGGTTCATGGGATGAAAAGTTACCACTGATTGAGTTCGCTTATAATAATAGCTATCAGGCTACTATACAGATGTCACCCTATGAAGCACTATATGGCAGAAAGTGTCGAACTCCTTTATTTTGGAATGAAGTTGGGGAACGTAGTATTGTTGGACCAAAATTTGTTGAAGAGACTTGTCGAGTGATCGACATTATCAAAGAAAGAGTGAGAACAGCTCAAAATCGTCAGAAGCAATATGCAGATACTTGACGTCGAGACCTTGAATTCATCGTGGGTGATAAAGTATTCTTAAAAGTATCGCCTATGCGAGGATTGAAACGGTTCGGACAGAAAGGGAAATTAAGTCCAAGATATGTCAGGCCATATGTGATTCTAACTAAGCGTGAAAAAGTGGCGTACCAGTTAGCACTACCACCATCTATGTCAAGTATGCATGACGTATTTCATATTTCCTTATTGAAGAAGTATGTCAAGGATCCGACGCACGTGTTGACAATGGACTTACCTGATTTGACTGAAGATTTGACATTTGAAGTAGCACCAACTGAAATCACTAGTCGAAAGGTTCAACGACTACGCAACCGGGATATCTATTATGTTAAGGTCACCTGGAGAAGTAGAGATATGGAAAAAATCACATGGGAAGAAGAGAATGCTATGCGAAAGTAATATCCTCATTTATTTGACTCAAAAGGTATGTACAATTTCGAGGACGAAATTTTTATAAGTAGGGGGGAGTTGTAAGACCCGTATCAAACTAACCCGGTCTTACCACCTTGAACCAGGTTACCCATCATGGTCGAGCCAAATGGATCAAGTGCGTGAGGGAGATCATGATCCCAGGTATTAAACGGACCCAAAAACACTAAAATAAGGGGGAGGGTCGCATACCCAGCAAGGCAGGGTCGGACCCCCCTAGTATAAAAGTCAGACCCTGAGTTTTTAACCAGGGGTCAGACATTTTAGAACCAGAGGTCGACGGGATCTCTGACCCCCTCATCAACCCCCAGTTTGCCAACATAAACCGTGAATTAGGAACTTTTTAAATTTCAATGGGATTCTTTCCTAATCTCAATGGGACTTATTTTGGGAGTTCCTACTCTATAAATAGAACGTCCCTAAGCCTCTTTCACTCCTTTTAGAACCCTAATTGGATTGAGAGAAAGAGAAGATAAAGAGAGGAGAAAGAGAAGAGAAGGAAAGTGAAGAGAAAGATCAAAGAGAAGGCTTCAGAGAAACCAACCTAATTCTCAGGTATGGATACTATCTCCATGTAGTTTTAAAGACCTTAGAGTAGATAGTGAAGAGGGAATGATCTAGGAGAAACCCAAATCATCCATCCATGGTTAGGTTTTCATGAAAAACCATGGGGGAGATCATAAAAACCATGTAGGTGAATAAACTATGGTTCTAAGCCATAGAACATGTATGTAATGGATTGTAGAAGCAAGCCATAGGACCCAAACCCGAAGGAATGGACTGTAGGATGAAAATTTAACTAAACCCACGGGGGGTCGCATGGGAGATCGATGGCCAATCGACCCTACCAGACCCTAACAATCGACCCCCAGTGTTCGGGAAGTCCAGAATCTGGGTGGTAGCACCCAGGGTCGATGGAACCTCCGACCCTGGCATCGACCCCCAGTTAACACCATGCTTTTAAAAATCAGAATTAATTCTAATTAAATTCTATCGACTTGATTAGGTCTTCTAGTGATATAATATTGATATTTAGTTGATTCTTGAAGCTTGAAAGAGGATCTACGATCAAGCAAAGGTGAGGGAACAAGACCTAAACTAATTTGTTAATAATAAACTATTTTTATTTCTTGAGTCCGATGCCATGACTGATTCTATGCGTGTAAGCTTGTATGTGCATTCAACATGTCATCGAATATTTTTATTGTTACTGTTCATGCATATTTAAATTTATTGTTTATAACATCATGATGATGATGATGATAGGAATAGGCATGTGAATGTATGTGTGTGGTTAGTGTGCTTGATGCGAGCGAGTATCAGGGGGGTGTCATAGGCCAGGCCTCAGCACTCTAGCTCTATCTCTACCTCAAGTCTTGTCCACTGACATCGTCGTATCGCCATTACTTTAGCAGAACTATTACGTCGTAGTGTATGAGGGGAGGTGGTCTCGGATCGTGTAGTCTCTGACTCTGCCGGGGGGCCTTAGCCCTATCTCTATGGACGTATTGAGGGATGCTGGGGTGAGGCCTTGGATACATTGATTGGCATTAGGATTGGTTAGTTGCGAGCCCAGTTTGCGAGCCCTCGCCAGTAGGGGCTTACGTGTTGGTATGGGCAACCGGTACAGCAATAAACGTAATCTTTGCGTGTACATTGTCCATGGTGGGTGCATGTGGGCCGATAATAAATGTTACCTTTGGGCGGCTTCACACACTCGTGTATAGAGGTAAGACGTCAATAAACGTAACCTTTGGCCACCAATCCTTTCTATAGCACATTGCAAACTTATACACCAGACCAAAGATATGAATTGAATGCATGCATATGTTTGTTGCATTGTTTTGTTTGCTCACTGAGCAATGATGTAGCACCCTCTCGACGTCGAATATTTTTAGTTGATGATGCAGGTACTACGGTCGAAGATTATATGAGTGCTCCGGTGTACGCGTGTGTTGCTGCAATGGAAGCCGAAGACTTAATGGATACGCATGACTCTTCATGCGAGTGCAATTCATGCGTATTCGATTAGATTTTTGTTTGAATTATTAAAGGAATGTAATTGATACTTTATTTATTTATGTCTCAAGTTGATACAACAATAACTCGATAATTTATTATGGTTATCATAGTTAGATTCTCGGTTCATTTACTATAAAACTTCCGCTATTGTATTTATTCTGATTATGGTTGTGGATGTGTATGATTTTATTTTTAATGGACACAGCCTATTAGAGATCCTGGTTGAACCGTTAGTTTATTAGCGGTTCATCACACCGTTCTGAATGGTGCAGAATTGGGGTGGGACACAAGTAATTGACAGAGAAGACTAAAATCACTGTTAGACATTTTTACCCTTTTGTTTTTAATTGAAAATTTTTAAAAATTAGTAAAATGACTAATATAACCCTTTAAAATTTTGATTTATAAACAGCCCAATCCCTAAGGTTGGACTCTTTTCCTCTACGAAGAACTCTTCTCTTCTGCGAAGAAAAACCTGCGACTACCATTGTTGAACTCCGATTCTTTGGTGCCAGTGGCTGAATCGATTCTCTGGTCATCGGCTAATTGATAAGTAAAGTTATTCCCCTAATCCCCTCTCTTTCCTTTCCTCTTTCTTCTCCTTCGTTGTTCTCCCTTCTTTTTCCTATCTCCATCGGTGTGAACAGAAAGCACATGGACTTGTCTTGCTTCCAAAAATTGTATATTTTGAAGCACATATTCATACCATTTATTGGAAGAGGTAACATCTATTCCTCTACTCCGCAGCAAATCAATGTAGAACGACGTACTCTGACTAAAAGCAACAAGCACGAGACCTCTGTTGTGAAAATAAAACTAAACTAGTGAACAAGGATGCTAAGAAACAAAATCGAAATTTCAGTTTAGAAGAAAGCAAGGAACTAACCAAGCTTGCAATTTTCCAGCCAGGATGTTCGACACAAGACTACAATGAACAAAGTTGAAAGAGGCATCAAATCCAAAAGAACAACTTATAGAATCCTTTATCGTCAAGGCAGGAGCATGCTCTCCCTCCAAAGCCCCATCTTGCAATGCTCTACAAATGAATTTGGCCATGAGTTTAAGAAGTCACGTGAAGCTTAAATCTCCGAACAAAACCCTAGTCGCAAAGTTCAGTCCCACTCTTCACTCTTCAACGAAGGAAATACGAATCACATGATATTTGCTTCAGAGATTCAGGCCTCTAATGCATATTTAGTTTCACCGAACCATTTGATGCCCTTACCAACTAATCGGACGAGATGTCTGTGGCGAAGGTGATTAATGATGGTAAGCATAGAGAGGAAATCATCAATCCCTGCAAGTACTCCCTAGAGAACTTCTTCAGGGAACAAAATAAAAAGAAAAAAAAATACATATTATTCCAACAAATTATGAACAAAATTATCCCAAGTGGAAAACAATCAAGAACTCAAAATGATGGTAGAAACAAAATAGGAAATTGAAATTGCTATCAAAGAAACAATGGTGAAAATCGCACTGTATCAAACAAACAAAGCTGCCCTCATTGTGGAAAAGCTCACCATCTTCATTGTCTTATTGTTTTGTTCTTAGCTCTGATTTGAGAAATGAGAGGGCCTAAGAGAAGTTACAGAGATGCATTGCCCCTCCAAAGGGTTTCAACATTTCTGCAGTCAGAGTGTCAAACCATTACTAAGAATTTAAGCCGAAAGGGCAGTGGCGGACAAGAATCGAAGGGTATTGTCGTTGTTGGAGAAGATAGTCGGAAAACATAATTGAAGAAGAAATGGTTTTCAAAATCCTTTCTTTCTTCCATCGAAGTTGGGACTCGGGCTTACCATTTGGGGTGTATGGTGAATTAAGTGAAGGAGGGTAAAATTGTCTTTTAACATATCCTTTAGGGTTTTATTGTCTATTTCAAAATCGATTTTAAACTACATCAGCAACTAACGGGATTCATTTAATGGAGTGGATCTATTTGATTAATGGTGGTAAACGTTTGGGTGTTAGTTGATGTTTTTTGAAAGGTGTGGGTAGTAGGTGATGTTTCAAAACTATTTTGGATGGTAGTTGAAATTTTTCCTTCAAAATATGTTTAAATGTAGAAAAAAAAAAGGGGTAAAAAAAAAACAAAAAACGATAATAGCCCTTTCTTCTTCCTCTTAACACTATTTTGTTCTTTCCCTAAATCCCCTCTCCAACCTTGCCATCTTGTCTGCACTGCTGACGTCCCTGCCGAACCTGCTGTCCGCCTTTGAAACCCCAGTGGCCACTGGCACCTCCAGTCCCCGCTGTATTGCTTAGGATTGATTTTGATACCTTCTGAAATTTTTATACTTTCTATTTTTTTCCCACTTGTCATCAAGACTTTTTTTTTGGGGGGAAGAGAATTTGCGGAGTTTGTCTCTTCCTGTCAAAGTTTTTTTTGTTGATTTTTGGTTTTTGTTTCTAATTTATGGAGCTCTATGAACAAAAGATGTTCTCTGTCTCGTTTTTAAAAAAGAAGAGGAAGAATTTGTGGTGACGTGTTGTTAAACATCAGTACATCACCACACAATTATCTTTTATCATTTATAAAGAAACAATGTTAACTGGAGTGTGTAGATTGTTTAGTTTACAATGAGTGTTTTATGTTTGATTAGATGATTTTGTGTATGTTTCATGGATTGTAAGGTTTGTTTCGTATAAATTTGTATTTATATGCTGTTATTCTATTTGTTGAATGATGTAGATGTCTATTGCACAGTGAATATATGTCCTTATTTTTACTCCAAATGCTAACGTATTATACCATATTAATGCGATACATTTTTTAAATCCCCGTATTGAAGTCTAGACCTGTTTAATCCTTGTACGAGTCTGTACCCGAATTTTTGTCATTCCTGAACTTACTATGTGCGATAGTGAGATTCTACCAAACTTTAGGTAAGAGATATAGATTTATCCCGTATTTTTCTCCTTTTCTTTTTTCTTAGTTTTTTTCTTTCTTTTCCCTATACCTACGATCCTGTTGCAAATTTATCTCCCCATTGCAAGCTTATCTCCCACTGGATTTCACTGGTTCGAGATTGGCCTTGCATTTGGATCGCCACTACTTAACGTCATGCGGACTGAAGATTTCAGTTAAACAAGAAGTTGGAACAAGACTACCTGAGCCCTAATGTTCTTTTCATTTTTGTAGTTTATGAGTTGGGAACCTTGATAGTATGCAAAGGAAGAGCTTGTACAATCCACCTTGAAGTTTTCTAGTAGGATTTGTGAAATTATCCATTAAAGTGGAAATAAACATAAAATGAACCCCCCCACTCCAACCCTAATAATAATAATAATAATAATAATAATAATAATAATAATAATAATAATAATAATAATAATAATAATAATAATAATAATAATAATAATAATAATAATAATAATAATAATAATAATAATAATAATAATAATAAAATGGGAATTAAAAACATCCCTAAAATTGGGTAGGAATGAAAGAACAAACATTTAAAAAATAATGAATGAACAATGAAAATGTAGGAGTGTGATGATATAAATCATTAACCAGTAATATTTCTTCTTCTTTTTTTTCCTGACAAGTATTAGTCATATTTCTCTCTTCCCTCATCTGCCAGCATCACTCAAGGTTAGTGAAACCTTGCAACTTAGTATATGGATGTAGATAACCACCAACCAATCTTCATGTGGTCTACTGATACAGCGACATACATCCTTTCAAGTAGATTTAAGTGAATCTCATACAGATATATTGGCCAAAGTTTTCAGATTTGGTCGAGCTTTTACTTGAAAACCTGGATCATCTAAGAAGTTGGACTAATAAAGCCCTTTTTTTTTAATGCGGAAAGGAGGAATGAAGTGCCAAATTATATTTTTATACTCTTTACATCTTTTATAGAATCCTATAGAAGGCATGAAGTGCACACAATGTGCGTAAGCCTCATAGTGCCTGAGGTGAAGGATGACAGATGAGGCAAGTGCCTGATTGAAGTGGGATGCCATTTTAAGTATAATATAAAATAAATATTAGAACACAGAGAAGCATTGTGAATTACTTAATTCAAAATGATAGTTTGAGAGAGTCTATTGTAAAATCTTTTGATTTTAATATTATGGGCAACATTATTTTGCTTGCTAATTATAAAACAGTAGGAATCCAATCAAGGATTGATTGATTATCCCTTACCAATTATAAATCAAATCTATTCCATTATGGGATTGGAATAGATTTGATATGCAGTTATTATAAATATGTAGCAGGGTCCCTGTAGTCTCTTTCTGCGTAAAATCAAAGAAACCCATACCCAAGGGAAATGAGACTAAGAAGATCTCTGCTAGGAATCAATTAAAAGATAATGATGGAAATCAATCTTCTATGAAGAGGTATGACCCATATATTCTATTTGATTATGTTATTGCTCAATGTGTTTTATTCTCCATATGGAATTGATTGGAATAAGTTTATTAGGATTAAAATCCCTACAGTGGTAAGAGCCATCCCACATGGATTTAAAATCATTGAGTATAGAATCATCATGTTTGAATCAATTAAAACATGGAAAAAATTTCTTTTGGTTCCCATCTCAATTTTCGATGAAAAAAGAAGAGATTTAAAATAATCGGATAATTTTCGACCATCAAAATTATAAGAAAAATATACCAGTGTGTAGATCTCCGTAAGATAGTGACGGCAATACAAAAATCACCATCATCGGACATCGAATGAGCCGCCACGCGTCGGAGAAAGAAGCAAGTGAGATCTACTCACTAGATTTAATTTAAAAAAAAATAAAATTGGTGGGCAGGGTTGACCGAGACTGACCCGAATATCCAGACTGAATCTAGAACTTAGATAGGACCGAGTCAATTCAGTCTGAATTGGATAGAACCCAAACTAGATCTGACTCGGTTAAGAATCAGGCCGGCCTGACCCAGATAAGAACCAGGTCGACCCGGTCTGACCTAGACCCGACATGAATAAGAATCGACCCGACCCGAACTTGATCCGGTGTGAATCAGGTCAAAACCCGACCCGGATAGACCGCTTTGATTGGACCAGTTTCCAGGCCGGGTTGGACCAGACCGATTATATAGAACCAAGCCCGAATCAGCTCAGGCCTTAGGCAATGTTTGGAGCACAGACAAGTGATCACATGCACCAGCTTTAATCGACGCGTGAGAGTGTGTGAATGGTCCGTTTGACCTGAAATTTGTTCTACTGAATTCGTTTCATTATGCTCTACATTCTGGTATATCTGTAACACATTTCTGGAAATCCCAAATCTGAAATAATTGATTAAAAGCAAGTTTTGGGAGTATTTTATAAGGTTTTTTTTATTATAATTTTTAATGATAAAATGATTACTAGATGAATAATGTGCATGTTTATGTTGGTTTGTTGAGACATAATTTCATGTTTTCAATTTTGAATCATATTCCATATGACTACATACTAGAATTTACAGATATAACTGTGTAATTGAGTAAAATCCACCAAAGTGGCATACCTATTGCATAGTTATGTCTGAAAATTCAAGAATTTTAATATGCCAAAGTAGTCAAGCCTGATGATGCATACCCAAAGGTGGCATTGTCCAATTATGTTAGTTACATGCTGTAAGACCCGTATCAAGCTAACCCGGTCTTACCACTTTGAACCAGGTTTACCCATCATGGTCGAACCAAACGGAACAAGTGCGTGAAGGAGATCACGATCTCAGGTATTAAACTGACCCAAAAATACTCAAAAATAAGGGGAGGGTCGCATACCCAACAAGGGAGGGTCGGACCCCCCCAGTATAAAAGTTAGACCCCCAGTTTTATACAGGGGGTCGGACATCTTAAGGACTAGGGGTCGACGGGATCTCTGACCCCCCTATCGACCCCCGGTAGTCGGTAAAAACAGCTCGAACCAAAAATTAGGAAACTTTCCTAATTTCAATGGGATTCCTTCCTAATCTCAATGGGAATTATTTTAAGAGTTTCTAGTCTATAAATAGGATGCCCCTAAGCCTCTTTCACTCCTTTTAGAATCCTATTTGGATTGAAAGAAAGAGAAGGAGAAGAGAAGAGAAGAGAAGGATAGTGGAGAAGAAGATCAAGGAGAAGGCTTCAGAGAAACAAGCCTAATTCTCAGGTATGGATACCAGCTCCATGTAATTCTACAGACCTTAGAATAGATAGAGAAGAGGGAATGATCTAGGAGGAACCCAAATCATCCACCTATGGTTAGGTTTTCATAGAAAACCATAGGGGAAATCATGAAATCCATATAGGTGAATGAACCACGGTTATAGGCCATAGAACATGTGTGGAATTGACTGTAGGAGCAAGCCAAAGGACCCCAAATACGAAGAATGGATTGAAGGAAGAAAAATTGACAAAACCCACAGGGGGTCACATGGGGGGTCGATGGCCAATCGACCCTACCAGGCCCTGAGCATCGACCCCCAGTGTTCAGGAAGTCCAGAATAGGGGTGGTCGCACCCATGGTCGATCAAAACTCTGACCCTAGCATCGACCCGTAGTTAGCAGCATTCTTTTTAAAGTCCGAATTAATTCTAATTAAATTCTATCTACTTGGTTAGGTTTTCTAGTGATATAATATCGATATATAGTTTATTCTTAAAGCTTGAAAGAGGATTTACGATCAAGTAAAGGTGAGGGAACAAGACCTAAACTAATTGGTTAATAATAAATTGTTTTATTCGAGTCCAATGCCATGATTGATTCTATGCGTGTATGCTTGTTATGTGCAATCAACATGTCATCCAATATTTTTATTATTACTGTTCATGCATATTTAACTATTGTTTATAACATGATGATGATGATGTTGATAGGAATAGGCATGTGGATGTATGTGAATGGTTGGTGTGCTTGATGCGAACGAGTATCAGGGGGAGGACATGACACTGTGGTTCATCCTGGTCACCAGACTCTAGCTCTATCTCTAACTCAAGTCTTGTACACTAAACATCGTCGTATCGCCATTACCTTAGTGGAACTAATACGTCGTAGGGTATCAGGGGGGACGTGACACTATGGTTCATCCTGGTCACCAGACCCTAGCTGTAAGACCCGCACTCCATAAACCTGGTCTAAACCTTGGTTTCATGTCGTAACAGGTCTTTCGATCATCACTGGGCCAGACGGGATGAGCGGATGACAAACAGGTATGAAATCGGATCAAAGATGGTAAAATAATCATCATTTTACGTTGATCGATCGATGGTACCGGTCTTGGTACTGGTCGACCGGTCAGCTCTGCGCAGCTGACTATGGAGATCCAGAATTGGATCTTTGCGGGTCCCACTTTCCTAAACCCTAATGCCTGAACCTTCCTAATCCTAATAGGGTTACTAAACCCTAGTTCTAGCCTATATAAACACCCTTAAACCTCCTCAAATCCTTTCCATTATCTCTCACAAACCCTAGAGAAAAGAAGGAGGTTGGAAAGGAGAAGGAGCTAGGAAGAAGAAGGAGGTGCCGCCATTGCCGTTCGACGAAGCTCACTTTATGCCAGTCGACGGTAAGTGTTTTAATCATTATTCTTACTCTATGACTCTAGGATAGTTGAATGGTTGGATCAATACCATGCAAAGTAGGTATTGATTTAAAACCCTAATTGGACCTTAAAACCCTATGTTGCCGTCAAACCCTAGATTCGAGTTCTAGGATGGTTATCATCTAAACTAGACTTGAATGAGTTGGAGACAATTATAACTCAAAGCTCAGACTTAGAATGGGTAGGTGAAACCCTGGAAATCCATGGAGGATGATTGACGGCAGTCGAAAAAGTCAAGTATGGTCTTCCGGAGACATACCGATTGACTATACCGGTTGCACACTGTGCGGCCGGTATGTTGCCACCGGTACCTTCTGGGGGGCTGGTCTGTGGGGACCGGCTGACCATACCGTTCGCCAGTCTTCCTCACAGAGCTACGACCGGTACATGCCACCGGTCTGCTCTGTGAGTGTATTTTTGTAACCTCGTTGGTTTTCCAACCAACGTGAAACCCTAAGAAACTATTCTAATGAAACCCTAATATTATGTAGGACTTTGTGATAGCACGTTTGGATCTTGCGACGTGGAGCAAGCTATCAAACGAGCGTCAGGTAAGGGAATCTGACCTAAACCTAATAATTAATGGACAATAAATCTTTGTTAATCACCTGAACATATATGATGTGATGTTTCTGTATATTCACATGCCATCCTTTACTTTCAGTTATTATTATTATTGTTCATGCATTGATAGGATGTGATTGTTAGGCATGTGATTATTTTCGTTGGTGTGTGGAGTGGGGCATAGAGCCTGGGATCATTCCTCACACTGGCAATTTTGTAGTATTCTATCTTAACATGCTTGGTTCAGGTAGGGCATCAGGGGAAGGTCATGGTACGGTGGTCTCCGATGTTGATGCTGGCCTGGCCATGGTTATGTGGCACTGTGGTCTCCGAGGTCGACGCTGGCTTGTCCACGATGCTTTAGCTCTATCTCTATGTCGTAGGGAGTTATGTTGGGATAGGGTCTACCTGCGTATTGTTCTATCCTAGTGGGTTAGTTGCGGATAGGGTATCAGGGGAGGTACGGGGATGCCTTAGCTCTATCTCTATGCCGTAGACGGTTGTGCTGGGATAGAGCATACACTGATGACATATAGGATTGGTTAGTTGCGAGCCCAGTTTGCAAACCCTGGCCAGTAGGGGCTTAGGTACTGGTATGGGTAGAGCATCAGGGGAGGTACGGGGATATCTTAGCTCTATCTCTATTCCATGATGGGTGCATGTGGGCCAATGGGGTGTGATCCATGAGGTGCCACACACTCGTGTATAGAAGTGCGGGGGCCACCAAACTTTTCTATAGCACATTGCAAACTTAAACCAGACCACAGCATAAAATGATTAATACTCATGCTTAATATTGTGAAACTGTCTGATTGTCTTACTGAGCTAAGTTGTGAGCTCACCCTTTGTATATACATTGTTTTTAGTTGTTGATGCAGGTTATTTGGTGGATGACTATATGAACGCTCCGACGTATGGTGATGTTGCTGCTCTGGGTGTACAGGCAGGAGAGGACGAGCATGACGCTTCATGCGAGTGCCCTTTCTGTGTGTACCTTTGATTGGATTTTTATTTATTGTTTCCAATTATTTTTAGTTGGATTAAGTGGATGTAAGGATATTATATTTAATGTTTGGATTTGAATAATTAGATATTCTATTTAATTTATCAATAGATTCTCAGTTCATTTAATTTAAAAACTTTCGCTGTACTATTATATTCTGATTGTGGTTATGTGCAATGGTTTGTATGAGTGGACACAGTCTGTTCGAGATCCTAGTGTGAACCGTTGGTTCAATGACGGTTCACTCACACCATTCTGGTTGGATTAGAATTGGGGTGTGACAACTTGGTATCAGAGCCCTCGGGCTCTGTCCAACATATCATATTGCACTTAACTAAGTCGATGAACTGAGTTAGGAAAATTTAAAAATCTTAATACAAGCACACCCTAAGCATTGTTTGATGCCTGAGACGGACTAAGAAAGAGCATAACATACGATATTAATTATGGAACTTAACATTTGCACATACACTAGTTATGTGAACTATGAAAACTTTCATTAATCAGAAAAAGAGTATCAAATGAAATAGTGCGACAGGGTACGGTCCACAAGCCGGACAGTTACCCTGATACATATATATACTAGATAGAAAAGAGAAGAAAAATAAAAGGGACAATCATGGGGTAGGGGGCCTAGGAGGAATAGGGTCCGCTATGTCATAATCCCGCTCGTAAGCGACCCTAAGCCAGTGTACCTAGTCCTGTGTCACTCGTAGGCTACGAGCCAGACATCCCAACTCCTGACCCATCTCCCACTGAGACTCTTGGATGACCCTCTGGGTGTCCCAGATCTCTGTGAACATGTTCAACACCGGGTCTGGAGGGGGATGAGACGGTCCAGATGTAGATGTAGACGGTGGTGCTGCAGGTGTAGGCTGTGGGGCTGGCACTGGTGCTTCCTCGGCCATATCATCGTCATCACTCCCAGCCTCTGCCGCATATGCCGCATTGGCTACTGCTGCTGCTGCTGCTGCTGTGGCTGCCACCCTCCTGAGTGGGGAGGGCGAGCCTCCAACTCGTCATCGCTAATGGCAAATTATCCATCTACATCCTTAGAATGACATCCCAGTCGATGTCGGTGGTCATGGTGTCCTCCACTGTCACCTCGCCTCTTATACTCACTCCAAGGCGACGCAGAAGAGATGTGATGAGACATCTGTATGGGAGGTTACTGGCCTGGTCAGCCAGAGTCGCTTGATGCATGGTCCGGATGATGAGGTAAGGGAGAGAGACCCACTCCCCCGTGCAGACGCAGTAAGTGATGTACTGAGTGAGCTGAGATAACTCACTGTAGTGGCCGCTCTGAGGCACAATGTTGTGCTGGATGATGCGACTATAAACCCGAGCCAAGGGCTTCAGACTGGCAGCCTTCATAGGAGCCCCAGGATTTAGGATCTGCTCTGCTATCTCTCTGTGTAGGTCCTCGCTCAGATAGCCCTTCACCTTTGGAGGGCAGTATACTAGGTCTCCATCATTGGGTACCCCCAGCAGGTCAGCCAACCGGTGAGTGTCGAAGGAGATATGGACCCTTGACGTAGCTGGAGATGCACAAGTCCCTACCCTGATTGGGATCGTTCACATCCCCATGAAGCTCCAGGTTAGCATAGAAATGCTTAACCAGGTTGGGATGAGTGGTCTCTGTGTATGAGATGACAGGTACCCACCCAAGCGCGTCAAAAGCTGCTCGCACATCGAACCTGTCCAACTGTTCCAAGTTAACTCGCTGTCCAGATTCGATGTTTTTGCTATCAAACCAGGGGAAATGAGCTTGTGCCGCCTCAGAACGAAACCACAGTTCATCGAGCTGTGGAGCTGGTGGCTGAGGAGCGCGCACGCTCGAGCCATGAGGACACTTGCCATGAGCACATCGTGGAGCCATTAAATTATAAAAAAAAAAAAAAGCAAGAAGAAAATGTTAAATTTTGTCAAAATTTCGGCAGCATAATGACAGTAATTTGGAAAAAAACCTTAAACTCACCCAAAAAGTTAGGGAGGAGGACTTACGTAACCCCCACGCTCTTCAACAAATCAATCATAGGCAATTACAATAAGAAATTTCAGGAATTTAAGAAAAATCAAGAAATTTCAAAATTTTTGGAAAACCTAGGTTAAAACTTGTAAAAATTCAATTTTTAGGAAAACCGATCGGTGGAACCTCAAGTTGGTTGAGGGATTTTGCTCTTAGGGGTCCCTAAACCCTTTCTAATCTGAAGGAAAAGAGTTCCTATGGTTAGAATCTCTCAATCAAAGAAAAACCTAGAATTCTAGGTATAGACGACATGGGGAAATTGTAAAAAGTTGTTTAAGAGAGAAAAGACTTACCTGGAGACGATGTGTTGAGTCTGGATCGGAAGGAAATCACTCCCAAGATGACCGGTCGGACTGTAGCAACTCAGAATCCAGAGGAGAATCGTCACCGGAGGAGAGGAAGGAAAGAAAAGTGAGAAAAATTTCACTTTTTGCGATTTTAAAAGCATTTCTGGGTATACCGGTCGATATACCGGTCGACCGGTACCCCTCCAGGGTTGCGACCGCTATGTCTCGGTCAGAATAAAAATTCTGACCGGTCGACTATACCGGTCACAACTTTCCTACAGAGTGTCGACCGGTACCCCAAAGGGATTGCGACTGCTATGTCTCGGTCAGAATGAAAATTCTGACCGGTCGACTATACCGGTCGCACAGTGTTCTACAGTGGTGCGACCGGTATGTTGCGACCGGTCAGCACCAGAACAGCTAGAAAATGTTGTAAAATTTTTGTTATTTTTTTTTAATTTTGTAAATTGAAATGTTAATTTTTTACTGTCTCGCCTTAGATTGTTCACGACTAACACCACTACTATTCTTCTCATGTGTTATGTCGTCTTCCCAAATCTAAACTGAACAGTCTGAAATGGTAGGCGAAAATGGTCGTAGAGGTCGAAAACGTCACCAGGCTAGGATGCGCCTCGAGGAAGAAGAACAGGTTGAACCAGGCCATGTTAGAGAGCCAAGCCCGGAAGTTGAGGAAGAACAGGTCCCAAGGGTACTGACAAATTTTCCTGGGCCACCTCACAGGAATTCTGAGACCATCGTTACAAATTTGGTCTATCAGATGCAAGCTCAGTAGAAAGCATTCCTGAGCGAGATGTTGAAGATGTTCAGGCCACCGGGTCCTGTTCCCACTGAAGGTACGCCTGAGTCTGGAGGAAATAACAGTACACAACCAATGCATGGTAGTCCAGGGCCGATGGGCCAACCCCAGAATGTACCACCACCGCACCAGTTTCCGTCATCTTCTGCTTATCAGGGAGCTTATCCGTATCCACCACCATGGTACGGAATGAATACGGGACAGCACGATCTGAGTCGGGCGGTGGACAGATTTCTAAAGTTGAAGCCTTCTTCATTCACAGGTAAAATAGGAAAACCATTGTGGCCAGCACAGTGGGTTGCAGAAATGGAGAAGAATTTCTGACTGATGACTTGTACAGAGGATGAAAAGGTCCTGTTTGCCACTCATATGCTGAAAGAATATGCGAATGCTTGGTGGAATTCTACACGGGCATATCTGGAGACGAAGCATACACAGGTGGATTGGGAAGCGTTCAAGATTGCCTTCTTTGATAAATACTTCCCGAAGAGTTTCAGGGATCAGATGGAGAGGGAGTTCCTTAATCTACAACAGTCTCAGTCGACTGTGGATGCTTACCAGCAGAGGTACGAGGAGTTATTTTTCTTCGCACCGGCAAGTATGTAAGAAGAAGAGACCAAGACACGCAGGTTCACCATGGGACTGCGTGGAGGCATCAGAGAGCATATATTGGGTTTGGACAAGAAAATTTATAATGAGGCTATACAGGTTGCAAGAGTGATAGAATCCAGTCAGAGGGACAGCTTCTTTGCACAGAACAAGGGAGTGAAGAGACCCGCTATTGAAAGTTCGGGTGGCGGTAACAATAGACCTTTCCGCCCATACAGGGCTCAGACCGCTACAGTGCCTGTAAGGAACAATACATCACCACCTGTGCCCCAGTTCGCTAGAGGCAACCCGAACATTAAATGTTTCAGCTGTCAGCAAGTGGGTCATATTGCAAGGACCTGCACTCTACCTAGGAAGCAACCTCCCCAGCAAGGAAAGGTATTTGCGGTCACTACCGAAGAGGTAGCCGCATCATCTGATGTGGTCACTGGTATGACTCTATCCCTTACTATTTGGCTTACTATTTCATTGTGTGTGTGAGCATGTAGAACTAAGGGATAATAAAATTTTTAGGAATTGTAAATGTAGCTGGTATACCTGCCAGAGTACTATTTGACTCTGGGGCCACGCACTCCTTTGTTTCTATTTATTTTGGGAAGCGAATGGAGTTATCGATCAAGCACTTGAACCCAAGCTTGATAGTTCGCTCTCCGTTAGGAGTCGAAGTGGCTTTGACTGAATATTTTGGGTCGTGTACAGTTTGTATTGAAGGCCGAAACTTAGAAGCAAGTTTGGTATTACTCGAGATGGCAGACTTTGATGTCATCTTGGGAATGGATTGGCTAGGCCATCATTCGGCTATTCTATTATGTGGTGAAAGGAAGCTTGTGCTTACAGACAAAAAGGGAAAGGAGTATAGCTTCACTGGGACCAAGTTACCTAGGAAGCGGAAGCTGATTCTCTCCGCCCTAAAAGCTAAGAGATGCTTAGAGAAGGGGGGAGTAGGGTATCTAGTATCTGTAGTCGACGTCATTGCTGAGGTGCCAAAGATGGAAGATCTAGAGGTGGTACGAGAGTTTTCAGATGTATTTCCAGAGGATCTCCCAGGTTTACCACCAGACAGGGCTACATAATTTGTGATAGACCTTATGCCAGGTTCGGCGCTGGTGTCTAAAGCACCATATAGGATGGCCCCTACCGAGTTAAAGGAGTTGAAGACCCAGTTACAAGAATTGTTGGATAAGGGTTTCATACGACCCAGCATATCACCTTGGGGAGCACCTGTACTATTTGTCAAGAAGAAGGACGGAAGTGTACGGCTATGCATTGACTACCGTGAACTAAACAAATTGACTATCAAGAACCGGTATCCTTTGCCTAGGATCGATGATTTATTCGATCAGTTACAGGGTGCAAAGGTCTTCTCGAAGATCAATCTCCAATCGGGGTATCACCAACTGAAGATCAAAGCCGGAGATATTACGAAGACTGCTTTCAGAACAAGGTATGGGCATTACAAGTTTCTAGTTATGTCGTTCGGGTTGACCAATGCCCCAGCGTCATTCATGGAACTAATGAACCGAGTGTTTCATGATATGTTGGACACTTCGGTCATCATATTCATCGATGACATATTGGTCTACTCAAAGGACATGGAGACTCATACAACACATTTGAGGGCAGTCCTACAACGGCTGAGACAGGAGAAGCTTTATGCTAAGCTCAAGAAGTGCGAGTTTTGGCTGAAGGAAGTGGCTTTCTTGGGCCATGTAGTATCTGAAGACGGTATCAAGGTTGATCCAAGTAAGATAGCTGCTATAGTAGGATGGGAAGCACCAAAATCTGTTGTAAAAATTCATAGTTTTCTTGGGTTGGCTGGTTACTATAGAAGATTCGTGGAAGACTACTCCAGGATCGCTGTTCCACTCACCAGATTGACCAAGAAGGGGGAGAAATTCATATGGACAGATGAGTGTGAGAAGTTCTTTCAAACTTTGAAGTCAAGACTAGTCTCTGCACCTATCTTGACCATCCCAGAACCAAGCGTACCGTTTACTTTATATACGGATGCTTCAGGGTTGGGTATTGGGTGTGTATTGATGCAAGGAGAACAGGTGATTGCTTACGCATCAAGACAGTTAAAGGTGCATGAGAAGAACTATCCTACGCATGATTTGGAGCTAGCAACAGTTATACATGCCATCAAGACTTGGAGGCACTACTTGTACGGTGAGAAGTTTCAGATTAAGTTAGATCACAGGAGTTTAACTTATCTTTTCACTCAGAAGGATCTGAATATGAGACAGAGGAGATGGTTGGAGTTATTAAAAGATTATGATTGTGACATCCAGTACCATCCAGGTAAAGCAAATGTTGTGGCTGACGCATTAAGCAGAAAGTGGGCATCGAAACCTAAGGCAGGACCAAGTACAAATGCTGCATTATGTGCTGCAGCCTCAAGTTCAATTGAAGGTGTTATAGAGTATATAATAGAGATTGCAGAAGATCCAGTCGAGCAAGGCTTAATTCATAAGTTCACCATGATGTTCTCAGCTTTGAAGATCTCATCGGATCTAGTTGATGAAGTCAAGGTAGCAATCCTACAGGATCCGCATCTCAAGATAGTGCAAGAAGACTTAGAGAAGGGTACGAGCAATCCTGACTTTACCTTGGATTCAGACAAGGTACTCAGGTATCGTGGACGGATATGTATACCTGAGAGTGAAGACTGCAATATCAGAGATCGAGTTATGACTGAAGCTCATTACACTCCATATTCGGTACACCTAGGAAGTGCCAAAATATATCATGATTTAAGAAGATTATATTGGTGGAGGGGTATGAAAGCAGATATAGCTCGCTTCGTGTTTCAATGTCTGAATTGTCAACAAGTTAAAGCAGAAAGGCAGAGACCCGCAGATTTACTGCAACCACTACAGGAGCCTGCATGGAAGTGGGATTGCATTACTATGGATTTCGTCACCGGCCTACCTTTGACACTAAGGTTAATGGATGCAGTTTGGGTAATAGTCGATCGACTCACTAAGACAGCTCGATTCATTGCGGTCAGACCTCAGTATACCATGGAGAAACTGGCCAAGTTATATGTTGATAATATAGTCAGACTTCATGGCGTCCTAGAGAGTATAGTATCTGACAGAGATCCCTGTTTTACATCAAAGTTCTGGGAAGGATTACAGAAATCTATGGGACAAAGTTAAAGTTCAGTACAACTTTTCACCCTCAGACGGACGGGCAATCAGAATGAACTATTCAAATTTTAGAAGATATGCTCCGAGCTTGTGCATTAGACTTCAAGGGAGCTTGGGACGAGAAGCTATCACTTATCGAGTTTGCTTATAACAACAGCTATCAGGCTACAATTCAGATGGCCCCATATGAAGCACTATATGGAAAAAAGTGTCGAACACCTCTGTTATGGAACGAGGTGGGAGAAAGAAGAATTGGAGGACCGGAGTTTGTCGAAGAAACTTATCGAGTGATTGATCAAATCAAGGAGAGAGTAAAGACAGCTCAAGTTCGACAGAAGCACTATGCGGATAATCGACGTCAAGATCTAGAGTTTGCAGTGGGTGATAAAGTACTCTTGAAGATATCACCGGTGCGAGGTTTGAAACGGTTTGGTAAGAAGGGAAAGCTATGCCCCAGGTATGTGGGACCATACGAGATATTGGCTAGACGTGGTAATGTAGCATATCAATTGGCTCTACCACCATCTATGTCAAGCGTTCATGATGTATCCCATGTATCGTTATTAAAGAAGTATGTCAGGGATCCATCGCACATCTTGACAGCAGACCCCCCAGATTTGACTGAAGACTTAACATTTAAAGTGGTGCCTGTGATGCTCTCAAGCTGAAAAGTACAGCAACTTCGAACCAAGGATATCCGCTATGTGAAAGTGCATTGGAAAAGCCAAGATGTCGAAGAGATTACTTGGGAAGAGGAGAGCACGATGAGGAAGATGTACCCTAACCTTTTCGATGATCAAGGTACGTTGAAATTTCGAGGCCAAAATTTCTTTTAAGGGTGGGGGAGTTGTGAAACCTACATGAAAATTTTGGGGACGAAATTTCTTTTAAGGGTGGGGGAGTTGTAAGACCCGCACTCCATAAACCCAGTCTAAACCTTGGTTTCATGTCGTAACAGGTCTTTCGATCATCACCAGGCCAGACGGGATGAGCGGATGACAAACAGGTATGAAATCGGATCAAAGACGGTCAAATAATCATCATTTTATGTTGACCGGTCGATGGTACCAGTCTTGGTACCGGTCGACCGGTCAGCTCTGCGCAGTTGACTATGGAGATCCAGAATTGGATCTCTACGGGTCCCACTTTCCTAAACCCTAATGCTTGAACCTTCCTAATCCTAATAGGGTTACTAAACCCTAATTATAGCCTATATAAACACCCTTAAACCTCCTCAAATCCTTTCCATTATCTCTCACAAACCCTAGAGAAGAGAAGGAGGTTGGAAAGGAGAAGGAGCTAGGAAGAAGAAGGAGGTGCCGCCATTGCCGTTCGACGACGCTCACTTTACGCCAGTCGACGATAAGTGTTTTAATCATTCTTCTTACTCTATGACTCTAGGATAGTTGAATGGTTGGATCAATACCATGCAAAGCAGGTATTGATCTAAAACCCTAATTGGACCTTAAAACCCTAAGTTGCCGTCAAACCCTAGATTCAAGTTCTAGGATGGTTATCATCTAAACTAGACTTGAATGAGTTGGAGACAATTCTAACTCAAAGCTCAGACTTAGAATGGATAGGTGAAACCCTGGAAATCCATTGAGGATGATCGACGGCAGTCGAAAAACTCAAGTATGGTCTTCCGGAGACATACCGGTCGACTGTACCGGTTGCACACTGTGCAGCCGGTATGTTGCCACCGGTACCTTCCGGGGGGCTGGTCTGTGGGGACCGGCTGACCATACCAGTCGCCAGTCTTCCCCACAGAGCTACGACCAGTACATGCCACCGGTCAGCTCTGTGAGTGTATTTTTGTAACCTCGTTGGTTTTCCAACCAACGTGAAACCCTAAGAAACTATTCTAATGAAACCCTAATATTATGTAGGACTTTGTGATAGCATGTTTGGATCTTGCGACGTGGAGCAAGCTATCAAATGAGCGTCAGGTAAGGGAATCTGACCTAAACCTAATAATTAATGGACAGCAAATCTTTATTAATCACCTGAACATATATGATGTGATGTTTGTGCATATTCACATGCCATCCTTTACTTTCATTTATTATTATTATTGTTCATGCATTGATAGGATGTGATTGTTAGGCATGTGATTGTTTTCGTTGGTGTGTAGAGTGGGGCATAGAGCCTGGGATCATGCCTCACACTGGCAATTTTGTAGTATTCTATCTTAACATGCTTGGTACGGGTGGGGTATCAGGGGAAGGTCGTGGTACGATGGTCTCCGATGTTGATGCTGGCCTGGCCATGGTTATGTGGCACTGTGGTCTCCGAGGTCGACGCTGGCTTGTCCACGATGCTTTAGCTCTATCTCTATGCCGTAGGGAGTTATGTTGGGATAGGGTCTACCTGCGTACTGTTCTATCCTAGTGGGTTAGTTGCGGATAGGGTATCAGGGGAGGTACGGAGATGCCTTAACTCTATCTCTATGCCGTAGATGGCTGTGCTGGGATAGAGCATACATTGATGACATATAGGATTGGTTAGTTGCGAGCCCAGTTTGCAAGCCCTGGCCAGTAGGGGCTTAGGTACTGGTATGGGTAGAGCATCAGGGGAGGTACGGGGATATCTTAGCTCTATCTCTATTCCATGATGGGTGCATGTGGGCCAATGGGGTGTGATCCATGAGGTGCCACACACTCGTGTATAGAGGTGCGGGGGCCACCAAACCTTTCTATAGCACATTGCAAACTTAAACCAGACCACAGCATAAAATGATTGTTACTCATGCATAATACTGTGAAACTGTCTGATTGTCTTACTGAGCTAAGTTGTGAGCTCACCCTTTGTATATACATTGTTTTTAGATGTTGATGCAGGTTATACGGTGGATGACTATATGAACGCTCCGGCATATGGTGATGTTGCTGCTCTGGGTGTACAGGCAGGAGAGGACGAGCATGACGCTTTATGCGAGTGCCCTTTCTGCGTGTACCTTTGATTGGATTTTTATTTATTGTTTCCAGTTATTTTTAGTTGGATTAAGTATATGTAAGGATATTATATTTAATGTTTGGATTTGAATAATTGGATATTCTATTTAATTTATCAATAGATTCTCAGTTCATTTAATTTAAAGACTTCCGCTGTACTATTTATATTCTGATTGTGGTTATGTGCAATGATTTGTATGAGTGGACACGGTCTGTTCAAGATCCTGGTGTGAACCGTTGGTTCAATGACGGTTCACTCACACCATTCTGGTTGGATCAGAATTGGGGTGTGACACTAGCTTTATCTCTATGGACGTATTGAGTAATGCTGGGGTAAGGCCTTGGATACACTATTTGGCATTACGATTGGTTAGTTGCTAGCCCAGTTTGCAAGCCCTCGCTAGCAGGGGCTTACGTGTTGGTATGACACTGTACAACAATAAACGTTAACCATTGTTGTACAATGTTCATGAATTGGGTGCATGTGAGTCGGCAATAAACGTTACCTTTGGGCAGCTTCACACACGAAAGGAGGGGTCAATAAACGTGACTTTTGGCCACCTATCCTTTCTATAGCACATTGCAAACTTATTTACCAGACCAAAGATATGAATTGAATGCATGCATATGTTTGTTGCATTGTTTTGTTTGCTCACTGAGCCATGATGTGTGCTCACCCTCTCGACGTCGAATATTTTTAGTTGATGATGCAGGTACCACAGTTGTAGATTTTATAAATGATTCGGTGTATGCACGCGTTGCTACAATGGAGGCTGAAGAGTTAGAGGATACGCATGACCTCTCATGCGAGTGCAACTCATGCGTGTTCCATTAGGATTTTATTTAGATTTTATTAAAAGATGTAATTGATATTTTATTTAGTTATGTCTCAGTTGATACAACAATAATTTGATATTTTTATTATGGTTATTACATTTAGAGTGCTCAGTTCATTTATTATAGGAATTCCGCTATTGTGTATTTATTCTAATTATGGTTGTGGATGTGAGTGGTTTTGTTTCTAATGGATATCGCCTAATAGAGATCCTGGTTGAACCGTTGGTTTATAGCAGTTCATCACACCGTTCTGAATGGTGCAGAATTTGTGGTGTGACAACTTGGTATCAGAGCATCTCAGGCTTTATCTGTAAAACCATATACTTCCACAAAAAGGGTCGTGAACTGAGATAGGATAAAAATATAAAAGACATAATAATAACACACCATAAGCACTTGTGTTGTTTAAGACTAAACTGAAAGAGAATAATGCATCTATTAAATGTAAAACAAAGATAAATACAACCAGAAAGTAAGAACAAACGTCTATATATATATATATGATCAAAGCAAAGTACAATCCACAGTCCGGACAGTTACTCTGAAGTACAAAAAGAAAAATAAAAGGAGTATATCAAGAAGCTGGAGGTGCTGGGGGAGGTGGTGCCTTACGGTTTCTATCATAGTCCTCAGCGTAGACTCTGGTCAACCAGGCTATTTGAGTCTGACTCGTCTGGAGACTAGCTGTGAGATCAGCCACCCGCTGGTCAGTCATACACTAAGCCTCTATAAGCTCTCACATCCTCAAGTTAGATACACACTGAGCCTCTCGTATCTCGTATAATATCTTCATCATGTCATCAGATGGAGTATATGAAGGACCAGCCGCGTGCGAAGGACCAGCTGAAGAAGACGGACCAGCTTCAGTAGCATGAGTAGGTGATGGAGGGGGTATGGCATCCACATCCATGTACAATCGATCGTTATCATCCCCAGGAACCCCTGCTCCAGCGGCTGCTGCTGCAGCCTCAGCCTCAGCTATCTCTACTCTAGTACGAGGGCGCACCATCGCGTTCCTCTCCTCATCACTGACCTGGGCATCCCGCATGCCCATCTTGCAAATAACCTCCCAATCTAGAGGCGATGAGAAGGATTTCTCCTGAATCTTCTCATCCACTAAGTCAACCCCCAGGCGAGTAAGCAAGGTAGTGATCATGCGTCCGTAAGGAAGGTTGCCAGTGTGATTGGGCAACGTGGCACTGATCATGGTACGCATAATGATGTATGGAAGGCAGACGGGCTGCCTAATGCATATACAGTATAGCAGATACTGGGTCAGCTGGGAGATCCTCTCGTAATGACCACTCTGTGGTATCAGGTTATGCTGAATGATCATGCAGTATACTCATGGATCAGAATGCAGATAACATGCCCTCATCTGCCAACGATCAGGTCGGATGAGCTGACTATCGATCTCAGCCCTCATCTGTAGAGAGAAGAACTAGGGCTCTCCAGGAGCACAAAAAACCATGGGGCCAGCATTGGAAATGCCCAGTAGGTCGGTCAGCTGCCGATAATTAAATGAGATGTCAACTCCCTTGACGTAGCTCGTGATGCGCAGCTCATCACCCCTCTCCACATCATTGTAATCTCCCACCACCTGGAGATTATAGTAGAACTGGCGTACCAAATCAGGATGGGTACACGCGTCATAAGTGATGATAGGGAGCCATCCCATATCACCAAATGCTCTCTCCACATTGAACAAGGCTAACTCAGCCAAGTTCACTTTGCGACCTCCCTCTACCTTCTTGCGAGCGTAGTGGGCATACTGTGCCTCAGCTTCGTTGGAACGGAAACGAAGATGGCCACGAACTCTGGGTACCTTGGTACGAGCCATAGTATCTGCAAATAAAAAAGAAAAAAAAAACAAATAATGGGTTAGTAGAGAGTAAAAACCTAAAATTTTGACATAATAACGATGTAAATTGGACAAAAACCTCACTTTTCACTCATACACGTGGGCAGGAGGACTTACATAGATCCTAAACTAACTTGTGAGACTTAAACAGTCGAAAATTGCAACTAATTAGATTGAATTGCAAGAAATTTCAAGAAATTCAAAATTTCGCCAAAATTAGGGCAAAAAGTGAAAATTTTGAGTTTCTCGATAACCAACCGATGAAACTCAAATATTTTTGAGGGCTTTCGTTCCTCGAGTCATCAATAACAAAAGCCCCCAATAAAAATCGAATTTTTACTGTTGGAAAAAGTTTAATATGAAAAATACTAGTTAAACAAGTAAAAACCTAGGTTAAGAAACCTAAAAACATGAAAAGGTAGAAGAAATACCTGTAGCGGATGTGTAGACGATGGAACGAGGAGTGCAAACCACCAACGGGTCGGAATGAGCACTGTAGCAACTCAGAGGAACAAGCTGAGTCGAAGCGAAGAAGGAAGAATGAGAAATGGACTCTGAATCGGACTTAAAAATCAGATTTTTTGTCTGGGGGTCGGACAATTCGATTAGAACAATCGACCCCCATATCGACCCCCGCATCGACCCTCGACTCTCGGGAACCTTACAAAGAATCAGACAGAGCCGTAACTCTATCCCACCACCACCTGTGAGGGAAGATAACTAGACACACCCGGAAACACAAGGGAACATGAACATGGCACCGTCCGTCATAAATGGGCAGGCAAATCCTATCAATCTGCCAGGTCCACCTACAGATTTGGTGTAAGACCCGTGTCAAACTAACCCAGTCTTACCATCTTGAACCAGGTTTACCCATCATGGTCGAGTCAAATGGACCAAGGGCATGAAGGAGATCGAGATCCCAGGTATAAAATCGACCCAAAAACACTTAATTTTAGGGAAGGGTCGCACACCCAGCTAAGCAGGGTCGAACCTCCCAAAACAGAAAGTCAGACCCTCAGTTTTGAAGGGAGGGTCGGACAGCTTAAGACCCTAGGGTCGACGGGATCATCGACCCTCCCATCGACCCTCGGTTTCTGACGAAAACTGAAATTAGGAAATTTCCTAATTTTCGGTTGGGATTCTTTCCAAATCTCAATGGGATTATTATAGGACATTCCTAGTCTATTTAAAGGACGTTCCTAAGCCACTTTCACTCCTTTCACAACCCTAATTGAATTGAGAGAAAGAGAGAAGAAGGAAAAGAGGAAGAAAGGAGGCTAGGAAGAAGGCTTAGCAAAAAGGAGAAGAAATTACAGAGAAAAAGTAATCTTCTCAGGTATGGATACTAATTCCATGAGTTTCTACAGACCTTAGGTTAGTAATTGAAGAGAAAGTGATATCGGAGAAACCCAAACCATCCATCCATGGTTAGGTTTTCATGGAAAACCATAGGAGGATGCACGAAAAGGAGAAAGATGGTTTATACATGGTTCTAGACCATGGAATGAATGTTGAGTGAATGTAGGAAGCAAGCCATAGGACCCCAAACACGAAGAGTGGATTAAAAAGTGGAAATTGGACCAGAGTGCACCGAGGGTTGCACCGAGGGTCGATAGACCATCCAACCCTAGGTGTTTCTGACCATCGACCCTCAGCATTCGGGAAGTTCAGAATGGAGGGAGGGTCGATAGACCCATCGACCCTAGCATCGACCCTAGCATTGACCCTCAATTGACAGAATGGTTTTTAAATTCTGAATTAATTCTAATTAAATTCTATCGACTTTGTTAGGTTTGCTAGCAATATAATAACATTATAAAGGTGATTTTAAAGCTTGGAAAAGTATCTATTAGCAAGCTAAGGTGAGGAACCTTAACTCCAAACTAAATTGGTTAATAATAAACTGTTTTTCTTTTCTTGAGTCCTATGCCATGTTTGATTCTATGCGAATATGTTTGTAATGTGCATACAGCATGCCATCCAATATTTCTATTACTTGTTCATGCATATTTACTTTATTGTTTATAATATGATGATGATGATGATGATAGGGATAGGCATGTGATTGTATGTGTGTAGTTGATGTGCTTGATGCGAGCGAGTATCAGGGGAGGTGTGATGAGAACGTCAATAAACGTTAACCTTTGGCGGGTCTCAGCACTTTAGCTCTATCTCTAACTCAAGTCTTGTGCATTGACATCGTCGTATCGCCATTACCTTAGCAGAACTATTATGTCGTAGAGTATCAGGGGAGGTGGTCTCGGTCCTTGTAGTCTCTGACTCTACCGGGGGGCCTTAGCTCTATCTCTATGGATGTTCTGAGGGATGCTGGGGTGAGGCCTTGGATACACTGTTTGGCATTAGGATTGGTTAGCAGCGAGCCCAGTTTGCAAGCCCTCGCTAACAGGGGCTTACGTGTTGGTATAGCATTATATAGCAATAAACGTTAACCTTTGTTGTATAATGTTATGGTAGGGTGGATGGGGACGACGATAAACGTTAACCTTCGGGCGGGCTTCCACACCCTGTGTATAGAGGCGGTGTCAATAAACGTTAACCTTTGACCACCCAACCTTTCTATTGCACATTGCAAACTATAAACCAAGACCAAAGATATAAATTGATTTTTTTGCATGCATATGTAATGTTGCATTGTTTTGGCTACTCACTGAGCCGTGTTGTGTGCTCACCCCTCGACGTCGAATATTTTAGTTGATGATGCAGGTTATACAGTTGAAGATTATCTGAACGCGTCGGCATACGGAAATGTAGCAGCTATGGAAGTTGGAGTTGAAGACGATACACACGACTCCTTTTGCGAGTGCAATTCGTGTGTATTCGATTAGATATTTTTGTAGGTTTCTTTATTGGATTTATAAGACATGTATTTGATATTTAAATATTTATGTCTTAGTTAAACACAGAATAATTTGTTATTATTTATGGGTATCATTTTAGTTCTCAGTTCATATTATTTATAAATTTTCCGTTATTGTGTATTACTCTGATTATGATTGTGGATGCGTGTAAAGTTTGGATAACGCGGGGATAGCCTATTAGAGATCCTGGTTGAACCGTTGGTTATTTGGTAGTTCATCACACCATTCTGAACAGTGTGGAATTGGGGTGTGACACTTGGCCACAATTGTGATGAACTTGGCCCAACAGCTGCAACAAATGCAACAGGCACAAGCTACTATCCAAGCTACCATAGGCATAACTCTTCCAGCTATACAAACACCTCCAATGCCAGCTGGACAGGCAAGCACAGCACCCGGGGGAAGTAACACAGTACCCCACGCACCTCAGACTCCTATCAGGCAGGCTCAAATACCGAATCCTGAAATAGCTCAAGGTGGATATCAATACCAACCACCTATATATGGAGCGTATGTTCCGCAGCCTCTAGACCACTCCAGACTGGTGGAGCATTTTCTGAAACTGAAGCCCAGAGAATTTAATGGCAAGCCAGCAGATCCTTTATGGCCGGCACACTGGGTCGACGAAATGGAAAGAAACTTTATGATGATGACATTAAATGAAGAAGAGAAATTGTTGTGTGCCACCTTTATGCTGAAAGGAGATGCACACCATTGGTGGAGGTCTACCAGAGCTTATTTACTTACAAAGCACGCCCAATTGACTTGGGATATTTATAAGGAGTCGTTCTTTGAGAAGTACTTTCCAAGAAGTTTCAGAGATTCTATGGAAAAAGAGTTCCTGAGTTTATATCAGGGACAGATGACCGTGGATGCTTATCAACAGCGTTATGAAGAGCTGTTCTTCTTTGCACCTACTAGTATGTAAGAGGAAACCACAAAGACCCAAAGGTTCGTCTGGGACTTAGGGGAAGCATCCGTGAGCATGTTCTGGGACATGAAAAGAAAATCTATAATGAAGCAGCACAAATTGCTCGAGTTATAGAATCGAGCCAGAAGGAGAGTTATTTCATGCAAAATAGGGGTATAAAAAGGCCAGTTGGAAATTCTTATAATGGAGGGAATAACAAAACATTCAAACCCTTCCGTGCTCAAGGCTTTACCGCTGCAGCCAAGACTATCCCCGTAGTTCAACAGCAACAGAAGCCAATTACTGAAGGGGTAAAATGTTTTAACTACAACCACAAGTGGGACATATAGCAAGGGAATGTCCTAAGCCCAATAAGCAGCTACATCAAGGACGAGTTTATGCGGTCACATCCGAGGATGCTGCTGCATCGCCTGATGTGGTTACAGGTATGACTTATATTTTGTTAGTTGTATTACATTGTATGGGCATGTAGACTAAATCAAAAACAAATCACAGGTATCGTACCTATTAATGACATTCCCGCCAGAGTACTCTTTGATTCAGGAGCTACTCATTCCTTTATATCTGTGACGTTTGGAAAGAAGTTAAATCTACCCCTTAAATCCTTAGGCTACAAACTACTTGTACGATCACCTATGGGATTAGAAGTGGAGTTAGAAAAAAGTTATGGACCATGTCCAGTTCTTATTGATGAAAAGACCTTGGATGCGACCTTGATCCAACTTGAGATGGCAGACTTTGATGTCATCTTGGGAATGGACTGGTTAGTTCGGCATTCTGCAAACCTATAATGTGCCAAAAAGAAGCTGACATTTAAAGATAAGGAAGAAGCTGAGTTCAGTTTTACAGGGACGAAACTTCCCCGAAAATGGAAGCTCATACTCTCGGCGCTAAAGGCTAAGAAGTGCCTTGAGAAAGGAGCAGTCGGTTATTTAGTACGGTGGTTGACATTACCAAGAAAGCACCACGAATGGAAGATATTGATGTCGTGCGTGACTATCCAGACGTATTTCCTGAAGAATTACCAGGATTACCACCCGACCGAGCTACAGAGTTCGTTATAGATCTTATACCTGGAGCCGCACCAGTATCGAAAGCACCCTATCGAATGGCTCCTACTGAACTGAAGGAATTGAAAGTACAACTACAGGAACTGCTGGACAAGGGTTAAATTCGCCCTAGCATATCACCATGGGGAGCGCCAGTTTTATTCGTGAAGAAAAAGGACGGTAGCGTTCGCTTGTGTATAGAATACTGAGAACTGAATAAACTGACAATCAAGAATCGATATCCATTGCCTCGGATCAATGACCTGTTCGATCAGTTGCAAGGTGCCAAAGTGTTCTCAAAAGATTGATCTTCGGTCAGGTTACCATCAGCTGAAGATTAAGGATGGTGATATCCCCAAGACAGCATTCAGGACCAGATATGGACATTATGAATTTTTGGTCATGTCTTTTGGATTGACAAACGCACCAGCAACCTTTATGGAACTTATGAACCGGGTTTTCCACGACATGTTGGATACGTCAGTTATTGTATTCATTGATGATATATTAGTTTACTCTAAAGACAAGGAAACTCATGTCAAGAATCTAAACTCCACTCTGCAGCGACTATGAAGGGAAAAGCTCTACGCCAAATTTACAAAGTGTGAGTTTTGGCTAAAGGAAGTCGCATTTCTAGGCCATGTAGTATCTGCTGAAGGAATTAAAGTGGATCCCAGCAAGATCGAGGCTATTGTAAAGTGGGAAGCACCGAAGAGCGTTGTAGAAATTAGAAGTTTTCTGGGTCTAGCTGGGTATTATCGATGATTTGGGGAAGACTATTCCCGAATTGCCGTACCTCTTACCAATTTGACTAAGAAGGGCGAGAAGTTTGTCTGGACGGATAAATGTGAGAAAAGTTTCCAAATCTTGAAAGCTAGATTGATATCAGCTCCAATCTTGACTATCCCGATTCCAGGACAACCATTTATCTTGTACACCGATGTGTCAGAACTGGGATTAGGATGTGTACTCATGCAAGGAGAACAAGTAATTGCTTATGCCTCAAGATAACTGAAGACACATGAAAATAACTACCCCACTCATGATTTGGAATTAGCAGCAGTAGTACATGCTGTCAAAATATGGAGACATTATCTGTACGGGGAGAAGTTTCAGATTAAATCAGACCATAAAAGTCTTACTTACCTATTTAATCAGAAGGAGCTAAATATGAGACAAAGAAGATGGATGGAACTACTGAAAGACTATGATTGTGATATCCAGTATCATCCGAGAAAAACTAATGTAGTAGCCGACGCGTTGAGTAGAAAGGCAATGATAAAATCTAAGGGAGAGGTTAGCACAACTGCCGCAATGTGTACCACCAAAAAAGTATTCAAGCACGGTAGTGAACAGTTTGTAATAGATACATCGGATGGACCAGATAACCAAGGGTATATTCATCGATTTTTAAATATGTTCGCCGCATTGAAGATTATACCGGATATGGTAGATGAAGTGAAGACAGCTATCAAATCAGACCCTTACCTAAGAACGGTACAAGAGGACATTAAAAAAGGTAGGACTAACCTTGAGTTCACCTTGGACGAAGAAAAGGTACTGAAGTACAAAGGAAGAATATATGTACCCGAAACAGAAGGTTTGGACATTAGACACCGATTGATGAAAGAAGCCTATACCACCATCTATTCGATATATCCTGGAAGTACAAAAATGTATCATGATCTTAAGAAATTATATTGGTGGAGAGGAATGAAAACAGATGTAGCTAAGTTCGTGTCTCAATGCCTAAATTGTCAGAAAGTAAAGGCTGAACGACAAAGACCAGCAGGACTGTTACAGCCGTTACCGGAACCAGCATGGAAATGGGACTGCATCACTATGGACTTCGTCATAGGATTACCACTGACTCCTCGAGCAGTTGACGCAGTTTGGGTGATTGTAGACCGTCTGACTAAAACAGCTCGCTTTATACCAATATGACCCCAGTATACACTGGAGAGGTTAGCTAAGCTGTATGTGGATAACATTGTGCGATTACACGATGCACCTGAAAGTATTGTGTCCGATAGAGATCTACGATTTACTTCAAAGTTTTGGGAAAGATTGCAAAAGATTAGGGGTACAACATTGAAGTTTAGTACTGCATTCCACCCACAGATAGATGGACAGTCGGAGCGTACAATTCAGATTCTAGAAGATATGCTTCGAGCATGTGTAATTGACTTCAAAGGATCATGGGATGAAAAGTTACCACTGATTGAGTTCGCTTATAATAATAGCTATCAGGCTACTATACATATAGCACCCTATGAAGCACTGTATGGCAGAAAGTGTCGAACTCCGTTGTTTTGGAATGAAGTTGGGGAACGTAGTATTGTTGGATAGGAATTTGTTGAAGAGACTTGTCGAGTGGTCGACATTATCAAAGAAAGAGTGAGAACAACTCAGAATCATCAGAAGCAATATGCCGATACCTGACACCGAGACCTTGAGTTCGTCGTGGGTGATAAAATATTCTTAAAAGTATCGCCTATGCGAGGATTGAAACGGTTCGGACAGAAAGGGAAACTAAGTCCAAGATATGTCGGGCCATATGAGATTCTAGCTAAGCGTGGGAAAGTGGCTTACCAGTTAGCACTACCACCATCTATGTCAAGTGTGCATGACATATTTCATATTTCCTTATTGAAGAAGTATGTCAAAGATCCAACGCACGTTCTGACAGTAGATCTGCCTGATTTGACTGATGATTTGACATTTGAAGTAACACCAATTGAAATCACCAGCCGAAAGGTTCAACGACTACGCAATCGAGATATCTATTATGTTAAGGTCACTTGGAGAAGTAGTGACATGGAAGAAATTACATGGAAAGAAGAGAATGCTATGCGAAAGCAATACCCTCATTTATTCGACTCAGAAGGTATGAACAATTTCGGGGACCAAATTTTTATAAGTAGGGGGGAGTTGTAAGACCCGTATCAAACTAACCCGATCTTACCACCTTGAACCAGGTTTATCCATCATGGTCGAACCAAACGGATCAAGTGCGTGAAGGAGATCACGATCACAGGTATTAAACTGACCCAAAAATACTCAAAAATAAGGGGAGGGTCGCATACCCAACAAGGGAGGGTCGGACCCCCCCAGTATAAAAGTTAGACCCCCAGTTTTATACAGGGGGTCGGACATCTTAAGGACTAGGGGTCGACGGGATCTCTGACCCCCCTATCGACCCCCGGTAGTCGGTAAAAACAGCTCGAACCAAAAATTAGGAAACTTTCCTAATTTCAATGGGATTCCTTCCTAATCTCAATGGGAATTATTTTAAGAGTTTCTACTCTATAAATAGGATGTCCCTAAGCCTCTTTCACTCCTTTTGGAATCCTATTTGGATTGAAAGAAAGAGAAGGAGAAGAGAAGAGAAGAGAAGGATAGTGGAGAAGAAGATCAAGGAGAAGGCTTCAGAGAAACAAGCCTAATTCTCAGGTATGGATACCAGCTCCATGTAATTCTACAGACCTTAGAATAGATAGAGAAGAGGGAATGATCTAGGAGGAACCCAAATCATCCACCTATGGTTAGGTTTTCATAGAAAACCATAGGGGAAATCATGAAATCCATATAGGTGAATGAACCACGGTTATAGGCCATAGAACATGTGTGGAATGGACTGTAGGAGCAAGCCATAGGACCCCAAATACGAAGAATGGACTGAAGGAAGAAAAATTGATAAAACCCACAGGGGGTCGCATGGGGGTCGATGGCCAATTGACCCTACCAGACCCTGAGCATCGACCCCCAGTGTTCGGGAAGTCCAGAATAGGGGTGGTCGCACCCAGGGTCGGTCAAAACTCTGACCCTAGCATCGACCCCCAGTTAGCATCATGCTTTTTAAAGTCCGAATTAATTGTAATTAAATTCTATCGACTTGGTTAGGTTTTCTAGTGATATAATATCGATATATAGTTGATTCTTAAAGCTTGAAAGAGGACTTACGATCAAGTAAAGGTGAGGGAACAAGACCTAAAACTAATTGGTTAATAATAAATTGTTTTATTCGAGTCCAATGCCATAATTGATTCTATGCGTGTATGCTTGTTATGTGCATTCAACATGTCATCCAATATTTCTATTATTACTGTTCATGCATATTTAATTATTGTTTATAACATGATGATGATGATGATGATAGGAATAGGCATGTGGATGTATGTGAATGGTTGGTGTGCTTGATGCTAGCGAGTATCAGGGGGAGGACGTGACACTGTGGTTCATCCTGGTCACCAGACTCTAGTTCTATCTCTAACTCAAGTCTTTTACACTAAACATCGTCGCATCGCCATTACCTTAGCGGAACTAATACGTCGTTGGGTATCAGGGGGGGACGTGACACTGTGCTTCATCCTGGTCACCAGACCCTAGCTCTATCTCTATGGACGTATTGAGGGATGATTGGGTGAGGCCTTGGATACACTGTTTGGCATTAGGATTGGTTAGTTGCGAGCTCAGTTTGCAAGCCCTCGCTAGCAGGGGCTTACGTGTTGGTATGACACTGTACAACAATAAATGTTAACCTTTATTGTACAATATTCATGAATTGGGTGCATGTGAGTCAGCAATAAACGTTACCTTTGGGCGGCTTCACACACTCGTGTATAGAGGAGGGGTCAATAAACGTGACCTTTGGCCACCTATCCTTTCTATAGCACATTGTAAACTTATTTATCAGACCAAAGATATGAATTGAATGCATGCATATGTTTGTTGCATTGTTTTATTTTCTCACTGAGCCATGATGTGTGCTCACCCTCTTGACATCGAATATTTTTAGTTGATGATGCAGGTACCACAGTTGTAGATTTTATAAATGATTCGGTGTATGCGCTCGTTGCTGCAATGGAGGCTAAAGACTTAGAGGATACGCATGACCTCTCATGCGAGTGCAACTCATACGTGTTCCATTAGGATTTTATTTGGATTTTATTAAAAAATATAATTGATATTTTATTTAGTTATGTCTCAGTTGATACAACAATAATTTGATATTTTTATTATGGTTATTACATTTAGAGTTCTCAGTTCATTTATTATAAGACTTCCGCTATTGTGTATTTATTCTGATTATGGTTGTGGATGTGCGTGGTTTTGTTTCTAATGGATACCGCCTAATAGAGATCCTGGTTGAACCGTTGGTTTATAGTGGTTCATCACACCGTTCTGAATGGTGCATAATTTGGGGTGTGACACATGCACTCACTTATTAGGGATGTTCAACTAAGGGTTTTTCATTCACCCAAAAGTGATGAAATTTTCTGAAGCCATCATTCCTTGGCAGTTTTGCCTGGATAGCTAAGAGGACCAATGCATGTTTGTCCCAAAGGATGAACGTGTAGTGTAGTTGACTCTTAAGAAAAAAAATTACTTATTAAGGATGTACGGTTGAGGGTTTTTCATTCACCCAAAGGTGATGAAATTTTCTGAAGCCATCATTCCTTGGTGGTTTTGCCTGGATATCTAAGAAGACCAGTGCATGCTTATCCCAAAGGATAAGTGTGTAGTGTGGTTGACTCTTAGGAAGGGAAAATAATGATCACCTATTTTGCTATGGTTTAATGATTTATTTATTTCCTTGGTATACATATGTGTGTTGGATATATTAATTGCATACATGTTTTGAATATAAACTCATATAGTAAACTTTATCTTAAGATGTCGATACATGCAAATGTGTTAGCCTCACTATCTGTGTTGACTGGTTCAAATTACAAAAAATTGTATGAGGTAGTGGAAACCCAACTTAGCATGTCAGATATAGACTTAGCTCTTAGAGAGGAAAAACCTGCTCTTATCACTCCTGAGAGCTCTCCCGTTGAGTTTTTTAAAATGGAGATGTGGGAAGCTTCTAATCGAAAATCCCTAATCCTGATGAAAAATTCTGTTTCTAAATCCCTTCGTGGTAGTATCCATATGAAAGATACTACCAAGGAATATATAAAAAAGATACAGATGAAATTTAATGTGACAAATAAAAGTCTCAAAATTAGTCTAATGACAGCCTTAACTGGGGCAAGGTTTGATGCAAATGGTAGTATTCGAGAACACATACTGGAACTGGTTACAAAAAGGAAAGACTAAAGGGGTTGGGAACCTCTTTGGATGATGACTTTTTGGTTTATCTAGCCTTGACTTCTCTCCCAAATGAATATAGTCAGGTTCATGTATCTTACAATACTCAGAAAGACAATTAGAGCTTAGACGATATGATTTCCTTCTGCTCTCAAGAAGAGGATAGATTAAAGAAGAAGAAACCTGAGAGTGCAAATCTAGTCCAGCACAAACTTTTTACTAAAAAGGGAAAGGGAATTGGAGGTGTAGGGCCTCACAAGAAGAAAACGTTTTTCAAGAAGGGAAATAGAAAATCCTATGATAAAATAGATGCCTCAAAAGGAAATGATGACAAGAAAGACCTGAAGGCATGGAGTGCTTCTGGTGCAAAAAGAAGGGGCACATGAAGAAAGATTGTTGAGGTAGACAGGCCTGGTTAAATAAGTAGAAAGAATCTGGTACTCATTTATCTCTAGTATGCTTTGAGTCTTTTCTGGTTGATGCTCCTGTAGATTCCTGATGGATTGACTCTGGATCATCCATTCATGTTACTCATTCCTTGCAGGGGTTTCTAAGCCAGAGAGCACCAAGTAGGGATGAGGTTAGTGTGTTCGTGGGAAACGGTGTGAGAGTTGCAATGGAGGCCATTAGAGTTGTTAGACTATTTCTGACTTCAGAAATCTTTGTAGATTTGGAAGACACTGTATATGTTCCCTCAATGAAGAAAAATTTGATTTCTATATCGAGACTAGTAAATAATGGATATAGTTTGAGTTTTAATAAGAATGGTTTGATTTATGTCTGGATTCTTCTATAATTGGAAATGGCATCGTAGTGAATGGTTTATATCAATCGAATTTAACACCTTCCATGGTTTTGAATGTGTCTTCTAAACGTCCTATGCTGGATGAGTCATCCTCTACTCTTTGGCACAGACGCTTAGGACATATTTTGATGGAGCGTATGAAGAGACTTATTGTCGATGGAATTCTAAAACCTTTACAGTTTGATGATATGCCTATCTGTGTGGACTGTATAAAGGGGAAAATGATCAGAAACAGGAAGAAGAAGGCGGTTCGCAGCAATGACTTGTTGGATCTGATTCATACTGACATTAGTGGTCCTTTTTCCTCTCCCTCCATTGGAGGTCATCGATATTTTATTACCTTCATTGATGATTATTCAAGATATGGTTATGTCTACTTATTGGCTGACAGATCTATTCGTTGGATGTCTTTAAGATTTACAAGATAGAAGTAGAGAATTTTTTTGTCAAAAAGAATAAAAGTTGTTAAATCAGATCGAGGAGGTGAATATTATAGTAAACCAAGTGATTCTAGTCAGCACCTTGGTCCTTTTGCCAAGTTCTTATAAGAGCATGGCATCATTGCTCAATATTCTATGCCAGGAACCCCTCAACAAAATGGAGTTGCCAAAAGAAGGAATAGGACTCTGAAAGATGATGAAAAGTATGATTAGTAACACCAATCTTTCAGATTTTCTGTGGGGGGAAGCTCTAAAGACTGTCGCTTATATACTCAATAGGGTGCCAAGTAAAAATATTCCCAAAACACCTTTTGAGCTATGGACTGGCAGAAAACCAAGCTTGAATAATTTACATGTTTAGGGATGCAGAGCAGAAGCCAGATTATATAATCCTCATGAAAAGGTTATGGATCCAAGGACAATCAGTTGTCATTTTGTTGGCTATCCTGATAGATCCAAAGGGTTTAGATTTTATTGTCCCAGCTCCACCAGACTGCTCATGCCAAGTTCATTGAAGACTCTTGTGAATTAGTAGAACCAAGAAACTTGGAGTTTGATGAAGTCATTGTATTTCCTAATTTAATGATTTCTAGCACTATTGTACCTACAGTTATGCATCCCATGGTCCCACCAATGGCAGATGAATTTATGGGGACTGAGGAACCTGAGATCAACCTGAAGCACCAGTGTTGATTGGAGAACCTGAAGAGGTGGTCAGGAGATCTACTAGGCAACGCAGGAGTGCTATCTCTTCTGACTACATTCTATACTTGACTGAAGGAGAATTTGACATTGATCAAGCAATAGATCCGTTTAGTTTTGAGGAATCCATGAATAGCTCTAATGCACCAAAATGGTTTGAAGCTATGAAAGATGAATTATTATCCATGGGCAACAACGGTGTTTGGACGCTTATAGATTTACTTGATTCTTGTAAACCATAGGCTCCAAATGGGTTTTCAAGACTAAGTGTAACTTTAAGGGAAGAGTTGAGCGCTACAAGGCCAGGCTAGTAACTAAGGGATTCACACAGAGGGAGGAGTTGACTTCAAGGAGACATTTTCTCCAGTATCCTCGAAGGATTCCTTCAGAGTAATTATGGCACTTGTGGCTCATTATGATCTAGAATTACATCAGATGGATGTAAAAATAGCCTTTTTGAATGGAGACTTAATTAAGGAAGTTTACATGCGCCAACTAGAAGGTTTTGAGGTACAAGGCAAGGAAGGAATGGTTTGTAAGCTCAACAAATCCATTTATGGTCTCAAACAAGCTTTTAAACAATGGTATCTAAAGTTCTACTAGATTATATCCTCTTTTGGTTTTGTTGAGAGTGCTATTGATCAATGCATTTATCACAAAATCAGTGGAAGCAAGTTCATCTTTCTGGTGTTGTATGTAGACGATATTCTGCTTACCAGTAGTGATTTGGATTTGCTTGCAGAGACCAAGCGGTTTCTGTCAGAGAACTTTGAAATGAAAGATATGGGTGAGGGTTCTTTTGTCCTGGGTATTGAAATCAGTCGTGACATAAGGCATAGAATATTAGGATTGTCTCAAAGGACCTATATTGATCGTATACTCAAGAGGTTCAATATGTCAAACTGCTTGGCTGGTGAGGCACCCATCAGCAAGGGAGACAAGTTAAACAAAACTCAGTGCCCTAGGAATGAGATTGAAAGAAGGTCTATGACTGATAAGCCTTACGCATCTGTAGTAGGGAGTCTTATGTATGTACAGGTTTGCACTCGCCCTGATATCGCTTTTGCAGTGAGTGTATTGGGACGTTTTCAGTCAAATGCAGGTTTGGCTCACTGGACAGTTGTGAAGAAGGTCCTGTGATATTTACAGAGGATAAAAGATTATATGCTTACCTATGGTAGTAATGATAGCCTTGAGATTGTGGGTTATTCTGATGCAGATTACAGTGGATGCCCTGATGATAGGAAATCCACATCTAGATACATCTTCATGATGGCTAGAGGAGCTATTTCCTAAAAGAGTGTGAAGCAAACAATTTTAGCATCTTCTACTATGGAGGCAGAGTTCATGGCATTGTTCAAAGCCACGAAGCAGGTAATCTTGCTAAGGAATTTTATTTCTGGTCTGAAGACTATGAAAATCATCTCCAAACCATTATTAGTGCATTGTGATAATCAGTCATCTATATCTTTCTCTAAGAATAATCAGAGGACTAGTGCTTCAAAGCACATTGATATCAAGTATTTGTTAGTAAAAGAAAAGGTTGACGATAATCACATCATTGTAGAAAGATCTCGACGGTAGATATGATTACTGATCCCTTGACAAAGGCCCTACCAGTGGGAGTCTTCAAGGATCATGTTTCTAGTAGGGGCATAGTCGAGTCTTTTGATGTAATTTTGTAAAAAAAAAAAAAAAAAAAAAAAAAAACATATGTTTACATTGATACTTGATTGTATTGTTTTGTCAGTGATTTTTATGGACATAGTGATGAATACCATGATTTTTTTTCATGATTTAGCATTTACACTTTTGCTAGTCTGAATGAAAATTTTATTTAATTAACATGTCATGACATAAAAGACAGTATTAAGCCAGAACACAAAAAAGACAGTATTAAGCCAGAACACAAAAAAGACAGTATTAAGTCAGAATACAAAAGACAATATTAAACCAGAACACAAAAGACAATATTAAGCCAAGACCTAAAAGGCAATATTAAGTCAAGTCTCAAAAGGCGGTATTAAGCCAAAACATAAAGGCAGTATTAAGCTAAGTTTCAGAATGCAGCAAGCCAAGGTCAAATATTATCAAGGAGACTTCTGTCTATGATAATAGAAAGTTGTATGCCGTATGATTGAGGCGTATCTTCTGCTATTGTTCAACATTAGTCTACTTGTTGGAAGGGAGAAGGTTTGGGATAATTTAATTTTTAATTAATGGTTTCCATGACCACACTAGTTTATAACAGTCTTGTGGAATAATGTTGCCCAAGTGGGAGATTGTAAAATCTTTTGATTTTAATATTATGGGAACATTCTTTTGCTTGCCAATTATAAACCGGTAGGAATCCAATCAAGGATTGATTGATTATCCCTTCCCAATTATAAATCAAATCTATTTCATTATGAGATTGAAATAGATTTGATATGTAGTTATTATAAATATGTAGCAGGGTCCCTGTAGTCTCTCTTTGCATGAAATCAAAGGGACCCATACCCAAAGGAGAGGAGACTATAGAATATCTCTACTGGGAATCAATTAAAAGACAAGGGCGGAAATCAATCTTCTATAGTCTCCTCTCCCTTGGGTATGAATCCCTTTGATTTCACGTAAAGAGAGACTATAGGGACCCTGCTACATATTTATAATAACTGCATATCAAATATATTCCAATCTCATAATAGAATAGATTTGATTTATAATTGGTAAGGGATAATCAATCAATCCTTGATTGGATTCCCACCAATTTATAATTCGCAATCAAAATAATGTTGCCCATAATATTAAAATCAAAAGATTTTACTTCTGTGCCTCTGGCAATTAACATGGTATAACAATGTTGTTCAACACAGAATTACAAGGAATTGGCAACAGGCCAAATGTGGAAGATAACAAAGAGTAATTTATGGCACATAACCATTGTACAAGATGTTCAACACCTCTTTTTTGAGTTTCCGTTCTCCAAAATAATCTGGAGAAAGGTGCTTCAGAAATGCTGGCCTCACAAAAGAAGAATCTACCCGTTTGATCAGGAATGGTGATGGATTGTCAAAAAGTTTAAAAGAAAATCCTCCAGTGACAATGTACTCAAATTGGCTTTTGCAAGTACAATCTATCACATTTGGTTCGAGAGGAACATCTGATTTTGGGTAAGGAAAGTCTAGATCCTATGCTCAAAACTGGGAAGCCATCGTTTTTGACGTTCGTGGAACAGTCCTCCCCCTCCCCTCTTCTCCCTCCCTCCCCCTGCTCTCAGAGAATGATAGATTCATTATGTCTTCTTGGGATCTCCCATTTGGTTAAAATTTTCTGGTTCTTCTCTCACCAAATTTATTGAATTCTCTAGCAATGCAAACTCACTATTTTTAACATGATATAATGTCAATTAGATTTTATGAGTAACATTTTTTTTTTTTTTTTGGGTAAACATATGAATAACATGTTGATAAGCCCTATATCATAGTTTTTCTGCATCTAGAGTCAGTTTCTGATACTGGATCATTCCTGAGTGATAGTGATTTTGAATAATTCAAACAAAGGATCAATTGGTCTATGAGGAAAATTAAACAATGAATCATTGACCCCCTTCACCCCTGTTTGAGTGAGGCCCAGATTGTTAGAGAGGACATTCTTATTGGCTTTTGTGTCCCTCAATCATTTTTGTTTTTGTTCCTAGGGGGGTTAACGCTGTAGCTCATACCCTAACTAGGAAGGCAGTGTCATCGGCGGGGTTGATTCATTGGCTTGTTTCTACTCCCTCGTTTCATGACTTGTGTAAGGAGGAAGCTTCGGTTGTAACCGGTTTCAATTTTGAATGAATTTCTGCTATACCAAAAAAAAAAAAAGTATACAATAGATGGATCCATTTATTAAAGTTATAAAAATTATTTCAGACATAAATATACCATATCTATTTCTCTTTTAATGAATTATTTTTTATTATAACTGTCAAACAACATTTTATTTTTAATAAAAAATGATTTTCAAAAATAAATTTTGATAAATAAATAAAAAACAAATAGAAAAATGGAACAAAGAAAGTCTTCCCTCCTTTGACATATTATCATTCTATTTGCATTCTAAGAAAGCACATAAAAAACGATCGTCTCCAGCCCGTCCAATCGTCCAGTCGTGGATGGACGGACTGAATTTAAAGAACACGCCCCCCATGTATTGGTATGCGTGTCTTTTTAATCTAGTCCGCCCAGTCCACGATTGGACGACTGAACGAACCGGAGACGATCCAAGTCCCACCAAAAACAACCTTAGCATGATCATAATGTTGTCAAAGTCAAACACGCCACAAAACTTGAGTGTTAAGATGACACGTGGTATGTATTTGATCCGGGAGGGAAGGCTTCCTAGTTCATTCTTGGTCCATTATAGCCTTTTCTCGGCCCGTGTATCGGCGGAAGTATCGTGATTCCTCACTTCGCCCATCCAAAGCAGACCGTCATGTCTACACGGTCAACGAGGAAAACGTAATAAAGCTTTTCATCCGTCAGATTGGTGCAAATTTTAAAGAAAATTTTGATTCTAATTCGATGTTGAGAACTGCTCCTTCAAATCCCCCGTTAAAAGTTGGTCCCGCTCCGGCTTCCTTCTCCATCACATGATCCGGTTCGATTTTCTTGTGCTCGCGCCTCTTTAGTCTTTCTTACATGTTTATTCTGACACTGCAAGACTGAAACCACTGAAGAACAGTCGCTCTCAAACTCTTCCCCAAGCGTGCTTTGCTCTTTCACTCTCTTCGTATCGATTATTGTGTTTTTCTTGCTTTCGCCCTTGAAGAGTTTAAACGGAGTCAGGAGGCTACACAGTGATCGGAGAGAGATCGGAGTTGTAGTGATGGAGACGAAGAGACTTCACAGCAACAATAACAAAGACAAGAAGCTGAAACGAAAAGAGGTTTTGTTTTGATCCTTCTCCATGACTTTCTCTTCTGATTATTGGCCATCGCAGTATTCTCTTAGACATAGAACGAATTAAGCCGAACCGGTTGAAATTTCTGAGTAAGAGATGCTTGATACTATGCAAACTGTATTCTGGGAGAGTGATTGACGTGTAGGAGGATCAGTTTTGATTATAAATTCTAGTACCTTCTCCTTTTAGGTTTGGTAGATGTAATCATTATTCTACGGTTTGTGGTATGCTACATTCATGATTTAGTGAAGAGAAGGAGCTCAGAAGTGTGTAAATTGACTTGTAGGACGACCTCTGTAGCTGGTACTTTGTTTTCTTTTAGGTTTTGGAGGTGCTGGTTTCTCTGTTACTGTTACTCGATGGTCTTAGTTGTTTATATCGAGCTTAGGGATATAATATGTAGATAAATTTAAAAATTTGTTGGATGCTCATTGGTGAAGGTGTGCTTGCTGTGTTTGGTTTAGGTGCTAGAGAAGAAGAAAGCTATTGATGAAATTATAAAAGCTGCGTATGCTGAGAAGGACCATCTGCTTTCATTTCAACCCTTTCGTCAGTATGATCGAAGTGGTGTGTGGTACTAGAACCTCAGTCCCGTCTAGCTTGAACAAAAGTCAGAATCTGATTTTTTTTTTAGCAGGAAATTCTTTTCTTATTGACGAACTCTTGCATTCTGAATTTCTATATTTCATTCTATATTTTGGGTCCATGAGAATCAATGTATCATCCATCCATATGTTTCTGCTTTCCACAATGTTTCATTCCACCCCCCTTTTTTTTAACAGGAAATTCTTTTCTTATTGACGAACTCTTGCATTCTGAATTTCTATATTTCATTCTATATTTTGGGTCCATGAGAATCAATGTATCATCCATCCATATGTTTCTGCTTTCCACAATGTTTCATTCCATCCCCCTCCCCCCCCTTTTCTTTTTAACAGGAAATTCTTTTCTTATTGACGAACTCTTGCATTCTGAATTTCTATATTTCATTCTATATTTTGGGTCCATGAGAATCAATGTATCATCCTTCCATATGTTTCTGCTTTCCACAATGTTTCATTCCCCCCCCCCCCCCCCCTCTTCCCCCTTATATGAATACCAGATGGTGGCCAATTTAAAATATATACTTTATATTATATTCTTATGTTTTCACTATTTTAAAATCATGTTTCTTTCCTTTTGCTCTTGCCTGTGAATGGATTTTTTTTTTGATATGTCTGCAAGGTCTTTTGATTTTCTTTATACTTTTCTTATGCAGTTTGAACTTGAAAAGCAAGTTTTCTTTCTCCAATTTTAATGTTCTAGCTGGAAAAATTGAATGACAATGAAAATATGAATGTAACAGAACTTTTTTTTAATGATCAATACCTCATTGTGCTGATTTCCTTGATGCCCACTCATATGAAGCAGAATGTCAGTACAAATTTCACAGAACTTGTCACGAATTTAAAATAAAAAGGCACTTTCTTCTGTTCGTCATGTCATGATCAAGGTTACATATAGATGAATTCATTGATCTCCTAACATAACATTTACCTTTTCTTTTTCTTGTTGTCTCTTATGTGGTTGTGTCCATTGCTCTAACGAGATTTGCAGTTCTTCCATATAATTTATAGTTTGAAAACAGAAATATTTTCTTACTGTTCATTTTCTGTATTACCAGGCCTGTTTTTATACTTGGAATCAGGGTCTGGGGAGCACCTGTCCTCACCCATGAAGCGATACATTCAAAGCCTTCTTAAGGTAGATGGAAGCTCTACTCAGCTAATTATTTTGTTACATCTTCTTGTATTGCCATTTCTCTGTTGTGGTATGGCAATATGGTACCAAACTAATGTAAACTATTTTAGGTCAATATGGAAGGATCCTATGGACCAGAATGGCCTACAGAAGAGAAGGTAAAACGCAGGGAAATGGTTGCTCCGGAGGCATGCTACATTTTTGTGCGAGCTCCAAATGCAGGCATTAATAAGATGTCCAGAACAGAGGAAATGGAAGTCACTTGTACCCGTTATATGGGTGAGGGGGACTCTGTTGTAGGTTTTGTGCAATACCGCTTTATTGTGGAGGAAGAAGTACCTGTTCTTTATGTATATGAACTGCAGCTGGAGCCTCGGGTGCAAGGAAGGGGATTAGGAAAGTTTTTGATGCAACTGATTGAGTTAATTGCTCGCAAGGTTGTGAATTATTCATTTACTTTTTTGCTCTCTTGATTATTAATTAATTTTTAGAAAAGGAAACTGATAAAGGGTTTTGGAAAAAAAATTTATCCTTTTTTCTTCATTCTCTTGTGTCGTTTCCGTAGACTCATTTTAGTAATGTGAGGTTAATTTTCCATGCTATTTTGGTTTATCATAAATTTACTTGAGCCTACTTTTAACTCTTTTCTGTACATTTTATTGTAATAAACATTTATTTAATTGAAAACTATGATAGTTTCCTTGTATAGTGTTTTGATGTTGAATCTAACACTTTGCATCTTTGTAGAACCACATGGGTGCTGTGATGCTAACTGTACAAAAAACAAATTCCTTAGCTATGAATTTTTACATGAGTAAGCTAAGGTAAAATGCTCAGCCAAAAGAAGTAAGCTCAAGTGAAAAATTTGACTTGGTTTTTTGCATATATTTTACATGAGTAAGCTAAGGTAAATTGCTCAGCCAAAAAACGTAAGCTAAAGTGAAAAATTTGACTTGGTTTTTTGCATACATACTCTTACTTTTTGGTTGGTCAACATTCTTGTTAATGCAGATATGTTATCTCCACAATTTCACCATCACAAGTCGATCCATTGGTATTTATCATGGAATATTGCATTACTTTCCTCAATATTTGAGTTTCAGCATTATAACAGCTTATGGGGCTGTTGTTTTCATTTGTTTTGCTTTTCTCTTCACCTGGTGCTGAATGAGTTTTATAATTTCATTGCAGATTGGAGCTGAAAAGAGCTATGAGATTCTTTGTAAAGCATTTGATCATGAATCCAAAGCCAAATTAGAGGTATTCTTCTGTTCAATTAATATTTCATATGTTGTATTTATTAATTTGAGTCTAATTTGTGGTTACCTCGTCAATATTTCTAACATGCATGACATGAAGCCATTAATTTACAAATGCAATACAAACACATGCATTCATAATGCTGTGGCAAAAAAAAAAAAAAAAAAAAATTCTTTTTTTCCTGAAATTTGATAAGGAAACCATTGCCTGCTTTTGGATCGTTTCTTAGGTATTGCATCTTAATGAGCTCTGAAGGTACTTATTCAACATCAATCTGGTAATAAAGTCTCCACAATGAAAGGTTCTTCTCTTTAACGTGTTTGATGTTTTTATAATTGAATCCTCTTGGATGTTAAACTTTTCAGGCCCATGTCTGAGGCTTCTTACCCAGATGCATTGTCTTGTAGACTTGAGTGCTCTATTTTGACTTAAATGTCTTATTTGGGTTTCTGTGTCCCAGTTACAATGTTAAATTGATTAACGGTGCCTCCAAAGTCCAAACCTTAATCTTGGTGGAAGCATTCACAAAGGTTCGTTTGACACTGAAGTCGCTAATGGATTTCACTTTGGAAATCAAAGCTGACATTATTTGAATCCTAGCCTATTGAACTGTTACATTTAAAAGGTTGGATGAAATGATAAACTATTTGTAAAAGTCTGGATTGGATGTTTATATGATCATTTTTGTTTTTTCAAACATCTAGCATTATGTTTATAAGCAAATGAAATGGCCTGGATTTGAGAGCAGCTTGGTCCAAATCTAATTCAATTGTTTGAGATTTGATTTCTTGTGAAAGAGACCAAACAATTGCAACTCGGAATGAATTTTTTACAGAGATCCTATGAGCCATGTAGACAAATGTGGTGTGCAATGACATGATGAATTTATGATAGAACAGCAGCTAGTCATTTGTGATCTGGATCCAGAGATATTTCTAATCATTCACAGAATCTACTCTAAAATCATTACAAGATGCGAAATACTAGTTGGAAACCTAGGGTAGCTGACCAACAGTAGTAGGGAAGCACTGACTCTCTCCAGGCCAAGCATCATTAGAAAGTCTTATGAGTCTTATGAGACCTTCATACAAAGGAAAATATTTTTCTCTAGCCATGTAAGTGAACAGCCTTTATCAATAGAAAGGTTTCTTGAAAGGTTTCTTTTCAGGATGATATTGCCCCCCATTAGCAGCCATTTGTTGTTCATTCCTAAGTGCAGAATGTATGTATAACTATTGAAATCTGAACTTCGAACTTACACCCTGAATGCATTTTACTTAATTAACAGGCTAATGGTTAATCAAGTTGTAGCTCTTAGCAAAAAAAAAAATAAAAATAAAATAAAATCAAGTTGAAGCAACTGTTTTGAGATTTACATTCCCTCCTAGGAGTTCTAGACTCGAAGGAGATTTGAAGTCAATCGGGTCACCCAACTCTCAGAATCACGTGAAGATAATTTTCTGCGTGTAGTACTGTTTCTGAGTGAGAGAAATGGACTGTCAAGCTTGGCTGATTGCTGTGGAGGATTGTTAGAGGCCTTCAATAGTGAATCTTTTATGGTTTTATCGTTCCCCTTTATAACGGATGTTAGTGTTTAGTATGATGATCATACCCTGTTGATAGATTATTGTGCTATAATTGTTTCACTGTTTTGCTTTGCTGCAACTTGAAGTTTGCTTAAGGTGTTCTACAGCAGTGAGTTGCTTGCTTGACCAAGTGGCTGGTTTACATTACATAAAGGCTGGAAAGTTCTTATTTTCTGTTCGAGTGCTAACTTAGCCTACAGCTCTGCAATATACTTTAAGTATGGAGTCCTAGATTGAGCTGTACAGACAAGTTTTAGTTGCACTAGGTAAACGGAGTCCATATTTGGAATATCAGCTAATAATTCTTTGTAGAAGAAACTGGTGATCAAAAGAACAGATTATCATAATCTTGTATGTAAAATTTGTCAAATTTGAGATAAAGCTAGACAGTTTTCACTGAGATATCTGTCTGAAGTAGAATGTTAGCAGAACTTGGATGAAAAGAGGGTGCCACAGGTATGTTCATGGTAGAGAAATCTGACCTGTTGTGATTGATAGTTAAGATAGAAGAGTAGTCCGGATAGAACAGGCGAGGAATCCATTTGAAGCCATCCACCAAGTTGAAGTGAGAAATCCATTCAGGTTTCAGTGAATTCACAGTAGGTATGAAGAGAAAACTGAACTCTATTTATTCAATAAATCATGGAGAAAACTTATGCCTATACATCTATTTTTAATCTCTAGACTCGACTCAATCGCTGACTGATTTGGACTGACCAGAACCTATTCCCAAACTAAGGCTATCTTTTGTATCATTTTTGTTTTTATTTTTCTGTTAATTTTTATTTTTGTATGTATTTGATATCATTTTTGGTTGTTATTTCTTGTCAGAAAAAATAAAAAGAGGCTCAAATTCAGAAAGAGGTTGAGATCTCTTATTGATTTTTGCCAAAAATCTTTATTTGTTGCTTTTTGCGCAACCCTTTAATGATCACGTGTTTTATACTTCCAAAATAGATGGTAAAAATGTTATTTTCATATTTTTTTATAAAACGGAAACGTGCTTGCAACTTCTCTGATGAAGTCATTACTTGTAAAACACAAAACTCGACGCGACAAGAAATGGCAGCAATGTTCGTCGACAGGCCAAAGAAACATTCCGAAGGTAAATCGAGCAAGTCTACTTTTATGCGTGAGTGCATTACTAATCAACCAAGGGAAAGAGGGATTTTTTCTCTGCAACTCTAACTTTCTCGTTCCCTGAAACATTGTTGAAGCTGTCATGAGCTTCCATTTTTAACTTGAAAATAAGTGACTATAAAATCCCAAATTCTGGCATTTAGGTTGGTATTCAAGATGGGTTGGGAAACTCCAGCAGCAATTTTTCTAGGTCCTCCAGCACAAGAGTTGCCGAGATTCATCAAAGGTGACATGAATGAGGCCCTTCATTTCAAATCTCATCTTGAAAAGCTTCAATCCATTCTGGAAAGCATCATAACTAAAATCAATGAAGTGCATCGTCATAACTGATCTTCCGAGACCCGATATCGAAAGATTGAAGGAAGAAGTAGTGAAAGGGAAAGAGCTTGTAAGGAAATGTTGGGCTGTCCCATCCTGGAACTACTTCAAGATGTGCTGGAATTCAAAGAAAATTCCTCAAACTGAATAAGAATTTACGGTGGTTCTTCAACAGGGAAATAACCGCGGACATCTGGCTTGGCAATAACCAGATTCTAGTCGATTTGGAAGAGATGATGAGGAAATTTGAAAGGATGAGCATGAGATTGGAGGGTTCATGCCCTACACCTGAGAATAAAAAATATTCTACATGTAAGTATACCAAACAAAATTTTCATCCTATAATCTATTATGCCTTATAGTTACCTAACAATATTTTATTTTTAATCAAAAATAGTTTTCAAAATTATTTTTTGATAAATAAAAAAAAAATAAAAAATAAAAAAATACCAAAAAGAGCCTAAGAGGGAAAAGCCAAAACTAGAACCGACTTAATAGCTATCCCCAGCTTAAGGGGCTCCTATGTCAACTAGGAATCAAGAATCAAACTGGAAAACACCAACTCAAATCCACCCATGACTATAGGACAGGATTAACAATAAGAAATTAAAAAGAGCTCCTAAAACTGACCCCATGACCAGAGTTGTTGTCACTCCTAACTTCACATGGAATTCCGAGTGCAAGCTAATTCCTCCATTCTTCCTCCATTCGGTTTTAGGAGGCTTGGTTGATTTCGTACTTTATTGCAAATGTCTTCTTCGCATGTGGCCACCCCTGTTTTCTTTCTTTGGTTGGTTGAACATCTACTTTTGGTTTTTATTTTCTTTGGGTAAGCTGCTGTGGACAGACATAATCTGTCCTTTGAACCATCGAAGAAGATGAACATAGATAAGTAAAAAACTAAATGGCGACTGAGTGAGGATCAATAGATTGTATCACTACTGCTATAGGTTTAAACTTCAAGGGTTAATCAGGGCCAATCAGGGTTAACCCGGCCCAACTTGACCCAGTCAAGGTCAATCAAGGTCGGATAGGGTTAGGTTGAACCTTGTCAGGGTAGGGTTATGGTTAGAGATATGTTTGATCCTGATAAGGTTGGACTGGGTTAGGTTAACTTTAAAGGGCCTGGGGTAGGGTTAGGGTTCGCAAATACCGAGCCCAACCTGACCTGTTGCAGTCCTAGTTCACATATATTAAAATCTAGTAATGAATTATTACATGTTATCAGTGGAGCAATTAATATGCACATTGATTTATCTTTTTTTTTTTTTTTTGAAAAATAGATTAAAAATTAGATAAATTAGAGCAAACTTTGCAAATTGTCTAAGACCAAATAACCCAAATTGGTATAGTGGTAGATTTAGATATCAAAACAGAGACTAAAATGACCATTGATAATCTAGATAACAAATTAGACCAAGTTTTAAATAAAAATTTGGAATTTATCGAGATTCTGTCTACCTTTACTTCGCATAGAAAATCATTATATTACGAAAACTCAATTTTAGTCTTCGAAGTGGAAAACCAAGCTTCCAAAAACCAGTTCTAGTCCTTAAAAGAAATTTTGAACAACTGAAAAATACATTTAAAAGAAAAAACACATCTTCAAGAAAAAGACAAACTTGGTGAGATTGATGTAGCAGTTGTAGAAACATAAAAAATTGTTCTTGTGACATGATTATCATTTGTTTGATGTTTCTGACAGCTATGAGGAAACCTCCTTAGCTGAGCAAATGTAGGTTACTGTTATTGGTTTAGAAAAGACATTCTGAGATCTTAATTTAAGTAATAGTTCTAGCTCTGCTGAATCAACCCTCGATTCAATAAACACTGAGTTTGACTTTGAACCATCCCAACCAGGCAAAAGGAATTGGTAGTCATGATCATTTTAAGACCAACGAATACTTTAGGCCACGGTATGAAGCTAGACTTAGTTTTGGCAAAAAACAGATGAAGCCAATTCCTCCAATCAAACCCAAACCCATTATACATATAACCCCGAGGGAAGATATGGATAAGGGTAATGTAACTGTGGGAGGAACTTATTTAGACCTTAGTCACGTAACCTTCAAAGTATTGGGTTGGTGTCTTGTATTCTGTGGGGTCTACGCAATTAATAGAGTTGTACCTATATTAGGGTATGAGTCTATTACATGTACATGATAAATTTATAATTATGTGGGATTAGGATTTCTAGGTTTCCCTATAAATTGTCTCTGTGTGGAAAAACCTAGGTAAGGCTGTAAGGGCTATCAGAGAATTCTCCTCTGACAGTGGAGAGCTGAAGGTGTTGTAAAGTTGATAGATGAGATATGCTTGTCAAGTAGAGAATTCTATAGACTGTTCTTGGGAATAGAAGAAAGTCACTCTTCTCTGGTGGACGTAGGCATCCCACGATGGGGTGCTGAACCATGTTAATTCTTTGTGTTTTTTTTCTTGTTTGCGTCTCCCAATCCTAATAAGTGGTATCAGAGCTAGGTTCGGTAGATCGATCACTAATCTAGTAGAAGGAAGGAGGTACGCGATATGAAGAAGAACAAGAAAAAAAAAGGTTAGGGGTTCTGCTGGGTTGGCAGACTCTGTGGCTCGATTCTCTTTAGGTGGTCAAGAACCAGGGATAGGTGTGACGACGAAGAAGCGATACTCGATATCGCATGTGAGTGCGGCCTATACTCCAGCGATGGTGAACCAGGTTTCTCGAGGTGCAGTGGGGAGGTCCCTCGATTCTGGTGGACCAGGGCTGCCAACGGCGACAGAGCAGACATTGGCGATTAGTTGGAGCCTGGGATGGAGGTCTGTGGATGGTGCTCAGCTCGAATGGAGGAATGAAATGGTTAGGACTTCATCCTTTTTCCCTACTGTGATCGACTCCAAGGAATCTGCGATGGAGGTTAGAGGGCCGGTCGAGGTTCCTCACGGTATGCAGCTTGGTTCGAGGTTGACGGTGGCTGCGATGATATCGCATATGGGAGTCAATGGGTGCAGGACGGTGGTTTCCTTCCAGGATAAGGGGGACCAGATGTCGTAGGATAAGGCTACACGATGGATCTACTTGCATCAAAGGAGGCTCGGTGGAGATCATGCATCTGGCATTATTGCATGTGGGAGGCCGGCAAGGGATGTGAAAGGATCCCACTCACGGTAAGATGAAGCCGATTGTTGGTTTTGGTTTTGCAGAGACATGAGGAGGACTTGGGTTCAGTAAGAATAACGAGACTGCAAAAAAAAAAAAAAAAAAAAAAAAAAAGGAAAAAAATAGAAGTGCAATGATTACACTTTTACACTTTTTTTGTGTGGGTTTTTTTAGGTTTTTTTTTTATTGGTTTCCACCAATTAGCTTTGGGAGAAAAAAAAAGGTAGTTTTTTTTATTTATAGTTAGAATTTAAAAAAAAAAAAAAAAGAAGAGAGGAAAAGAAAGCAGTAGATCAGGGAAAATTTTTGGGACTTCCATCATGGAAGGATTATCCAAAGTTGCTATTTCTAAGAATGATCGAGGCAGATTCAGTGATGCAGACTTGCAGGGGTTACCCAATATGGTTTAGCTTAGTAAGGCAACGGATCTGCAAGGGAATCTGGTAGGCCTTGAATGGTGGTGGAGCGACTACACCAGGCGTTATCCCACGTGGGTCTTGGTGGTAATCGAGTGGATGGTCAGTGAAGGCTAGGAGATCCTGATCGGATTGATGGGGTGATGGTAGTTGTTCATGGATCTGGTCGGATGGTGCTGGATCTAATGGTGGGATTGAATTCTGACACGGTGCACATATTGACCAGTTAATGTTGCACTGCAGGTAAAGGATGACTGGCGGGACAAGGAGTCAGATCTCTAGGTCTGCATCGAAGGTGCAGAGGTGAGAGGCTTGGGTTCCAAGTGCAATTGGAGTTGCAGAGGGATGGGATGAGGAGTCAGATCTCAAGGTTTGCATTGGAGGTGCAGAGGTGAGAGACTCAGATTCCAGATGCAACTGGAGTTGCAGGAAGACTGTGTATGACGGTGATCTTTTCGGTGATGCTGCAGCAGTGGGAGAGATGGAGTCACTTTACATCGTACAGTGGGAGCTGTACAGGACACCTAGACAAGGTGTGGGCTATGCTAGTTTGAGTGTAGCAGTTTGGCAGAGATAGGTTTACAGAATCAAAATCAACGGTTCTTCTTCAAGGTGGCTTGCAGAATCCAAGCTAAGTGGAGATTTGTTGGGTTGGTGTCTTGTATTCTGTGGGATCCATGCAATTAATAGAGTTGTACTTGTATTAGGGTATGAGTCTATTACATGTGCAGGATAAACTTGTAATTGTGTGGGATTAAGGTTTCTAGGTTTCTCTATAAATTATTTCTGTGTGAAAAAACCTAGGTAAGGCTGTAAGGGCTGTTAGAGGATTCTCCTCTGACAGTGGAGAGCTGAGGCGTTGTAAGGTTGACAGATGAGATATGCCTGTCAGGTAGAGAATTCTGTAGACTGTTCTTGAGAATAGAAGAAAGTCACTCTTTTCTTTGGTGGACATAGGCATCCCACGATGGGGTGCGGGGTGCTGAACCACATTAGTTCTTTGTGTTTTCTTCTTGTTTGCATCTCCCAATCCTAACACAAAGCCTATGGAGCTGTTATTGATGATTGGGCTCAAACTCTGTCAATGGTAATATACATGGACCAAGAAAAAAAAAATTTCTTGGATTATGTTAGTGGAACTATTCAAGGTTCTGTTTTGCATTGTCTCAAACAATGGGAAAATTCCAATTTGGGAAGAACTGAAAAACAACAACTCTTGGAACATATTCTTTTGATACATTATTAGTCAATTTTGCAAAAATTCTAAGAAGAAAATTTTGAGCTTCACTCAAAAGAACAAACCTTAGAAGATATAACACATATCTCAACCCTGTTAAAACTTTGTAAAATGAATAATTTTGAAGAGTTTTCTAAAATCTTTCAAAATTATTATCTATTTCTTGTTGGTTCAACCAAACATTGGTAGATCAATTTTTTTGCTAAGTTATCACTACCATGAGATACAATATGCAAAAACCAGTATCTTAAGTTCATCCTTGACATCGGTAGTATGGATACTCTAGGAAACCAAATTAATTATATTTACTGCCAAATAATTAATTACTTTTTTGATGTTCAAGCAGCTAAACAATTATAAAAGAAACTAAATCCAGGTTTATGCTAAACCTAAGGTTGCCTTTATAACCAAGCCAAACGCCGTTCTTGGTGGAAACAATTTAATGCCAAAAATAAGTTTTACAAACATAAACAATATGTTAGAAAATTTAATGCAAGTAACAAGTCTAAAACATATCGTTGTTATGCTTGTAACGAAGAAGGAAAGTATGCAAACAAATGCCTACAAAATAAATAAATAAATAAATGGATGAGAAAAATGGTTAAACAATTAGAGATAAATTGTTTTTGGAAACAACTTAGTCAATTCATTAGAATTCCTGTATGAATTAGTCAATAAAACTGAATTAAACTCTGATGATGAAAACCTTATCTTTAATCCATTAGATACTGTTATTTTTGAATCTAGTCATCCCAAAACATTAACATTGGTACTTGTTTTGAAGAAGCCCCTGACGAAGAAATGGCATGAATTTATTTATCTAACTATATTCAAGAAGAAATGAATCTTGATCTTTCAACTTATGAAAAACACAAGTATATAAAGTAAAAGAGAAAATCTATAAGTTGTCCGAATTACCGTTTTGGTCAACTCGTTACTTTGAGCAAGCTAGTGGAAACACTACATCACAGCTTACAGAAAACTCCAAGATTGAAATAAAACCTTTCAACAAGGTGAAAATTGTGAGACTTTGTAAAAGACATCCGTAAATTAGATACATTCCAATAGGCATAATTCAAATAGAAATTACCACTTTATTTCGTCAAAGTATTAATACACCTATCATTGCCGCACTCTTTAATAAACGATTCATCAAAAATTCAATTTTTGCATTAATCGGTGGCATTGATTCCAATCTTGTGGTTGGTGCTATTTGGTTTAAAGTAAAACCCAATTACTTTATATCATTTATAGATCCAAATATTGAAGATACACTTGTCCTACACATCAAAACTGATGGTTTAGGAGTGAAAGCTAATAGTGAAAAAAACCTAGCACTTATTTGGATTGCAATTTATGAATTAACTAATGTTACTACAACATCTTTTAAACTAATAGATAAAAGAATTGTTGAAGTTTTCGAACCAAAACAATTTGAAACTAAAATTCAACATCGTCTAATTAATTTTCATGATTTGAGTATTCCAAAGCAATAATTACTCAAAGATATTATGTCACACACTCTTTCCAGTATCTTAGAAGTGTGATTGGGTTGCCCATAGGCTACCCGGTCCAATCCTAGAATCAGTCCATAGTTGTGTACATCATACACCAATTTAGAGATATATATCCAACATATGAATCAACCATAATCAGAAATAATAGAGTAGCGAAAGCATAAATATTAACAAACTGAGGTCCAATGATAATTAAAATAATATTTGAGTTTTTCATTGAGGCATCATGACGTAATAAACTAATTTTTAAACCATAATCCAATATATAAAAATATAACTAGGCTCATGGCCTCTAGGAGTCTCATAGGTGAAACTAAAGAGCACTATGTTAACTATAACTGGTATCTATTCAAAAACACAGGTATCACATTCGCATATGCTTACATGGAAGTCCTCTGTCACTGTCCTGTCCAAATGAGCGAGACCAGCAATGACTAGAGACTCCACATAATATGTTACTGTAGTACCTACAATATCATCTAAAAAAATAAAGTACGTGGGTTGAGTTCACCAACATGAGCTCAGTGAGAGATAGAAAATGCAAACAAGCAAATAATGTATGAGATGACATTGAATGGACTAGTAAAGATGCTATGCACGAAGGTAGAAAACTGTCACACCAGAGAGGGTAGAATCTCCCACATGCGAGGAGGGAGAGGGCACTATCTCAGTTATACCGCACCCAACACCTCCTTCAAGTAGGTTACCTCTGGGAATAAGGCTGAACAAGAAAGATGCCTTTAAGGTAGAAACCATTGTTCCCCTCATCCATAAACCTACACTAGTACCTAACCCCCTATTGGTTAGGGTTGCAGAGCATAAGAATTTATCACTAACCAATCCTAATATATCAATCAATGCTACTAAGTCCGTACCCTGGCAGGGATCTTGTCCATTCGCCTCCACCTGAACTATCCAGCTACCCTCAGCCCTAGATATGGTCCTCCTACTAGGATACTGGGATGCAAAGGCAATGGCCATACAGTATCAACGATCCCCTCCACTCTGTTATGTGGCATCATATAGCATAACCAGACATTATGTAGCCAAACATCAAATAATAGTATACAATGCAAATACATGAGCAGTTATTGTCACACCCCAATTCTGAACCTACCAGAATGGTGTGATGAACCGTCCATAGACCAATGGTTCAACCAGGATCTCGTATAGACCGTGCCCATTCGATTAAATCAGATACATTCCACAAGCAAAATCAGAGTAAATAAATTATAGCGAAAATCTTTAATACTAATGAACTGAGTATCTGACAGTGATAGCATAATTAAGTATCGAATTATCTCCAATATACCTCAAGACTTAAAATAAAGTAAAATAATCAATTACATGTTCCCATAACTAAACAACTAAGCTAATAAAAAACACATGAGTTGCACTCACACGATGAATCATGCGCATCTTTTTCAACTTCTACATCCATTGCAGCAACGTGTCCATATGTCGGTGCATTCATATATTCTTCAACAGTAGGACCTGCATCAAGAACTAAAAAGATTCGACGTCGAAAGGGTGAGCATACATTACGGCTCAGTGAGCAAACAAAACAATGCAATAAACATATGCATGCATTCAGTTCATATCTTTGGTCTGGTTTTTAAGTTTGCAATGTGCTATAGAAAGGTTTGGTGGCCGTCGCACCTCTATACACGAGTGTATGAATCCATCCAATGGATCAAACACCATTGCCGTCCCATATGCACCCACCATGGAATAGAGATAGAGCTAAAGTGATCGGATCAAACACCTCCAACACTTCCCCTGATGCCCTACCCATACTAACACGTAAGCCTCTATTGGTGAGGGCTTGCAAACTGGGCTCGCAACTAATCAATCCTAATATCAAACAGTGTATCCAAGGCCTCACTCCAGCATCCCTCAATATGTCCATAGAGATAGAGCTAAGGCCCCTAGTAGAGTCAGAGACCACACGGTCCGAGACTACCTCCCCTGATGCCCTACGACGTAATAGTTTTGCTAAGGTAATGGCGATACGACGATGTTAGTGGGCAAGACTTGAGTAGAGATAGAGCTAAAGTTTAGTAACGAGGTCAAAGACCACCATGCCACGTCCTCCCCCTGATGCTCCACTCGTATCCAATACACCAACCACAAACATACATTCACATGTCTATTCCTAGCATCATCATCATCATCATGTTATAAATAAATGATATTAAATATGCATGAATAGTAATAGCAGGAATATTGGATGACATGTGAGATGCACATTACAAGCATACAAACATATAATCAATCATGACATCGGACTCAATAAAGTAAACAGTTTATTATTATCCATTTAGTTTAGGTCTTGTTCCTCACCTTTGATCGATGATTGTTCATCTTCCAGGCTTTGTAAATCACTTTTGGACCACTTGGAAACCTAATAAATTTATGGATTCTAAGTTAGAATTCATATTCATTAATTATAGTGTTTAAATGTCCCATCTAGAATCAATCAGACCTCCAAAAGCTGAGTGGTCGCAGGTGTGGCTACACCTGTGGTCTCAGTTTCTGCAACCACAGTGTGTGTGGTCGATATGTGTGGTCGCATATCATGCGACCACACACATGTGACCACACCCTCCCTGGAAACTTCCCGAGGGCGTGTGGTCTACACATGTGCCTCGTATTGTCGACCATAGCTATGACCAAACGAGTGTTTGGTCGACTTTCATTCTCAGTTTAATCCCTTTATGATTTGATTCCTTGAACTATCATTAGGGTGCTTCCTATGATTGATCTATGGTCTTAATTTCGTATTTTTTCACAATCATCTACTCCAACCTACTCTTCATGGATTTCTTTTGAGTTTCTGTCTATGGGTCTCATGGTTGAGATCCTACTTTGAATCAATACTTCCTCCATGATCTATTCTAGGCATTCAACTAATGTAGGAGATGTTTTCATACCTTAAACTTGTTGAAGAATCAGAGCTCTCTCTGAAATTCTTCCTCTTAGTCTTCCTCTTCAATTCTCCTTTTCTTCTTCCTCCTCTCTCTCGCTTTGAGTTCCAAAAGAATGAAAGAGGCTAAGGGATGTCCTATATATAGAGAAAAACCCTCCATATAGAGTCCTACTTTGATTAGGAAAGAACCCCCTTCAGATTAGGAAGGTTTCCTAATTTTGGAGTCAATTATACCATTGTGTGGTTGCACGTGGGGTCGCAGGATCCATCGACCACAAGTCCCAAATCTGCGACCACTCCTCCCAGATTCCTGTGGTCTCATTATTTTGAGGTGTGGTCGACCACACCTATTTAGGTATGCGACCACATGTCTCAATTAGATGATTTATGGTTCGAATTACATACTTAGCCTTGTGGTTTCTTCACGCACTTGGTCCGCTTGGTCCGACCATGATAGGAAGACCTGATACAAGGTGGTAAGACCGGGTTAGTACGATACGTGTGTTACAACTCCCCCCTCTTATATAAATTTCATCCTCGAAATTTACACATACCTTCCGAATTGAAAAGGTGAGGATATTACTTTCGCATAGCATTCTCTTCTTCCCATGTGATTTCTTCCACATTTTGATTTTTTGAAGTAACTTTAACATAGTAAATGTCATGGTTGCGTAGACATTGAACCTTTCGACTGGTAATTTTGATTGGTGCTACTTCGAATGTCAAATCATCAGTTAGACCCGGTGGATCGGTTGTTAAGATGTTTGTTGGATCTCGGATGTACTTCTTCAGTAATGAGATATGAAATACATCATGTACACTTGACATGGATGAGGATAGTGCTAACTGATATGCTACCTTCTCATGTCTAGCTAGAACTTCATAAGGTCCAATATACCTAGGGCATAACTTTTCCTTCTGTCCAAACCTTTTTAAACCACGCATAGGAGATATTTTCAGAAATACCTTATTACATATGGTGAATTCGAGATCTCTGCGTCGATTATCTGCATATTGCTTCTGACGGTTCTGAGCTATTCGGACACTTTCCTTGATTTCAACAAACTATGGTCCAACAATACTTTGTTCTCCAATTTCGTTCCAAAATAAAGGAGTTTGAAATTTCCTATCATACAGTGCTTCATAGGGTGACATCTGTATTGCAGCTTGATAGCTGTTATTATAAGTGAACTCGATCAATGGTAACTTCTCATCCCATGATCATTTGAAATCAATGACACAAGCTCGAAGCATGTCTTCGAAAATCTGAATGGTACGCTCTGACTGTCCATCGGTCTGAGGATGGAATGCAGTACTAAACTTCAACGTTGTACCCATAGCCTTCTGTAATCCTTCCCAAAACCTTGAGGTAAAGCGTGGGTCTCTGTCTGACACGATGCTTTCAGGTACACCATGCAATCTGACAATATTATCAACATACAGCTTAGCTAACCTCTCTAGGGTATAATGAGGTCGTATAGCTATGAAACGAGCTGTCTTAGTCAAATGATCTACAATTACCCAGACCGTGTCAACTATTAGGGGAGTCAATGGTAATCCGGTGATGAAGTCCATAGAGATGCAGTCCCATTTTCATGTCGGTTCTAGCAGTGGCTGCAACAATCCTGCAGGTCTTTGCCTTTCAGCCTTTACCTGCTGACAATTCAGGCATTGAGACATAAATTTAGCTACATCTGCTTTCATTCCTCTCCACCAATAGAGTTTCTTTAAATCATGGTACATCTTCGTGCTTCCAGGATGTACCGAATAAGCGGTGGTGTGAGCTTCCTTCATTAGTTTGTGTCTAAATCCAAATCTTCATTTTCAGGAACACATACTCTCCCTTTGTATCTTATTACTTTCTCAAAATCCAAAGTGAAGTCAGGAGTTAGTCCTACCTTTTTCAAGGTCTTCTTGCACTGTTCTCAGATAAGGGTCTAATTTAATAGCTGCTTTCACTTCGTCTAATAGATCAGGTACAATCTTCAATGTAGCAAATATGTTTGAGAATAGATGAATAAACCCTTGGTCAGTTGATTCATTCAGAATATCAATCATGAACTTCTCTTTATCGTAATTAAATACTCTTCCTATGACACACACTACAGCATTTGCACTAGCTTCTTCTTGGGATTCTGTTATGGCTTTCCTGCTTAGTGCGTCAGCAACTACATTAGCTTTTCCTGGATGATACTGGATATCACAATCATAATCCTTCTATAATTTCAGTCATCTTCTCTATCTCATGTTCAACTCCTTTTGATTAAAAAGATGAGTGAGACTCTTATGATCTTATTTAATCTGAAATTTCTCTCCATACAAATAATATCTCCATATCTTGATAGCATGTACCACCACTGCTAATTTCAAGTCATCAGTGGGATAGTTCTTCTCATGTGTCTTTAGTTGTCTTGAGGCATACGCAATTACTTTTTCTCCTTGCATAAGCATACATCCCAAACCTAATCCAGATGCATCAGTGTACAAGGTAAATGGTTGTCCTGGGATTGAAATAGTCAAGATGGGAGCTGATATCAATCTAGCCTTTAATGTTTAGAAACACTCTTCATATTTATCAGTCCAAACAAACTTTTCTCCTTTCTTGTCAGACTGGTGAAAGGTTCGATGATTCTAGAGTAATCTTCCACGAATCATCGATAATAACCAGCTAAACCTAAGAAATTTATGATTTCGGCAACATTCTTAGGTGCTTCCCATTTCACAATGGCTTCAATCTTGCTAGGATCCACTTTAATTCCTTCAGTGGATACAACATGGCCTAAGAAAGTGACTTCATTCAGCCAGAACTCACACTTAGTAAATTTTGCGTAAAGCTTCTCTTTTCTTAGTCGCTGCAATGCGGCTTTTAGATTTATGATATGAGTTTCTTTGTCCTTGGAGTAGACTAGTATGTTGTCAATAAATTTAATAAATGACGTATCCAACATATCATGGAATACCCGATTCATGAGTTCCATAAAAGTTACGGGTGCATTAGTTAATCCAAAAGACCTAACTAAAAATTCATAATGTCCATATTTGGTTCTAAATGCTGTCTTCGGAATATCACCTTCCTTAATCTTCAACTGATGGTATCCTGACCGAAGATCAATTTTGGAGAACACTTTGGCCCCTTGCAACTGATCGAACAAGTCATTGATCCGAGGCAACGGGTATCGATTCTTGATTGTAAGCTTATTCAATTCTCGATAGTCTATACACAGTCGAATGCTACCATCCTTTTTTTTCATGAACAATACTGGTGCTCCCCATGGTGATATGCTGGGTCTGATATAACCCTTGTCCAGTAACTCCTATAATTGTACCTTCAGTTCCTTCAGTTCAGTAAGAGCCACTCGATAGGGTGCTTTCAATATTGGTGCGGCTCTGGGTATAAGATCTATAACGAATTCTGTCGCTCGATTGGTTGGTAGTCCTGGTAGTTCATCGAGAAATACATCTGGAAATTTACGCACAACTTTAATATCCTCCATTCGTGGTGCTTCCTTGGTGAGGTCAACCACGGATACTAAATACCCAATTCCTCCTTTCTTGAGGCATTTCTAGCCTTTAATGCAAAGAGAATGAGTTTTCGTTTACAAGGAAGTATGGTTCCCGTAAAACTAAACTCTACTCCTTCCTTGTCTTAAAGTTAGCTTCTTTTTCGCACATAATAGGTTTACGGAGTGCCGAGCTAACCAATCCATTCCCAAGGTAGCGTTAAAGTCTGCCATCTCGAGTTGGATTAAGGTTGTCTCCAAAATCTTCTCGTCGATAAGAACTGGACATGGTCCATAATTTTTGTCTAGTTCCACTTCTAATCCCATAGGTGATCGTACAAGAAATTTGCAGTCTAAAGGTCTAAGGGATAAATTTAACTTCTTTCCAAAAAATACAGATATAAAAGAATGAGTAGCTCTAGAATCAAAGAGTACTCTGGCAGGTAAGCCATTAATAGGTACGATACCTGTGATTTGATTTAATTTAGTCTACATGCTCACACAAGGTAATACAAAATGAAAAGTTCAGGTCATACCTGTGACCACATCAGGCGATGCGACAGCATCCTCAAAAGTAACTGCATAAATTTTTCCTTGCTGTAACTGCTTCCTTGGCTTGAGACACTCTCTTGAATAATATCCTACCTGATCACAGTTGAAGCATTTAACTCCAGTACTACTTTGCTTTTGTTGAGGTTGAGCCGTTGGGGTAGTCTTGGCTGCAGCATTAAAGCCTTGAGTATGGAAGGGTTTGAATGTCTTGGTGTTCCCTCCGTTATATGTATTTTCATTAGGCCTTTTAATGCCCTTATTCTGAGCAAAATGACTTTCCCTCTGGTTCGATTCAAGTATTCGAGCAATCTGTATAGCTTCATTATAAATCTTCTTTTCCAATCTCAATACATGCTCACGGATACTTCCCCTAAGTCCCATGATGAACCTTCGAATTTTGGTATTTTCCTCCTGCATACTACAGGGAGTGAAGAAATACAGTTCTTCATAACGCTGTTGATATACGTCCACAGTCATTTGTCCCTGATACAAACTCAGAAACTCCTTTTTCATTTGATCTCTAAAACTCCTTGGAAAATACTTCTCGAAGAAAGCTTCTTTATAAATAGCCCATGTCAGTTGGACGTGCTTTGTTAACAGATAACTTCTAGTTGATTTCCACCAGTGGTGTGCATCACCTTTCAACATAAATGTGGCACATAATACCTTCTCTTCTTCATTTATAATTATCATCATACAGTTTCTTTCCATTTCATCGATCCAGTGAGCTGGCCACAACGGATCTGATGGTTTGCCTGTGAATTCCTTTGGCTTCAACTTCAGGAAACGCTCGATCAGTTTGGAGTGATCAAGCTGATACTGAGCATATGCCCCATACATAGGTGGTTGGTACTGATAATTACCTTGGTTATACCCGCCTTGCTGTGCTTTAGGGTTTGGCACTTGGCCTTGTATTACTGGTGTTTGCGGTTCTTGTGGTACAATGTTATTACCACCAGGTGCTGTACTAGCTTGTCTTGCAGGTAGAGATGTTGCATTTGCAACTGGGAAAGCAATTCCCATAGCAGTGTGCATGTTGGCTTGCATTTGCTGTGCCAAATTCATCACTGCAGTAGCCAAATCCGTAGGTGGTGTAGGTAAGTTGGTTGGGTTGGCTTGGGTGTGAGCATTCTGAGGCGCAGCAGATTGAGTTCCAATATTTCCTTCCTGTCCTTGCTGACCTTCATTGTCATTGGTTTCCATAGGTGGTGGAGATGGGTTGATATTCTGTCTCCTTCTATTTACTCTACGGCTAGTCATTTCCTATTTCGGCTGTGGTTGTCACACCCCAATTCTGAACCAACCAGAATGGTGTGAGTGAACCATCATTGAACCAACGATTCACACCAGGATCTCAATAAGACCGTGTCCACTCATACAAACCATCACACATAACCACAATCAGAATATAATAAATACAGTAGAAGTCTTTAAATAAATGAACTGAGTATTCTATTGATAAATTTAAATAAGTATTCAATTATCCAAATTCCAAACGTAGTTAAATATCCTTACATCATTTTAATAAAATATCTGAAACAAAAAAAATAAAATCCAAGGTACACGCAGAAAGGGCACTCGCATGAAGCGTCATGCTCGTCCTCTCCTGCTTGCACATCCAGAGCAGCAACACCTCCATACGCCGAAGCGTTTACGTAGTCGTCCACCGTGTAACCTGCATCAACATCTAAAATGGTGTGTACACAAAGGGTGAGCTCACAACTTAGCTCAGTAAGACAATCAAACAGTGTATCAATATTATATGCATGAGTAACAATCATTTTATGCTGTGGTCTGGTTTAAGTTTGCAATGTGCTATAGAAAGGTTTGAAGGCCACCTTACCTCTATACGAGTGTGTAGCATCGCACAGTAGACCACACTACCACCGACCCACATGCACCCATTATGGAATAGAGATAGAGCTAAGGCATCCACTACCTCCCCTGATACTCCACCCATACCAATACATAAGCCCCTACTAGCTAGGGCTTGTAAACTGGGCTCGCAACTAACCAATCTTATATGTCATCACTATAGGCTCCATCCTAGTACAACTCACTATGGCATAGAGATAGAGCTAGAGCATGGTGGCCGGGCTGGAGACCACAATGCCACACCTCCCCCTGATGCCCTACCCGCATTAAGCATACTAAGATAGAACAATACGCAATTAGACCCTATCCCAACATAACTCCCTACGACATAGAGATAGAGCTAAAGCATCGTGGCCAGGCCAGAGACCACATGTCAGAGACCACAGTGCCACAACATCGTGACCAGGCCAACGACCACATGTCAGAGACCACAGTACCACGACCTTCCCCTGATGCCCTACCCGCACCGAGCATGCTAAGATAGAATACTACAAAAATGTGCCAGTGTGAGGAATGATCCCAGGCCCCAGGCCCTTCCCATTCCACACACCAACGAAAACAACCACATGCCTAACAATCACATCCTATTATATGGAATATGCATGAACAATAATAATAACTGGGAATAAAAGATGACATGCGAATATGTACAACCATCACATCATATATTCATGGTTATTATTAACAACGTTTTACTGTCTTTTATTTATTAGGGTTTAGGTCAGATTCCCTTACCTGACGCTCGTTTGATAGCTTGCTCCACGTCGCAAGATCCAAACGTGCTATCACAGAGTCTTACATTATATTAGGATTCAATTAGAATAGTTTCTTTAGGGTTTTACGTTGGTCAGAAAACCAACAGAGTTCAAAACCAGCATTTCAGAGCTGACCGATTGCAACATACCGGTCGCATCTCTGTGGGAAAACTAGCAACCGGTATGGTCGACCGATATGTCTTTGAAAGATCATACATTAGGTTTTTCAACTGCCGTTGATCAATCTCCATGGATTTCCAGGGTTTCTCCTATCCATTCTAAGTTTGAGCTTTGAGTTAGAGTTATCTCCAACTGATTCAAGTCTAGTTTTGATGATAATCATCCTAGAACTCAAATCTAGGGTTTGACGGCAATTTAGGGTTTAATGGCCAATTAGGGTTTAGATCAATACCTACTTTGCATGGTATTGATCCAAGCATACTAACTATCCTAGAGTCACAATCATTCAAAACACTTACCGTTGACTGGCATAAGGTGAGCGTCGTCGAACGGCAATGGCGGCACTACCTTCTTCTTCCTAGCTCCTTCTCCTTCTCCAATCTCTTTCTCCTCTCTAGGGTTTGTGAGGATCAATGGAAGGGATTCTAGGAGGCTTAGAGGGGTTTAAATAGGCTAGGAATTAGGTTTAGGAAGCCTCTTAGGATTAGGAAAGTCTTAGGATTCGAAATTGGGAAAGTGGGACCCGCAGAGATCCAATATCGGATCTTGATAGTCTGCTGCGCAGACCGTACCGGTCGACTGGTACCATAGACCGGTACCATCGACTGGTATGAATGAAATTCATACTTAAGTTGGTCTGGTTGGTCCGATTTCATACCTGATTGTCATCCGCTCGTCCTGTCTGGCCCGGTAATGATCGGAAGACCTGTTACAACATGAAATCAAGGTTTAGATCGGACTCATGGAGTGCGGGTCTTACAATGGTAGTGTCTGAAAATCAAGGAAACATATAAGGCAAGCATAATATACGTTAATTTCATGTTAATTTCCAAATAAACAAGGTAAAGTTTCAATTTTTAAAGTCATTCAGTCAAAACAGAGTATTTTCATTGTGGGGTCGATCATGGGGTCGCACTATATGTGACCATAGGGTTGCGACCCCACGAACCCTGTCAGCTCACTAAAAGCCTGTGGTCGATCGTGGGGTTGCATTTTTGGTCGAATTCTGCTACCACATGACACCAAATTAGGTTTTTAAATTCTGATTTCGAGTTATTTTCTTATTTTTACTTTTCTCTTCTACTATACACAACTCAACTTACCACCACTGAGTTGCTATAGTGTCAACCGTACGAATGTGGTGATTCTTTCATTGATCTACGACCTACATTCCGTTCCTCTAGGTATGTTCCCTAATCTTTCTCCTTTTTAAGCTTTCATACCTAGGTTTTGCTCCATTTATAGGGTTTTCTTCAAATTAATATTTTTCTGATCATAAAAATTTAATTTTTATTGGGGTTTATTGCTATTGGCAACCCAATGGATGAAAGCCCTCAAGAAAATTTGAGTTTCATCAGTTAATTTAATAGAAACTTGAAAATTCCCATTTTTGACCTAAATTTTGGGGTTTTTCCCCTATTGTCAAAATTTCTTCAAATTCAACCTACCTAGTTTAAATTTCCTATTGTATGAGCCTTGCAGGATGGTTTGAGCCTATGTAAGTCCTCATGCCCAAATGTTTGGGTGAAAAGTGAGGCTTTTGGCCAATCACGCAGTCATAATGCCAAAATTTTGAATTTTCACTATATTTGATATGTTGCTTATTGGTCTATGCCCATGCAGACAACATGGCTCGCACTAAAGTCCCCAAAGTTCATGATCCCCGTTGCTTCAGGTCGATTGAAACAGAGGCACAATATCCCTGGTCTAAGCACAAGAAGGTGGAAGGGGGTCGTTGTGTCAACTTGGCCAGTCTAGCATTATTTGATGTGGAGGGAGCTTTTGGTGATATGGGCTGGCTCCCTGTGATTCTGTATGAGGGTTGCAGCTATCCTGAGTTGGTGAAACAATTTTACTGTAATTTATAGGTGGAGGGTGACCAAGAGGATATAAATAGGGGCAGAAAGCTCAGGATCACCAGTTTAGTTAAAGGGGTAGAGGTCTCATTTAACTGTCAGGAGTTGGCTGATATCCTGGGTATCTCAAATGATGGTCCCTTTGTCACAACCCAATTCTGATCCAACCAGAATGGTGTGAGTGAACCGTAATCGAACCAACGGTTCACACCAGGATCTCGAATAGGCCGTGTCCACTCATACAAACCATTACACATAACCACAATCAGAATATAAATACACAGCAGAAGACTTTAAATAAAATGAACGGAGTATCTATTGATAACTTGAATAATTATCCAATTATCCAAAATCAAACACATAAAATAATATCATTACATCCCTTTAATCCAATCGAAAATAAGGAAAATAAATAAATAAAATCCGATCAGAGGTACACGCAGAAAGGGCACTCGCATGAAGCGTCATGCTCGTCCTCTCTTGCCTGCACACTCAAAGCAGCAACGTCACCATACGCCGGAGCGTTCAGATAATCGTCCACAGTATAACCTGCATCAACATCTAAAACAATGTATATACAAAGGGTGAGCTCACAACACAGCTCAGTAAGACAATCAGACAATTTCACAATATTATGCATGAGTAACAATCAATTTTATGCTGTGGTCTGGTTTTAAGTTTGCAATGTGCTATAGAAAGGTTTGGTGGCCCCCGCACCTCTATACACGAGTGTGTGGCACCTCATGGTTCACACCCCCATTGGCCCACATGCACCCATCATGGAATAGAGATAGAGCTAAGATACCCACGTACCTCCCCTGATACTCTACCCATACCAGTACCTAAGCCCCTACTGGCCAGGGCTCGCAAACTGGGCTCGCATCTAACCAATCCTATATGTCATCAATGTACGCTCTATCCCAGTACAGCTGTCTATGGCATAGAGATAGAGCTAAGGCATTCCCACACCTCCCCTGATGCCCTATCCACAACTAACTCACTAGGATAGAAACAATACGCAGGTAGACCCTATCCCAACATAACTCCCTACGGCATAGAGATAGAGCTAATGCATCGTGGACAAGCCAGCATCAACCTCGGAGACCACAGTACCACATAACAATGGCCGGGACAACATCAATATCGGAGACCACCGTACCACGACCTTCCCCTGATGCCCCACCCGTACCAAGCATGTTAAGACAGAATACTACAAAAGGTGCTAATGTAAAGAGTGATCCCAGGCCCATGCCCCACTCCACACACTAACGAAAACAATCACATGCCTAACAATCACATCCTATCAATGCATGAACAGTAATAATAACCGAAAGTAAAGGATGGCATGTGAATATGCACAAACAACACATCTCATATAATCAGGTGATTAACAACAATTTACTGTCCCTTAATTGTTAGGTTTAGGTCAGATTCTCTTACCTGACGCTCGTTCGATAACTTGCTTCATGTCGCATGGTCCAAATGATATGTCACAAAGTCCTACAATATTATTAGGGTCTCATTAGAATATACCTGCTTAGGGTTTCATGTCGGTCGGAAGCAACACGGTTACAAAACACCCTCACAAAGCTGACCGGTGGCATGTACCGGTCGTAGCTCTGTGGGAAAGACTGGCGACCGGTATGGTCATCCGGTCCCCACAGACCAGCCTCCCGAGGGATATCGGTGGAAACATACCGGTCGCACCATGTGCAACCGGTATGTCTCCGGAAGACCATACATGGGTTTTCGACTGCCGTCGATCATCCTCCATGGATTTCCAAGGTTTCTCCTATCCATTCTAAGTCTAATCATTGAGTTAGAGTTATCCCCAACTCATTCGAGTCTCGTTTCGATGAATATCATCTCAAAACTCGAATCTAGGGTTTGACGACAACATAGGGTTTATTGGCCAATTTAGGGTTTTAGATCAATACCTACTTTGCATGGTATTGATCCACCCACAAAACTAACATAGGATAAGAAGATTGATTCGAACACTTACCGTTGACTGGCGTAGCGTGAGCTTCGTCGAACGGTAATGGCGGCACCTTCTTCTTCTTCCTAGCTCCTTCTCCTTTCCAACCTCTTTCTTTTCTCTAGGGTTTATGAGAGACAATGGAAAGGATTTGAGGAGGCTTAAGGGTATATTTATAGGCTAGATTTAGGGTTTAGTAACCCTACTAGGATTAGGAAACTTCTAGGATTCGAAATCAGGAAAATGGGACCCGCAGAGACCAATTTCCAGATTTCCGCACTTAGCTGCGCAGGCCATACCGGTCGACCGGTACCAAGACCGGTACCATCGATCGGTCAACATAAAATGATGACTATTTGGTTGTCTTTGGTCTGATTTCATACCTGTTTGTCATCCGCTTGTCCCGTCTGGCCCGGTGATGATCGGAAGACCTGTCACGACATAAAACCAAGGTTTAGACCGGGTTTACGGAGTACGGGTCTTACAACTCCCCCACCCTTAAAAGAAATTTTGTCCCTGAAATTTGCATGTAGGTTTCACAACTCCCCCACCCTTAAAAGAAATTTCGGCCTCGAAATTTGAACATACCTTGATCATTGAAAAGGTTAGGGTACTCCTTCCTCTTCACGCTCTCTTCTTCCCAAGTAATTTCCTCCACATTTTGGCTTCTCCAATGCACCTTCACATAATGGATATCTTGGTTCGAAGTTGCTGTACCTTTCGACTTGAGAGTATCACAGGCACCACTTCGAATGTTAAGTCTTCAGTCAAGTCTGGGGGATTAGCGGTCAAAATGTGCGATGGATCTCTGACATACTTCTTCAGTAATGATACATGGAACACATTATGAACACTGGACATAGATGGTGGTAGAGCCAGTTGATATGCTACATTACCACGTCGGGTCAATATATCATACGGTCCCACATACCTGGGGCAAAGCTTCCCCTTTTTACCAAACCGTTTCAGACCTCGCACCGGTGACACCTTCAAGAATACTTTGTCACCCACTGTAAACTCCAGATCTCGACGTCGATTATCCGCATAGTGCTTCTGTCGAACTTGAGCTGTCTTTACTCTCTCCTTGATTTAATCAATCACTCGGCAAGTTTCTTCAACAAACTCCGGTCCTATAATTCTTCTTTCCCCCACTTCGTTCCATAACAGAGGTGTACGACACTTCTTTCCATAGAGTGCTTCATATGGGGCCATCTGAATTGTAGCCTGATAACTGTTGTTGTAAGCGAACTCGATAAGTGATAGCTTCTCATCCCAAGCTCCCTTGAAATCTATTGCACAAGCTCGGAGCATATCTTCCAAAATTTGAATAGTTCGCTATGACTGTCTATCCGTCTGAGGGTGAAAAGCTGTGCTGAACTTCAACTTGGTTCCCATAGCTTTCTGTAATCCTCCCTAGAACTTTGATGTAAAACGGGGATCTCTGTCAGATACTATACTCTTTGGAACGCCATGAAGTCTGACGATATTATCCACATATAACTTGGCCAGTTTCTCCATGGTATACTGAGGTTTGACCGCAATAAATCGAGCTGTCTTGGTGAGTCGATCCACTATAACCCAAATTGCATCCACTGACCTTGGTGTCAAAGGTAAGCCAGTGAAAAAATCCATGGTAATGCAATCCCACTTCCATGCAGGTTCTGGTAATGGCTGTAGCAAACTTGCGGGTCTCTGCCTTTCCGCTTTAACTTGTTGACAATTCAGACACTGAAACACGAAACGAGCTATATCAGCCTTCATACCCCTCCACCAATATAGTCTTCTTAGATCATGGTACATTTTGGTACTTCCTGGATGTACCGAATATGGAGTGTAATGAGCTTCAGTCATAACTCGATCTCTGATATCGCAGTCTTCGCTCTCAGGTATACATAATCGTCCATGATACCTGAGTACCTTGTCTGAATCCAAGGTAAAGTCAGGATTGCTTGCACCCTTCTCTAAGTCTTCTTGCACTGTCTTGAGATGAGGATCCTGTAGGATTGCTACCTTGACTTCATCAACTAGATCCGGCGAGATCTTCAAAGCTGCGAACATCATAGTGAACTTATGAATTAAGCCTTGCTCAATTGGATCTTTTGCAGTCTCTATAATATACTCTTTATCACCTTCGATTGAACTTGAAGCTGCGGCACATAATACAACATTTGTACTTGGTCCAGCCTCAGGTTTCGATGCCCATTTTTTACTTAAGGCGTCAGCCACAACATTTGCTTTACCCGGATGGTACTGGATGTCACAATCATAATCTTTCAACAATTCCAGCCATCTCCTCTGCCTCATATTCAAATCCTTCTGAGTGAAAAGATAAGTTAAGCTCTTGTGATCTGACTTGATCTGAAACTTCTCACCGTACAAGTAGTGTCTCCAAGTCTTGATTGCATGAATAACCGCTGCTAGCTCCAAATCATGCGTAGGATAGTTCTTCTCATGCTCCTTCAACTGTCTTGATGCGTACACAATCACCTGTTCTCCTTGCATCAATACACACCCAATACCCAACCCTGAAGCATCCGTATATAAAGTAAACGGTACACTTGGTTCTGGGATGGTCAAAATAGGTGCAGAGACTAGTCTTGACTTCAAAGTCTGAAAGCACTTCTTGCACTCATCCGTCCATATAAATTTCTCTCCCTTCTTGGTCAATCTGGTGAGTGGAACAACGATCCTAGAGTAATCTTCCACGAATCTTCTATAATAACCAGCCAACCCAAGGAAACTACAAATTTCCGCAATAGATTTTCGTGCTTCCCATCCTACTATAACAGCTATCTTACTTGGATCAACCTTAATACCGTCTTCAGATACAACATGGCCAGAGAAAGCCACTTTCTTCAGCCAAAACTCACACTTCTTGAACTTAGCATAAAGCTTCTCTTGTCTCAGCCGTTGCAGGGCTGCCCTCAAGTGTGCTGTATGAGTCTCCATGTCCTTAGAGTAGATCAATATGTCATCGATGAATACGATGACCGAAGTGTCCAACATATCATGAAACACTCGGTTCATTAGTTCCATAAACGACGCTGGAGCATTGGTCAACCCGAAAGACATAACAAAAAAGTCATAATGCCCTACCTTGTCCTGAAAGCAGTCTTCGGAATATCTCCGGCCTTGATCTTCAATTGGTGATACCCTGATCGGAGATCGATCTTTGAGAAAACCTTTGCACCCTGTAACTGGTCAAACAAGTCATCGATCCTAGGCAAAGGATACCGATTCTTGATCGTCAACTTGTTCAGTTCACGGTAGTCGATACATAGCCTTACACTTCCATCCTTCTTCTTGACGAATAATACAGGTGCTCCCCAAGGCGATATACTAGGTCGTATGAAGCCCTTATCCAACAATTCTTGTAACTGGGTCTTCAACTCCTTTAACTCGGTCGGGGCCATTCTGTATGGTGCTTTGGACACCGGCGCCGAACCTGGCATAAGATCTATTACAAATTCTGTAGCCCTGTCCGACGGTAAGCCTGGAAGCTCCTCTGGAAATACATCTGGGAACTCCCGAACCACATCTATATCTTCCATCTTGAGTGACTCTGCCGTGAGATCGACTACAGATACTAGATACCCCACTCCCCCTTTCTCTAAGCATCGCTTGGCTTTTAGGGCAGAGAGAATCAACTTCCGCTTCCTAGATAGCTTGATCCCAGCGAAACTATACTCCCTTCCCTCTTTGTCAATAAACACAAGCTTCTTTTCACCACATAAAAGGACGGCCGAATGATGGCCTAGCCAATCCATTCCCAAAATGACATCAAAGTCTGCCATCTCGAGTAGTACTAGGTTTGCTTCTAAGTCTCGGCCCTCAATACATACCGTACATGGTCCATAATATTTGGTCAAAGCCACTTCGACTCCTAGTGGAGAGCGAACTATCAAGCTTGGGTTCAAATGCTTGATTGGTAACTCCATTCGCCTCCCAAAAGAAATCGAAACATAGGAGTGCGTGGCCCCAGAGTCAAATAATACTTTGGCGGGTATACCAGCTACATTTAAAATTCCTAGAATTTTCTATCATCCCTTAGTTCTATATGCGCATACACACAAACGATAAACATAAGCCAAATAGTAAGGGATAGAGTCATACCAGTGACCACATCCGGTGATGCAGCTGCTTCTTCAGTGGTGACCGCATAAACTCTTCCTTGCTGGGGCGGTTGCTTCTTAGGTAGAGTGCAGGTCCTTGCAATATGACCCACTTGCTGGCAGTTGAAACACTTTATATTCGGGTTGTATCCGGCATTCTGTGGCATAGGTGGTGCCGCATTGTTCCTTGCAGGCACTGCAGCGGTCTGAGCCCTGTATGGGCAGAATGGTGTAGGATTACCGCCACCCGAACTCTCACTAGTAGGTCTCTTCACTCCCCTGTTCTGAGCAAAGAAGCTGTCCCTCTGACTGGACTCTATCACCCTCGCAACCTGCATAGCCTCATTGTAGATCTTCTTGTCCAGACCCAATATGTGCTCTCTGATGCTTCCACGTAGTCCCATAGTGAACCTACGTGTCTTGGTCTCTTCCTCTTGCATACTTGCTGGTGCGAAGAAGAATAGTTCTTCATACCTCTGCTGATAAGCATCCACGGTCGACTGAGATTGCTGTAGGTTGAGGAACTCCTCCATTTGATCCCTGAAACTCTTCGGAAAATATTTATCGAAAAAGGCAGCTTTAAACACTTCCCAGCCCACCAATGTATACTTAGTCTCTAGATATGCCCGTGTAGAATTCCACCAAGCATTTGCATCTTCTCTTAGCATGTGAGTAGCAAATAAGACCTTTTCCTCCTCTGTACATGTCATCAGATGAAAATTCTTCTCCATCTCTGCAACCCACTGTGTTGGCCACAATGGTTTCCCTGTTCTACCAGTGAATGATGAAGGCTTCAACTTCAGGAATCTATCCACCGCCCTACTCAGATCGTGCTGTCCTTGCGTGTCTGCTCCGTACCATGGTGGTGGGTACAGATAAGCTCCCGGGTAAGAAGAAGGCGACGAGAACTGATGCGGTGGTGGTACGTTCTGTGCTTGGCCCATCGGCCTTGGACTACCCTGCATCGGCTGTGAGGTATTTTTCTCTCCGGACTCAGGCGTACCTCCCGTGGGAACAGAACCTGTTGGCCTGAGCATCTTCAGTACCTCGCTCAGGAACTCCTTCTGTTGAGCTTGCATCTGATAGACCAGGTTTGTAACAATGGTTTCTGAATCCCTGTGGGGCGGGCCAGGTAAATTTGTTGGTATTTCTGGAACCTGTTCCTCCTCCACTTCCGGACTTGGCTCTCTAACATGGTCTTGTTCAACCTGTTCTTCCTCTAGGCGCATCCTGGCCTGATGACGCTTCCGACCCCTACGACCGTTTCCTCCCACCATCTCAGACTATTCTGTTTGGATCTGAGAAGAAGACATAACACGTGAGAACCACAATAATAGTAGTGTTAGTCTTGAATAATACAAGGGAAATAGTCGAGAAGTAAAATTTCAATTTACACAAATTTTAAAAAAAATTTTAGGAAGATTTTTTAACTTTTCTGGTACATACCGGTCGCAGCATACCGGTCGCACATCTATACATAGGGTTGCGACCGGTATAGTCGACCGGTCAGAATTTAATTTCTGACCGAGACATTGGGGTCGCATGTCTGGGAGATACCGGTCGACACTCTGTATACAGTGTCGCGACCAGTATAGTCGACCGGTCAGAATCAGAATTCTGACCGAGACATAGCGGTCGCACACTTGGGGTGATACCGGTCGACCTGTATAGGCAAAACCGTCGACCGGTATGCCCAAATTGGCTTTAAAAATCACGAAAAAGTGAGAATTTCTCACTTTTCTTTTCTTCTCTTCTTTCTCTCCAGTGGTGATTTCCCTCTGAGTTCCGAGTTGCTACAGTCCGACCGGTGCTATTTGAAGCCGATTCCTTCCATTCAAGACCTAGCACATCATCTCCAGGTAGGTCTCTTCCCTCTCTCTCATGTTTTTACAAATTTTCCATATCGTCTATATATAGAAATTTAGGTTTTTCATTGTTCGAGATGTTTCAACTGTAGGAACTCTTTTCCTTCGGCTTGGAAAGGGTTTAGGGACCCCCAAGAGCAAAAGCCCTCAACCAATTTGGGGTTTCACCGAACGGTTTTGATAAAAATCAAATTTCTATACCTTTTGACCTAGGTTTTCCAAAATTTTTGAAAATTCTTGATTTTTCTCAATTTCTTGAAATTTCTCGTTGTAATTGCCTGTGATTGATTTGTTGAAGAGAGTGGGGGTTACATAAGTCCTCCTCCCCATGTTTTTGGCTGAGTTCGAGGCTTTTTCTTGAATTACAGTCGTTATGCTACCAAAATTTCGACAATTTCTAACATTTTTATCTTGTTTTCATTTGTTTTGCAGTTTAAATGGCTCTTAGACGCGCTCTCGGGAAACGCCCTCATGGCTCGAGTTCACGTGCTCCCCAGCCACCAGTTTCCCAGCTTGATGAGCACTGGTTTCATTCTCTTGAGGCACAAGCTCGATTCCCGTGGTTCGATAATAAAAGCATAGAATCCGGGCGTTGTGTTAACTTGGAGCAGTTAGACCGGTTCGACGTGCGAGCGGCGTTTGACAGGCTTGGTTGGTTGCCCGTCATTTCATACACCGACACCACCCGTCCTAACCTGGTTAAGCATTTATTTGCTAACCTGGAGCTGCACGGAGATGTGAACGATCCCAACCAAGGTAGGGATTTACGCATCTCAAGCTATGTTCGGGGTGTTCCCATTTCCTTTAACACCCACCAGCTGGCCGACCTTCTAGGGGTTCCAAATGATGGAAACCTAGTGTATTGCCCTCCCAAAGCGAAGGGCTATCTGACTGAGGATCTGCACCGAGAGATAGCAGATCAGATACTCAACCCTGGGGCTCCTATGAAGGCGGCTAGCCTGAGACCTATACCCTGGGTCTACAGTCGCATCATTCAACACAACATCGTTCCCCAGAGCGGTCATTATAGTGAGTTATCCCAGCTCACTCAGTATATTACTTATTGCGTCTGCACTGGGGAGCGGGTCTCTCTCCCATACCTCATCATTAGGACCATGCATTAGGCGACCCTGGCCGATCAGGCCAGTAACCTTCCCTACGGTCGTCTCTTTACCGCCTTGCTACATCGTCTAGGCGTGAGCATGAGAGGCGAGGTGACCGTTGAGGACACTATGACCACCGACATAGACTGGGACGCCATTCAGAGGATGCAAATGGTTGATCTGCCAGTTAGCGATGACGAGTTGGAGGCTCACCCTCGCCCACTTGGGAGGGTAGTAGCCGCGGCGGCAGCAGCAGCAACAACCAATGCGGCCTATGCAGCCGAGCTCGAGCGGGATGATGACGAGGATAGGGCCGAGGATGTACCAGTGCCAGCTCCACAGCCTACACCAACAACACCTCCGTCTACCTCTACCGTAGGACCATCTCAGCCTCCCTCCGACACCATGATGAGTATGATGATGGAGATCAGGGACACTCAACGCGAGATGAGCCATGACTTGGCACAGTTGGCTCATAGTCTCAGAGTCACGCAGGATCAGGTGCACTGGCTCAGGGTTGCTTACGAGCGAGACTATGATATAGCAGACCCTATTCCTCCCAGGCCCCCTACCCCATGATTGTCCCTCTTTATTTCCTCCTCTTTTGCATATGACTGTTATATAACAGGGTAACTGTCCGGTTTGTGGACTGTACCCTGTAGCACTATTTCGTTTAATACTTGATTTCTTATTTAATGAAACTTGTCATGTTTCACCTAACTAGTGTATGTGCACATGTTAAGTTTCATATTTATAATAGTAAATTATTCTCTTTCTTAATCAGTCTCAGGTATCAAACAATGCTTAGGGTGTGTTTGTATTAAATTTTTTTTTGTTTTAATATTTTCTAACTCAGTTCATCGGCTTAGTTAAGCGACTTAGTTAAGTGCAATATGGTTTGTTGGACAGAGCCCGAGAGCTCTGATACCAAGTTGTCACACCCCAATTCTGATCCAACCAGAATGATGTGAGTGAACCGTAATCGAACCAACGGTTCACACCAGGATCTCGAATAGGCCGTGTCCACTCATACAAACCATTACACATAACCACAATCAGAATATAAATACACAGCGGAAGACTTTAAATAAAATGAACTGAATATCTATTGATAACTTAAATAATTATCCAATTATCCAAAATCAAACACATAAAATAATATCATTACATCCCTTTAATCCAATCGAAAATAAGGAAAATAAATAAATAAAATCCGATCAGAGGTACATGCAGAAAGGGCACTCGCATGAAGCGTCATGCTCGTCCTCTCCTGCCAGCACACTCAAAGCAGCAACGTCACCATACGCCGGAGCGTTCACATAATCGTCTACAGTATAACCTGCATCAACATCTAAACTAATGTATATACAAAGGGTGAGCTCACAACACAGCTCAGTAAGACAATCAGACAGTTTCACAATATTATGCATGAGTAACAATCAATTTTATGCTGTGGTTTGGTTTTAAGTTTGCAATGTGCTATAGAAAGGTTTGGTGGCCCCCGCACCTCTATACACGAGTGTGTGGCATCTCATGGTTCACACCCCCATTGGCCCACATGCACCCATCATGGAATAGAGATAGAGCTAAGATACCCACGTACCTCCCCTGATACTCTACCCATACCAGTACCTAAGCCCCTATCGGCCGGGGCTGCAAACCGGGCTCGCAACTAACCAATCCTATATGTCATCAATGTATGCTCTATCCCAGCACAGCCGTCTACGGCATAGAGATAGAGCTAAGGCATTCCCACACCTCCCCTGATGCCCTATCCGCAACTAACTCACTAGGATAGAAACAATACGCAGGTAGACCCTATCCCAACATAACTCCCTACGGCATAGAGATAGAGCAAAAGCATCGTGGACAAGCCAGCGTCGACCTCGGAGACCACAGTACCACATAACAATGGTCGGGACAACATCAATATCGGAGACCACCGTACCACGACCTTCCCCTGATGCCCCACCCGTACCAAGCATGTTAAGACAGAATACTACAAAAGGTGCTAATGTGAAGAGCGATCCCAGGCCCATGCCCCACTCCACACACTAACGAAAACAATCACATGCCTAACAATCACATCCTATCAATGCATGAACAGTAATAATAACCGAAAGTAAATGATGGCATGTGAATATGCACAAACAACACATCTCATATAATCAGGTGATTAACAACAATTTACTGTCCCTTAATTGTTAGGTTTAGGTCAGATTCCCTTACCTGACGCCGTTCGATAACTTGCTCCACGTCGCAAGGTCCAAACGATATGTCACAAAGTCCTACAATATTATTAGGGTCTCATTAGAATATACTGCTTAGGGTTTCATGTTGGTCGGAAGCAACACGGTTACAAAACGCCCTCACAGAGCTGACCAGTGGCATGTACCGGTCGCAGCTCTGTGGGAAAGACTGGCGACCGGTATGGTCAGCCGGTCCCCACAGACCAGCCTCCCGAGGGATACCGGTGGCAACATACCGGTCGCACCATGTGCAACCGGTATAGTCGACTAGTATGTCTCCGGAAGACCATACATGGGTTTTCGACTGCCGTCGATCATCCTCCATGGATTTCCAAGGTTTCTCCTATCCATTCTAAGTCTAGTCATTGAGTTAGAGTTATCCCCAACTCATTCGAGTCTCGTTTCGATGAATATCATCTCGAAACTCGAATTTAGGGTTTGACGGCAACTTAGGGTTTATTGGCCAATTTAGGGTTTTAGATCAATACCTACTTTGCATGGTATTGATCTACCCACACAACTAACATAGGAAAAGAAGATTGATTCGAACACTTACCGTTGACTGGCGTAGCGTGAGCTTCGTCGAACGGTAATGGCGGCACCTTCTTCTTCTTCCTAGCTCCTTCTCCTTTCCAACCTCTTTCTTTTCTCTAGGGTTTGTGAGAGACAATGGAAAGGATTTGAGGAGGCCTAAGGGTGTATTTATAGGCTAGATTTAGGGTTTAGTAACCCTACTAGGATTAGGAAACTCCTAGGATTCAAAAACAGGAAAATGGGACCCGCAGAGACCAATTTCCAGATTCCCGCACTTAGCTGCACAGGCCATACAGGTCGACCGGTACCAAGACCGGTACCATCGACCGGTCAACATAAAATGATCACTATTTGGTCGTCTTTGGTCTGATTTCATACCTGTTTGTCATCCGCTTGTCCCGTCTGGCCCGGTGATGATCGGAAGACCTGTCACGACACAAAACCAAGGTTTAGACCGGGTTTACGGAGTACGGGTCTTACACCCTTGGTATACTGCACACCCAAGGAACCCTAGTTCCCATCAGTACGAATGCACACAGAAATAAATAACCAGATTCTTCGGGACGATCGATGGCAGATGAAAGCAATTAACCTACATCCAGAGCCCTGAGTGTATTACATGATCATTCAGCACAATCTGATTCCCCAAAGTGGACACTATGAGAAGGTTTCACAGTTGACCCAATACCTTCTGTACTGCATCTGCACTAGGCAGCCTATCTGCCTTCCTTATATCATTATCAGGACCATGCACTATGCCACGACGCCTGGTCTGGTGGGTAACCTACCCTATGGGCATTTGATCACTACTCTACTCACTCGCCTGTAGGTAGACTTGGTAGATGAGAGGATTTACTAAGACACTTTTTCGATTGACCTTGACTGGGAGGCCATCTTTCACACCCCAATTCTGATCCAACCAGAATGGTGTGAGTGAACCGTCATTGAACCAACGGTTCACATCAGGATCTCGAATAGGCCATGTCCACCCATACAAACCATTACACATAACCACAATCAGAATATAAATATACAGCGGAAGACTTTAAATAGAATGAACTGAGTATCTATTGATAATTTAAGTAAATATCCCATTATCCAAATTCAAACACATAAAATAAATATCTTTTACATCCCTTTAATATCAAACGAAAATAACTGAAACAACTAAATAAAGAAAATCCATCACAAGTACACACAGAAAGGGCACTCGCATGAAGCATCATGCTCGTCCTCCCCTGCTTGTACATCCAAAGCAGCTACACCTCCATAGGCCGGAGCGTTCACGTAGTCGTCCACGGTATATCCTGCATCAACATCTAAAAACATGTATATATACAAGGGGTGAGCTACCAACACAGCTCAGTAAAACAATCAGATAGTTTCACAAGATTATGCATGAGTAACAATCAATTTTATGCTGTGGTCTGGTTTTAAGTTTGCAATGTGCTATAGAAAGGTTTGGTGGCCCCCGCACCTCTATACACGAGTGTGTGGCACCTCATGGATCACACCCCCATTGGCCCACATGCACCCACCATGGAATAGAGATAGAGCTAAGATACCCACGTACCTCCCCTGATACTCTACCCATACCAGTACCTAAGCCCCTACTGGCCAGGGCTCGCAAACTGGGCTCGCAACTAACCAATCCTATATGTCATCAATGTATGCTCTATCCCAGCACAACCGTCTATGGCATAGAGATAGAGCTAAGGCATTCCCACACCTCCCCTGATGCCCTATCCGCAACTAACCCACTAGGATAGAAACCATACGCAGGTAGACCCTATCCCAACATAACTCCCTACGGCATAGAGATAGAGCTAAAGCATCGTGGACAAGCCAGCGTCGACTCGGAATCCTCAGTACCACATAACAATGGCCGGGACAACATCAATATCGGAGACCACCGTACCACGACCTTCCCCTGATACCCCACCCGTACCAAGCATGTTAAGACAGAACACTACAAAAGGTGCTAATGTGAAGAGCGATCCCAGGCCCATGCCCCACTCCACACACTAACGAAAACAATCACATGCCTAACAATCATATCCTATCAATGCATGAACAGTAATAATAACTGAAAGTAAAGGATGGCATGTGAATATGCACAAACAACACATCTCATATAATCATGTGATTAACAACAATTTACTATCCATTAATTATTAGGTTTGGGTCAGATTCCCTTACCTGACGCTCGTTCGATAACTTGCTCCACGTCGCAAGATCCAAACGATAAGTCACAAAGTCCTACAATATTATTAGGGTTTCATTAAAATAACATTCTTAGAGTCTCATGTTGATCGGAAACCAACAGGGTTTACCAAATACCCTCACAGAGCTGACCGGTGGCATATACCGGTCGCAGCTCTGTGGGACAGACTGGCGACCGGTATGGTCAGCCGGTCCCCCACAGACAACCTCCCGAGAGATAGCGGTCGCAACATACCGGTCGCACTATGTGCAACCGGTATAGTCGACCGGTATGTCTCCGGAAGACCATACATGGGTTTTTCGACTGTCAACGATCATCCTCCATGGATTTTCAGGGTTTCTCCTATCCATTCTAAGTCTAGGCTTTGAGTTAGAGTTATCCCCAACTCATTCAGTCTCGTTTCGATGAATATCATCTCGAAACTCGAATCCAGGGTTTGACGGCAACTTAGGATTTATTGACCAAATTAGGGTTTTAGATCAATACCTACTTTGCATGGTATTGATCCACCCACACAACTAACATAGGATAAGAAGATGGATTCAAGCACTTACCGTTGACAGGCGTAATGAGAGCGTCGTTGAACGGTAATGGCGGCACCTCCTTCTTCTTCCTAGCCCCTTCTCCTTTCCAACATCTTTCTCTTCTCTAGGGTTTGTGAGAGACAATGGAAAGGATTTGAGGAGGTTTAAGGGTGTATTTATAGGTTAGATTTAGGGTTTAGTAACCCTACTAGGATTAGGAAACTTCTAGGATTCGAAATCAGGAAAGCGGGACCCACAAAGACCAATTTCTAGATTCCCGCACATAGCTGCGCAGGCCATACCGGTCGACCGGTACCAAGACCGGTACCATCGACCGGTATACCTAAAATCAGGTATAATTGGTCAACTTCGGTCCGATTTTGTACCTGTTTGTTATCCGCTTGCCTCGTCTGGCTCGGTGATGATCGGAAGTCCTGTCATGACAGAAAACCAAGGTTTAGACCGAGTTTTCAGAGTGCGGGTCTTACAACTCCACCACCCTTAAAAGAAATTTCGTCCCAAAATTTGCATGGAGGTTCTACAACTCCCCCACCCTTAAAAGAAATTTCGGCCTCGAAATTTGAACGTACCTTGATCGTCAAAAAGGTTAGGGTACTCCTTCCTCATCGCGCTCTCTTCTTCCCAAGTAATTTCCTCCACATTTTGGCTTTTCCAATGCACCTTCACATAGTGGATATCCTTGGTTCGAAGTTGCTGAACTTTTCGGCTTGAGAGCATTACAGGCACCACTTCAAAAGTTAAGTCTTCAGTCAAGTCTGGGGGATCAGCGGTCAAGATATGCGATGGATCTCTGACATACTTCTTCAGTAATGATACATGGAACACATTATGAACGCTAGACATAGATGGTGGTAGAGCCAATTGATATGCTACATTACCACGTCGATTCAATATCTCATACGGTCCCACATACCTGGGGCATAGCTTCCCCTTTTTACCAAACCGTTTCAGACCTCGCACCGGTGATATCTTCAAGAACACTTTGTCACCCACTGCAAACTCCAGATCTTGACGTCCGTTATCCGCATAGTGCTTCTGTTGAACTTGAGCTGTCTTTACTCTCTCTTTGATCTGATCAATCACTCGACAAGTTTCTTCAACAAACTCTGGTCCTACAATTCTTCTTTCTCCCACCTCATTCCATAACAGAGGTGTACGCCACTTCTTCCCATAGAGTGCTTCATATGGGGCCATCTGAATTGTAGCCTGATAAGTGTTGTTGTAAGCGAACTCGATAAGTGATAGCTTCTCATCCCAAGCTCCCTTGAAATCTTTTCCACAAGCTCGGAACATATCTTCTAAAATTTAAATAGTTCGCTCTGACAGTCCGTCCGTCTGAGGGTGAAAAGCTGTACTGAACTTCAACTTGGTTCCCATAGCTTTCTGTAATCCTTCCCAGAACTTCGATGTAAAACGGGGATCTCTGTCAGATACTATACTCTCTGGAACGCCATGAAGTCTGACTATATTATCAACATATAACTTGGCCAGTTTTTCCATGGTATACTGAGGTCTGACCGCAATAAATCGAGCTGTCTTGGTGAGTCGATCTACTATAACCCAAACTGCATCCACTGACCTTGGTGTCAAAGGTAGGACAGTGACGAAATCCATGGTGATACAATCCCACTTCCACGTAGGTTCCGATAACGGCTGTAGTAAACCTGCGGGTCTTTGCCTTTCCGCTTTAACTTGTTGACAATTCAGACATTGGAACACGAAACGAGCTATATCTGCTTTCATACCCCTCCACCAATATAGTCTTCTCAAGTCATGGTACATTTTGGTACTTCCTGGATGTACCGAATATGGAGTGTAATGAGCTTCAGTCATAACTCGGTTTCTAATATCGCAGTCTTCGCTCTCAGGTATACATAACCGTCCACGATACTTGAGTACCTTGTCTGAATCCAAGGTAAAGTCAGGATTACACGTACCCTTCTCTAAGTCTTCCTGCACTGTCTTGAGATATGGATCCTGTAGGATTGCTACCTTGACTTCATCAACTAGATCCGGTGAGATCTTCAATGCGGCGAACATCATAGTGAACTTATGAATCAAGCCTTGCTCAACTGGATCTTCTGCAGTTTCAATTATATGCTCTTCGTCACCTTCGATTAAACTAGAGGCTGCGGCACACAATGCAGCATTTGTACTTGGTCCTGCCTCAGGTTTCGATGCCCACTTTCTGCTTAAGGTGTCAGCCACAACATTTTCTTTGCCCGGATGGTACTGGATGTCGCAATCATAATCTTTCAACAATTCCAGCCATCTCCTCTGTCTCATATTCAGATCCTTCTGCGTGAAAAGATAAGTTAAGCTCTTGTGATCTGACTTGATCTGAAACTTCTCACCGTACAAGTAGTGTCTCCAAGTTTTGATTGTGTGAATAACCGCTGCTAGCTCCAACTCATGCATAGGATAGTTCTTTTCATGTTCTTTTAACTGTCTTGATGCGTAAGCAATCACCTGTTCTCCTTGCATCAGAACACACCCAATACCCAACCCTGAAGCATCCGTATATAAAGTAAACGGTACGCTTGGTTCTGGGATGGTCAAGATGGTGCAGAGACAAGTCTTGACTTTAAAGTCTGAAAGCACTTCTCACACTCATCTGTCCATATGAATTTCTCTCCCTTCTTGGTCAATCTGGTGAGTGGAACAGCGATCCTGGAGTAATCTTCCACGGATCTTCTATAATAACCAGCCAACCCAAGGAAACTACGAATCTCCGCAACAGATTTTGGTGCTTCCCATCCTACTATAGCATCTATCTTGCTTGGTTCAACCTTGATACCGTCTTCAGATACAACATGGCCCAAGAAAGCCACTTCCTTCAGCCAAAACTCGCACTTCTTGAATTTTGCATAAAGCTTCTCCTGTCTCAGCCGTTGTAGGGCTGCCCTCAAATGTGCTGTATGAGTCTCCATGTCCTTAGAGTAGATCAATATGTCATCGATGAATACGATGACCAAAGTGTCCAACATATCATGAAACACTCGGTTCATCAGTTCCATAAACGACGCTGGAGCATTGGTCAACCCGAAAGACATAACTAGAAACTCATAATGCCCATACCATGTCCTGAAAGCAGTCTTCGGAATATCCCCGGCCTTGATCTTCAATTGGTGATACCCTAATCGGAGATCGATCTTTGAGAAAACCTTTGCACCCTGTAACTGGTCAAACAAGTCATCGATCCTAGGCAAAGGATACCGATTCTTGATCGTCAACTTGTTCAGCTCACGGTAGTCAATACATAGCCGTACACTTCCATCCTTCTTCTTGACGAATAATACAGGTGCTCCCCAAGGCGATATACTAGGTCGTATGAAGCCCTTATCCAACAATTCTTGTAATTGGGTCTTCAACTCCTTTAACTCGGTCGGGGCCATCCTGTATGGTGCTTTAGACACCGGCACCGAACCTGGCATAAGGTCTATCACAAATTCTGTAGCCCTGTCTGGTGGTAAACCTGGGAGATCTTCTGGAAATACATCTGGAAACTCTCGTACCACCTCTAGATCTTCCATCTTTGGCACCTCGGCAGTGATGTCGACTATAGATACCAGATAACCCACTCCCCCTTTCTCTAAGCATCTTTTAGCTTTTTGGGCGGAGAGGATCAGCTTCCGCTTCCTAGATAGCTTGATCCCAGCAAAACTATACTCCCTTCCCTCTTTGTCAGTAAGCACAAGCTTCCTTTCACCACATAAAAGGACGGCCGAATGATGGCCTAGCCAATCCATTCTCAAAATGACATCAAAGTCTACCATCTCAAGTATTATTAGGCTTGCTTCTAAGTCTCGGCCCTCAATACATACAGTACATGGTCCATAATATTCGGTCAAAGCCACTTCGACTCCTAGTGGAGAGCGAACTATCAAGCTTGGGTTCAAATGCTTGATTGGTAACTCCATTCGCTTCCCAAAAGAAATAGAAACAAAGGAGTGCGTGGCCCCAGAGTCAAATAATACTTTGGCGGGTATACCAGCTACATTTACAATTCCTGGAATTTATTGCCCCTTAGTTTTACATGCTCATGCAAACTGAAAGAATAAACCAATTAGTAATGGATAGAGTCGTACCCGTTACCACATCAGGTGATGCGGTTGCCTCTTCAGTGGTGACCGCATACACTTTTCCTTGGTGGGGAGCTTGCTTCTTAGGTAGAGTGCAGTTCCTTGCGACATGTCCCAGCTGCTGACAGTTATAACATTTGATATTTGGGTTGTGTCCAGCGAACTGTGGCACAGGTGGTGCCGGGTTGTTTCTCGCAGGTGCTGTAGCGGTCTGTGCCCTGTATGGGCGGAATGGTCTAGTATTACCGCCACCCGAGCTCTCACTAGCAGATCTCTTCACTCCCCTGTTCTGAGCGAAGAAGTTGTCCCTCTGACTAGACTCTATCACCCTCGCAACCTGCACAGCCTCGTTGTAGATCTTCTTGTCCAGACCCATGAGGTGCTCTCTGATGCTTCCACGTAGTCCCATGGTGAACCTACGTGTCTTGGTCTCCTCCTCTTGCATGCTGGCCGGTTCGAAGAAAAATAGCTCTTCGTACCTCTGCTGATAGGCATCTACGGTCGACTGAGACTGCTGCAGATTGAGAAACTCTCTCTCCATTTGATCCTTGAAACTCTTTGGAAAATACTTGTCGAAGAAAGCAGCTTTAAACACTTCCCAATCAACCAGTGTATACTTATTCTCCAGATATGCCCGAGTAGAATTCCACCAAGCATTTGCGTCTTCTTTCAACATATGAGTGGCAAACAAAACCTTTTCCTCCTCAGTACAAGTCATCAATCGGAAGTTCTTTTCCATCTCAGCAATCCACTGTGCTGGCCACAACGGTTTCCCTGTCCTGCCCGTGAACGATGAAGGTTTCAACTTCAAGAATCTATCCACTGACCTACTCAGATGATGCTGTCCCTGCGTGTCTACTCCGTACCATGGTGGTGGATACGGATAAGCTCCCGGGTACACAGAAGGCGACGGAAACCGATGCGGTGGTGGTACGTTCTGTGCTTGGCCCCTCGGCCTTGGGCTACTCTGCATCGGTTGGGTAGTATTAATTCCTCCTGACTCGGGCATATATCCAGCGGGAATAGAACCTGTTGGCCTGAGCATCTTCAGTACCTCGCTCAGAAATTCCTTCTATTGAGCCTGCATCTGATAGACCAAGTTTGTAACAATGGTCTCAGAATTCCTGTGAGGTGGGCCAGGTAAATTTGTCGGCACTTCTGGGACCTGTTCCTCCTCCACTTCAGGACTTGGTCCTCTAACCTGGTCTTGTTCAACTTGTTCTTCTTCTAGGAGCATCCTGGCCTGATGACGCTTTCGCCCCCTTCGACCGTTCCCGCCTGCCATCTCAGACTATTTTATTTGGATCTGAGAAGAAGACATAACACGTGAAAACATCAATAATAGTAGTGTTAGTCTTGAATAATGCAAGGGAAAATAGTCGAGAAGTAACTTTTCAATTTACACAATTTTAAAGATTTTAAATTCAATTTTTCCTGGCTCTTTGGTGCGTACCGGTCGCATCATACCGGTCGCACCTCTGTGGAATATGCTGCGGCCGGTATAGTCGACCGGTCAGAATTAAAATTCTGACCGAGACATAGCGGTCGCAACATACCGGTCGACACCCTGTATACAGTGTTGCGATCGGTATAGTTGACCAGTCAGAATAAAATTTCTGACCGAGACATAGCGGTCGCATATATCTGGGTGATACCGGTCGACCGGTTTAGGCAAAACCGTCGACCGGTATGCCTATATTGGTTATAAAAATCGGGAAAAAGTGAGAAAATCTCACTTTTTCCTCCTCCTTTCTTTTCCGGTGGCGATTCCTCTTTGGAGACTGAGTTGTTACAGTCCGACCGGTGCTTTTTGAAGGCGATTTCTTCCACTCAAGAGCCACTCGGTTTCCATGGTTTGATAATAAAAGTATTGAATCAGGGCGCCGGGTCAACCTGGAACAACTGCACCGATTCAATGTGGAGACGGCTTTTGGCGCTCTAGGTTGGTTGCCGGTTATTTCATACACAGAGACCACATGCCCTAACTTGGTCAAGCACTTCTATGCGAACTTGGAACTTGAAGGGGATGTCGAGGATATGAACCAGTGTAGGGATCTACGTATCACCAGCTACGTTCGGGGTGTGTATATTTCATTTAACACCCATCAGTTGGCTGATCTTCTTGGGATTCCCAACGATGGAGATTTGGTATACTGCGCCCCCAAGGCGAAAGGTTATTTTACTGATGATTTGCGCCGAGAGATAGCGCATCAGATCTTAAACCCTGGAGCCCCTATGAAGGCGGCTAGCCTGAGGCCTATACCTCGGGTATATAGTCGCATTATTCAACACAACATAGTACCACAGAGCGGCTACTACAGTGAGTTGTCCCAGCTCACCCAGTACGTTACTTATTGCGTCTGCACAGGGGAGCGGATCTCACTTCCCTACCTCATCATCCTGACTATGCATCGCGCGGCCGTGGCCGATCGGGCCAGCAACCTTCCATATGGCCGTCTCGTCACTTTCCTTCTTCGCCGTCTGGGCGTGAGCTTGAGAAGAGAGGTAGCCGTTGAGGACACCATGACATCTGACATCGACTGGGATGCTATACAGAGGATGCAGATGGTCGATCTGCCGGTTAGTGATGACGAGTTGGAGGCTCGCCCTCGTCCACTTGGGAGAGTAGCAGCGGCAGCCGCGGCCAAGGCGGCCTATGCGGCAGAGATAGGTGATGACGATGATGACGATATGGCTGGGGAAGCACCAGTGCCTGTCCCACAGCCTGCACCTGCACCACCACCATCTGTCCCTACAGTTGGACCATCTCAGCCTCTTCCCGACTCAGTGATGGGTATGTTTATGGAGCTCAAGGACGCTCAGCGGGAGATGATCCGTGATTTAGCACAGTTGACTCACAGCCTCCGAGTCACACAGGATCAGGTGCACTGGCTCAGGGTCGCTTACGAGCGAGACTATGATATAGAGGACCCCATACCTCCTAGGCCCCCTGCCCCATGATTTCTCCTTTTTACTTTCTCTTTCTTATGACTGTTTTATATATAACAGGGTAACTGTCCGGTTTGTGGACTGTACCCTGTAGCACTATTTATCAGATACTCATTTTCTTAGTTAATGAAAGTTTCATGGTTTCACCTAACTAGTATATGTGCACATGTTAAGTTTCATATTTAAAATAATATATTATTCTCTTTCTTAGTCCGTCTCAGGTATCAAACAATGATTAGGGTGAGTTTGTATTAAGATTTTTAATTTTTCCTAACTCAGTTCATCGACTCAGTTAAGTGCAATATGGTTTGTGGGAACAGAGCCCGAGAGCTCTGATACCAAGTTGTCACACCCCAATTCTGATCCAACCAGAATGGTGTGAGTGAACCGTTATTGAACCAACGGTTCACACCAGGATCTCGAATAGGCCGTGTCCACCCATACAAACCATTACACATAACCACAATCAGAATATAAATATACAGCGGAAGACTTTAAATAGAATGAACTGAGTATCTATTGATAATTTAAGTAAATATCCCATTATCCAAATTCAAACACATAAAATAAATATCTTTTACATCCCTTTAATATCAAACGAAAATAACTGAAACAACTAAATAAAGAAAATCCATCACAAGTACACACAGAAAGGGCACTCGCATGAAGCATCATGCTCGTCCTCCCCTGCTTGTACATCCAAAGTAGCTACACCTCCATAGGCCGGAGCGTTCACGTAGTCGTCCACGGTATATCCTGCATCAACATCTAAAAACATGTATATATACAAGGGGTGAGCTACCAACACAGCTCAGTAAGACAATCAGACAGTTTCACAAGATTATGCATGAGTAACAATCAATTTTATGCTGTGGTCTGGTTTTAAGTTTGCAATGTGCTATAGAAAGGTTTGGTGGCCCCCGCACCTCTATACACGAGTGTGTGACACCTCATGGATCACACCCCCATTGGCCCACATGCACCCACCATGGAATAGAGATAGAGCTAAGATACCCACGTACCTCCCCTGATACTCTACCCATACCAGTACCTAAGCCCCTACTGGCCAGGGCTCGCAAACTGGGCTCGCAACTAACCAATCCTATATGTCATCAATGTATGCTCTATCCCAGCACAGCCGTCTATGGCATAGAGATAGAGCTAAGGCATTCCCACACCTCCCCTGATGCCCTATCCGCAACTAACCCACTAGGATAGAAACCATACGCAGGTAGACCCTATCCCAACATAACTCCCTACGGCATAGAGATAGAGCTAAAGCATCGTGGACAAGCCAGCGTCGACCCGGAATCCTCAGTACCACATAACAATGGCCGGGACAACATCAATATCGGAGACCACCGTACCACGACCTTCCCCTGATACCCCACCCGTACCAAGCATGTTAAGACAGAATACTACAAAAGGTGCTAATGTGAAGAGCGATCCCAGGCCCATGCCCCACTCCATACACTAACGAAAACAATCACATGCCTAACAATCATATCCTATCAATGCATGAACAGTAATAATAACTGAAACTAAAGGATGGCATGTGAATATGCACAAACAACACATCTCATATAATCATGTGATTAACAACAATTTACTGTCCATTAATTATTAGGTTTGGGTCAGATTCCCTTACCTGACGCTCGTTCGATAACTTTCTCCACGTCGCAAGATCCAAACGATAAGTCACAAAGTCCTACAATATTATTAGGGTTTCATTAAAATAACATTCTTAGAGTCTCATGTTGATCGGAAACCAACAGGGTTACAAAATACCCTCACAGAGCTGACCGGTGGCATATACTGGTCGCAGCTCTGTGGGACAGACTGTTGACCGGTATGGTCAGCCGGTCCCCCACAGACAACCTCCCGAGAGATAGCGGTCACAACATACCGGTCGCACTATGTGCAACCGATATAGTCGACCGGTATGTCTCCGGAAGACCATACATGGGTTTTTCGACTGTCAACGATCATCCTCCATGGATTTTCAGGGTTTCTCCTATCCATTCTAAGTCTAGGCTTTGAGTTAGAGTTATCCCCAACTCATTCAAGTCTCGTTTCGATGAATATCATCTCGAAACTCGAATCCAAGGTTTGACGGCAACTTAGGATTTATTGGCCAAATTAGGGTTTTAGATCAATACCTACTTTGCATGGTATTGATCCACCCACACAACTAACATAGGATAAGAAGATGGATTCAAGCACTTACCGTTGACAGGCGTAATGAGAGCGTCGTCGAACGGTAATGGCGGCACCTCCTTCTTCTTCCTAGCCCCTTCTCCTTTCCAACCTCTTTCTCTTCTCTAGGGTTTGTGAGAGACAATGGAAAGGATTTGAGGAGGTTTAAGGGTGTATTTATAGGCTAGATTTAGGGTTTAGTAACCCTACTAGGATTAGGAAACTTCTAGGATTCGAAATCAGGAAAGCGAGACCCGCAGAGACCAATTTCTAGATTCCCGCACATAGCTGCGCAGGCCATACCGGTCGACCGGTACCAAGACCGGTACCATTGACCGGTATACCTAAAATCAGGTATAATTGGTCAACTTCGGTCCGATTTTGTACCTGTTTGTTATCCGCTTGCCCCGTCTGGCTCGGTGATGATCGAAAGTCCTGTCATGACACAAAACCAAGGTTTAGACCGGGTTTTCAGAGTGCGGGTCTTACACCATCTCCAGGATGGGGATGTCAGATGTGCAGGTCAGTGATGAGAAGAGAAACGCTAAGAGACGTCCTCTTACTCGGGAAGCGGTAGCAGATGTAGAGGTGGCAGCAACAGCAGTAGCAGAGGTAGTAGCAGAGGCACATGAGAGTGATGATGAGGAGGATGATGATCGGATGTTTATGGATGTGGATGCCATACCTCCTCCATCACCACGGGATTCCATTGGAGCTGGCCCTTATCGGGCTCCTTCTCACTTAGCTGGTCCTTCGCGCCCACCACCAGATACATGATGGGACTGCTACGTGAGATTCAGGAGGCTCAACGTACCACAGATCAGAGGGTAGTGGATCTGGCAGCTAGTCTCTAGGTGACCTAGACTCAGGTAGCCTGGCTTATGAGAGTATATGCTGAGGACTATGATCAAGATCGTAAGGCACCTCCTCCTCCAGCACCCCCATCTTCATGATACAATTTATTTTTTTCTTTCTATATTATAGAGTAACTATCCGGGTTGTGGGCCGTACTCTGATTCGGACATACATTTTTTATATATATGTATACATAAAATTGTTTCCCATTTACATATGTGTATTATTTTCTTTCTTAGTTTATGTCTCATACAACACAAGTGCTTATGGTGTGCTCTTATTATAACTTTTAATTTTTATCCTAACTCAGTTCACGACCCTGTGGTAGTATTTTGGTTTAATAGAGCAGAGCCTGAGAGCTCTGATACCAAATTGTCACACCCTAATTATGAACCGACCAGAATGATGTGATGAACCGTCCATAAACCAACGGTTCAACCAGGATCTCATATAGGCCGTGCCCATTCGATTAAACCAGATACATTCCATAAGAAAAATCAATGTAAATAAACTATAGCGAAAGTCTTTAATACTAATGAGCTGAGTATCTGACAGTGATAGCATAATTAAATATCCAATTATCTCCAATATACCTCAAGACATAAAATAAAGTAAAATAATCAATTACATGTTCTCATAACTAAACATCTAAGCACTCGCACGACGAATCATGCGCATCTTCTTCAGCTTCTACGCCCATCGCAACAACGTGTCCATACATCGGTGCATTTATATATTCTTCAACAGTAGGACCTACATTATCGACTAAAAATATTCGACATCGAAAGGGTGACCACACATCACAGCTTAGTGAGTAAACAAAACAATACAACAAACATATGCAAGCATTTAATTCATATCTTTGGTCTAGTTTTTAAGTTTGCAATATGCTATAGAAAGGTTTGGTGGCCGCCGCATCTCTATACACGAGTGTGTGAATCCACCCAATGGATTAAACACCATTACCATCCCACATGCATCCACCATGGAATAGAGATAGAGTTAAAGTGTTTGGATCAAACACTGCCAACACTTCCCTTGATGCCCTACCCATACCAATACGTAAGTCCCTATTGGTGAGGGCTTGCAAATTGGGCTTGCAACTAACCAATCCTAATGCCAAACAGTATATCCAAGGCCTCACCCTAGCATCTCTCAATACGTCCATAGAGATAGAGCTAAGGCCCCCCGACAGAGCCAGAGACCATACGGTCCGGGACCACCTCCCCTGATAACCTACGACGTAATAGTTCTGCTAAGGTAATGGCTATACGACCATGTTAGTGGGCAAGACTTGAGTAGAGATAGAGCTAGAGTCTAGTGATGAGGTCAAAGACCCCCATGTCACGTCCTTCCCCTGATGCTCCACTCGCATCCAACACACCAACCACAAATATACATTCATATGTCTATTCCTAGCATCATCATCATCATCATCATCATGTTATAAATAAACAAAATTAAATATGCATGAACAGTAATAGCAGGAATATTGGATGACATGTGAGATGCACATTACAAGCATACTAGCATATAATCAATCATGGCATCGGACTCAATAAAGTAAACAGTTTATTATTATCCATTTAGTTTAGGTCTTGTTCCCTTACCTTTGATCGATGGTTGTTCATCTTCCAAGCTTTGTAAATCACTTTTGGACCACTTGGAAACCTAATAAATTTATGGATTCTAAGTTAGAATTCATATTCATTAATTATAGTGTTTAAATATCCCATCTAGAATCAATCAGACCTCCAGAAGCTGAGTGGTCGCAGGTGTAGCTGCACCTGTGGTCTCAGTTTCTGCGACCACAGTGTGTGTGGTCGATACATGTGGTCGCATATCATGTGACCACACACATGCGACCACACCCTCCCTGGAAACTTCCCGAGGGCGTATGATCGACACATGTGCCTCTTGTGGTCGACCATAGCCGTGACCATACGAGTGTTTGATCGACTTTCAGTCTCAGTCTAATCCCTTTATGATTTGATTCCTTGAACTACCATTAGGGTCCTTCCTATGATGGATCTATGGCCTTAATTTCGTATTTTTCTCAATCATCTACTCCAACCTACTCTTCATGGATTTCTTTTGAGTTTTCGTCTATGGGTCTCATGGTTGAGATCCTACTTTGAATCAATACTTCCTCCATGATCTATTCTAGGCAATCAACTAATGTAGGAGATGTTTTCATACCTTAAACTTGCTGAAGAATCAGAGCTCTCTTTGAAATTCTTCCTCTTAGTCTTCCTCTTCAATTCTCCTTCTCTTCCTCTTCCTCTCTTTCTCTCTCTTTGAGTTCTAAAAGAATGAAAGAGACTACGGGAAGTCCTATATATAGAGGAAAACCCTCCATATAGAGTCCTACTTTGATTAGGAATGAACCCCCTTCAGATTAGGAAGGTTTTCTAATTTTGGAGTCAATTATACCATTGTGTGGTCGCACGTGGGGTCGTGGATCCGTCGACCACACGTCCTAAATCTGTGACCACACGTCCCAGACTCCTGTGGTCTCATTATTTTGAGGTGTGGTCGACCACACCTGTTTAGGTATGTGACCACACGTCTCAATTAGATGATTTATGATTTGAATTACATACCTAGCTTTGTGGTTTCTTCACGCACTTGGTCCGCTTGGTCCGACCATGATAGGAAGACCTGATACAATGTGGTAAGACCGGATTAGTACGATACGGGTCTTACAGTTATCGCAGTTATTGGAAGGCATATTATCATACAAGATACAATACAACCATGAAGGGTTTATTAGAAGCACTCTATAAAATAAAGTCAATCTATCCCTCACCTAATAGGTGAGTACTACTCGCCTTCTGAGTGTCAAAGGATTTCCTTTGCACGCTTACGTTGACACATATAATGGAGTTTATGTTATTATTTTTTGGTTTGGTCTTGAATGGTTTCACCGTTGCTTTGCTCTCCTAATATTGTCCTAGGTCAAGGATAGAGGGTGGATTTCCGGGGTATAATTTTCTCATAGAAGAGACTTGAAAATCCCTTGGTTATAAGGATATATCAGACATGCTCTGAATTTTTTCTATGGTTAGGCACATTTCAACATCACCAAATCTAAACACATAGGTGTGAGGACATAGGAGGAAATTTGCCCTTGGCTTTTCTATTCTCGATTGAGAGATAGTTAGCCTTTGCCTAACTGATTTTGTCCACCCATGCCAATGGATGGTAAAGATCTGGAGTCACCACCTAAATTAAGGTCTAGGACCTCAAATGTAGTCTTATCGTAAGATAAGTTCTATAACTCGTAACCCAAAAGATCGGCAATGGTCTCATCCGAGATCGGGGAAGCGTCAGGTTATAGTTTGGGAAGGTTTTAGGCACTAAAATTGTCCGATCCAAAATCGATCTGCTATGCCTTTTGTTTTCTATACCCTAGTGTTTCGACTATTTTGGGTAAATGGATGACTAGGTCATGGGGGGGATCCTAAACCAAGTGTCTAAGTTCTTATACTTAGGTTTAGCTAATCATGTTCTGAAATAAGTTAATTAATGTGATAGGATCAAGAGATCATGATTGGATAACGAATTAATCAAGCCAATCTCAAACCAACTGGTTTGATATTGACGAACCAAATTTGGAATCTTCTAGACTACCTACATATCGAAAATGATTTGAAAATCAGGTTTCCTATATAGTTCGAGGGTGATTGATTGATTACAATTTATGAATGTGATTTATGCTTGAGCATTATTAGATTTGAAATTTAAGTTAAAATTTATGCTTTGATGTAGCGGGAGCTATGGTTGAAATTGAATCTGGATAACTCTTATGGGTTGAGATGTGGATAGTCCATATGTACTGTGGTTTGGATAGCCCATGTAGACTAAGTTGTGGCACCGTATTTGAGAATATTTCTAAATTGCCTAAGTAATTTAGGGTTTGCCCTAAAAATCAAGTACATTGTATTTCGAAACATCGGATAAAAATCCAGTTGATGTTTGGATGACCTTAGTGGGTTGTGATCTGGATAGTCCATGTGAACTGATGAATGATCCTAAGGGATCTAAGAAGGACAGTCTATGCAGATCGATCTATGAAATCGTATTTGAGAATCTTCCCAAATTGCATACATATTATAAGGTTTGTCAAGAAATCAGGTTCCGTATAATTCGAAAATAGTAGGACCCTATTGCCACTTGTCAAGTTAATAGACTATCTTAAACTGGGTTGGAAGAGATCTAAAAATGGGTAGTTCATGTGGACTGAGGTGTGAAACCATATTTGAAAATCTTATCAAATTGCCTATATATTCTAAAGTTTGCCTTAAAAATCAGGTACTGTGTAGCTTGAAAATGGTAAGACCCTATTGCAAGTTGTCAAGCTAATAGGCTATCCTAATTTGATTTGGAAAGGATTTGAAGATGGCCCCTAAGGGAAAGTATGGTATTTCTAAGGGATGAGGATCCCTCTTACGATTTGACTCTTGAGAATCTCGCTTCATTCAAACAAAGTATAGCTATTTATTGAGGTCATTATACCCTAGAGGGAATGTGCTGAAGGTGTAGGGATCGTCTTAGATTACCCTTGACCTAAACCCTAATCTAAGGATTTAGAAAGTGTTTATTTATTTATTAAGGTTTTTTTGGGTTTCTTTTCCTTTACCCTTAACTTATGTATGTGGGTGCTTAGGAGCACGTCCCCACACCTAACAGTCTTGTAAGTATTCAGAAATGGCAATTCTACTAGGGTGTTGCGAGAATTAAGTTATTGTAAAAAATACAACATTATCTAAACATAGAAAGAAAGGAATCATCCAAACATGATGGGAACCCAAATATGACAATGAATCTAAATATGGCAAGAATATTAAATATGTAAGTAATTTAGATATGGCAAAAGATCAAATCTAGATATGGTAAGAAAATCAAATCCAAATATGGTAAGAAATCAAATCTTCCGAGAGAAAATATCACATACAATCTAAATATAGCAAGAGTCATGAAATATTTTCTAAAATAGCAAAGGCCATCGAATCTTTCTTAAAATGGCAAGGGCCATTGAATCTTTCCTCAAATGGCAAGAGCCATCAAACCTTTCCTAAAATGGCAAGAATCATAAATTTTTTCTTAAAATGGCAATGGTTTAATATTTTGGAGAAATATATTAACATGGTAAAAATTTAATTTTTGAAAAGAATTATCTAATTCACGTAAATATCTCAAATTTGGAAAGAATATATCAACATAGTAAAAATCTCATTTTTTGGAAAAATTATCTAACACATGTTCAATTTTTGGAAAGAAAAATCTATACATCTTTTATTTGGAAAGATGATGTAATATATGATTGAAATCCAAATTTTAGAAAGATATGAATATAGTAAGAAAACCATTTTGAAAAAAAACTTACATATGTATCTCATCATCATCATCATCATCATCATCATCCTATGCATATATCAATGTTTCATGCATTGATTTGAAATTTAAACATATCTTTACTTAGATCTATATTTTAAAAATCATATTTATGTGTTGATTTTGAAATCAATACACATCCTTACATTGATCTATACTTTAAAAATCACATTCATTTGTTGATTTGAAATCCAAATACTTCCTTACACAGATCTATATTTTAAAAATCATATTTATATATTAATTTGAAACCAAATACATCCCTACATAGATCTATATTTAAAAACTTGCATGTTTTACATCCATGCATTGATTTACATATAGACATATGTATATATCATATTTACATCTAGACACATGTGTATATCACATCACACATAAATTTATATCTAGATACGTGTATATCACATTCTTCATAGATCTACATTCAAGAACATGCATATATCACTTTTTCATGCATGGATTCATTCAATCACATGTGTATCTCATATTCACACATAGATTTACATTTAAGAATATACATATATCTGAATGGATTCATTTAATCTCATCTACATCTCATATTCATACATAGATCTATATTTTAAAACATGCATATATCACTTTTTTTCATGCATGGATTCATTCAATTACATGTATATATCATATTCATACATAGATTTACATTTAAGAACATGCATAAATCAATTTTTCATGCATTGGTTGACTCTATCACATGTATATTCATTGAATATACATGTATTCACATCCTACAATGCATATGAATACACAGTCTAGTGCATATATAGTAACTCTTTTGTGTAGATCTTAATGTTAACACATTCATTGTTAAGCATAAAGGAATACGAGATCAAGAGACCTACCTTAAGTGAGGGATGGATGGAATGACGGCTCTTCCTAAAGATAACGAGACTTCCTTGAGGCGTTGGATGGAGGAGATCAAGAACACATGAAAGCACAATAAGAGAGATGTAGTTTTTTCACCTTTTTTTTTTCTCTCTCTTCTCAAGCATTTTCTCCCACTTTTAGGAGCTTCCTCCTTTAGCCATGAAATTTCAAGCGATAATAGCCCCATTTTTTATTGTAAAAAAAAATCCTATTTTGTGTCTTGGATTGCTTCTTTTATAGGTTTCATTGCTATCACCTATAAGACCCCATTTTGGGCACTATTTACTGGAGGTATTTTAGCCATAAGATCACTAGGTAAACAAAATAAAAAAAGAGAAATTATAAAATTACAAAAAAAAGGGTATTGTGAGTTGGCCAGAGTTTTTTTGAATAGGTCTATCTTTGGAATTTCAAAATGGGTTTGGACTTATATTTCTTTTAATGAGGCCAAGGGAAGGGGTTTGGAATTTTAAGTCATATAGGTTAAATAGGTGGGGGTAATTAGCTTAGGATATAAAAGCTCTAGAAAAAAAAACTCTATGAGAGCTGTGTCGTTCGAATTGGTGAGAGGTTAGAAGGGTTCAATTGAAGCTCGAGGGCAAGAGAAAAGGTATGGAGAGAATTGATTTCGGCTAAGACATAGGGAGAGACAGAGGGACATTAAGGCCCTGTTTGATAACACTCCAGCTCCTTACTTCTTAGCTCTAGAGCTAATCCGGAGTAGAATGGTGATTGATAAACACGGTTCAAGTTTTGACTCCCATGGAGTGAATCGCTCCAAAAATGTCTATGGGAACTAAGGCCCCGTTTGATAACACTCCAGCTCCCATGGAGCTACTTCTGGTCCGGAGTCGTTTTCTACTTCTTCTCCGGAGTCAAGATTTTTGGAGTAGAATACCGTTTGATAACGCTGCTCCAAAATCAAAAGACTATGCTTCCAGAATACTATTTTGTGGTGGTTACGGTGGGGGGTGGTGGTAGTGGTGGTGGTGGTGGTGGTGGGTAGTGGCAGTGGCGGTAGTGGTGGCAGTGGTGGTAGGTGGTGGGTGGGTGCTGGTGGCGATGGTGGTGGTGGTGGCAGTAATGGTGGAAGGTGGTGGGTGGTGGTGGCGGTGATGGTGAAAGGTGGTGGGTGATGGTAGTGGCGATGATGGAGGGTGGTGGCGGCATCGATGGTAAGTGGTGGGTGATGGTGGTGGTGGTGGTGGCGGTGGCGACAGTGGTGGTAGTGGTGGTAGGTGGTGGGTGGGTGGTGGTGGCAATGGGGGTGGTGGTGGCGGTGATGGTGGAAGGTGGTGGGTGGTGGTGGCAGTGACGGTGGAAGGTGGTGGGTGGTGGTAGCGGCGATGGTGGAGGGTAGTGGCGGCATCGATGGTAAGTGGTGGGTGGTAGTGGTGGTGGTGGTGGCGGCAGTGGTGGCAGTGGTGGTAGGTGGTGAGTGGGTGGTGGTGGCGACGGTGGTGGTGGTGGCGGTGATGGTAGAAGGTGGTGGGTGGTGGTGGCGGTGATGGTGGAAGGTGGTGGGTGGTGGTAGCGGCGATGGTGGAGGGTGGTGGGTAGGTGGTAAGTGGTGGGTGGTGGTGGTGGTGGTGGTGGCGGCAGTGGTGGCAGTGGTGGTAGGTGGTGGGTGGCTGGTGGTGGCGACGGTGGTGGTGGTGGCGGTGATGGTAGAAGGTGGTGGGTGGTGGTGATGGCAATGGTAGAAGGTGGTGGTGGCATTGGTGGTAAGTGGTAAGTGGTGGGTGGTGGTAATGGCGGCGGCGGCGGTGGTGGTGGCGGTGGTGGTGGTGGTGTTGGTGGCGACTATGGGTGGTGGGTGGTGGTGGCGGCGATGGTGGAAGGTGGTGGTGGCATTGGTGGTAAGTGGTAAGTGGTGGGTTGTGGTAATGGCGGCGGCGGCGGTGGTGGTGGTGGCGGCAGTGGCGGCGGTGGTGGTGGGGATGGTGGTGGTGGAGGGATGGTGGTGATGATGGCAGTGCTAATGGTAGTGGTGATGGCAGTCAGTAGTGGTAATAGCTCCGGAGCAAGAGAAGTAAGTTTTTTTAGCTCCAGTTTTTTAGCTCCCAGAGACATTTTTGGAACGGTTCACTCCATGGGAGTCAAAACTTGAACAATGTTTATCAATCGTCATTCTACTCCGGATTAGCTCCGGAGCTAAGAAGTAAGGAGCTGGAGTGTTATCAAACGGGGCCTAAAAAATTGGAGCTAAAAAAACTTACTTCTCTTGCTCTGGAGCTATTACCACTATCGTCTGCCATCACCACCACCACCCCTCCACCGCCACCATCCCCACCACCACCCACAGCCGCAGCTACCACCACCACCCTCCACCCACCACCACTACCACCACCCTTCACCAACCACCACGACCCCCTACCACTTACCACCGACGCCGCCACCACCACCCACCGCCTACCATTACCACCGCCACCACCACCACCCACCACTTACTACCACCACCGCCACCACCACCTACCACTACTGCCGCCACCCATCACCACTGCCACCACCACCTCCACCGCCACCGCCATCACCACCACAACCACCACCACCACTACCACCCCCCCCCTCCCAATCGCCACCAACACCACTACCGCCAAACAACATTCTGGAAGCATAGTCTTTTGATTTTGGAGCACTGTTATCAAACACTATTCTACTCCAAAAATCCTGACTCTGGAGAAGAAGTGGAAAACGACTCCAGACCAGAAGTAGCTCCATGGGAGCTGGAGTGTTATCAAACGGGGCCTAAGAGTGAGAGAAAATCAGAGAGAAAGAGAGGGTCGACTGCTATAAAAATAGAATGAAGAAGTAAGAAGAGGTTTTGTAGGCATTGAACAGATTGGAGTGAGAAGAGAGAAAATAGAGAGAAATAGAGAGTGTGTGATTTGGTAGTTATAGAAGTATGAGGAAGAAGAAGTAGCAGAGATGACAGCCGAAGGCGGCAATGGTAGATGAGGAAGGAAGACGAAAAAATAGCTGAAACCACCGAGTAAGGGATTGTAGCTGAGAAGAAGAAAAATCACAGGAGAGAAGGAAGATTCTCTCTCGGTGGTTTCACTGTACAAATTTGATCCAGCCACTTGCTTTGCTCCTAATCCAAGTTTCTTTTCATCCCTTTTCCATTCTTATTTCGATTTTTTCTATGAAATTACCTGATCCTCTCCCCTGCTACTTTGCTGATTTGTTTTTAGAGTTTTTGGTTTTGTTTCTCTCTCTACAAGATCAGTTTCAGTCTAAGGGTTTAGGTCTTCTTTCTTCTTTTCTATCAAGAGTTATTTTCCATGGGTGGGATATTAGGTTTTGTTTTCTATATTTTGTTGCCCATTTTCTCTCGGAGGCAATTTTGGATGGGTGTTTTGGTTTATCTTCTCCTTTAAAGCTATTTTCGATGGGAAGGTTAAGGTGAGAGGTATTTGGTCTGGTAGTGGTTTGTTTCTGTTAAGGAGAAAATCTCTCACCGGTTACAAAGATTCAAATTTAAATTATGAATTAGAAAATTAAAGACAGAATCTTTCACCGGTTACAATTTGAATTCTCACCGGTTACAAAGATTCAAATTCAGTTTTTGAATTACAAAATTAAAGAGAGAATATCTCTCAATGGTTACAAATATTCAAATTCAAAATTTGTAACGTACAAAAACAATAATTGGATTTGATATCCAGCTCTTAATTCCTTTCACCGGTTATAAAGATTCAAATTCAAAATTTGTAATTCAAATACACAATGTAAACAACACTAGCATATTATAAATATACCTGTACCCAATGTATTTGGGTAAGGCTTTGAATCAATTCAAAATTTTAGTTTTTACATGGTATCAGACGATCGGGTATTCTCCATGGCTTCCGCTTTAGTTTTTGTTCCTACGCCTGGTTCGTCAATCTTTTCCTCGCCTATTGTTCAACATCATCTCTCCATCAAACTACATTCTGATAGTTATCTTCTATGGACTACTCAACTCCTCCCTCTTCTTAGGAGCTATGATTTGATTGGCTTGGTTGATGGCACTAAGCCAAGTCCACCCCTGACAATCACCACCACCACCGCCACTCCCACTTCTCCTTCGGAGAATTCTGCTCCACCTACTATCACCATTCTTCCTAATCCTAGCTATGAAGACTGGATCCATAAGAATCAAATGGTCCTAAGCTGGTTGATTTCCTCTCTTAGCCCGGAAGTCCTTCCATATGTAGTTGGCTTGAACTCAGCCGCAGCAGTATGGTCGGCTTTACGTTCTGCCTTTGGCACCTTATCTCACACCAGTATTTTACAACTACACATGCAACTCTAAGGTATGGTAAAAGGTAACAAAACTGTTTCTGAATACCTCCGTGAGGTTAAATATATTTCGGACCAGCTGGCAGCATCCAATAAACCACTTTCTGTAGAGGAGCTTAACGCCATTGTTTTCTGTAATCTTGGAGCCGATTACAACGACATAATTGCTGTACTAGCTACAAAGTCTGAGGCCCTTCCCTTCCATGATCTTCATCGCCTTTTATTGAGTCATGAAATGAGACTCAACAATGCTCAATCGGTTATCACTGCTAACCTGAGCACTATGCAACGCTCATCGAATGCTGCTATGCATTCCTATTTGCCTTCACAAGGACCTATGCAAATCCCTCCACAAGGCTCTCCCCATTCTCGACCACCCTCCAACTTTGGTCAAAACAGAAAACATGGACACCGACATGGTAAGAGAGAAAGGTGTCAAATCTACAATCGTTCCAATCACCTGGCATCCAAATGCTACTTTCGATACATTGGTGGTGCAGCACCTACCTCCACCAATAATCCAACTGCAAACATGGCAGGACTACTTCCTACTCCACCAACATTTTTACATGAATGGTATCCTGATACAGCAGTTACTCATCATGTGACACCCGACCTCAGCAATTTGCATGTCTCCAATAGATATAATGGTAAGGAATCATTACGGGTTGATAATGGAGTTGGTCTTAATATTAGTCATATCGGTTCCTCCTCTATTTCTCTATCACCAAACTCCTCCTTTCAATTTTCTAATATTCTCCATGTTCTACACATTCAAAAGAATCTATTATCAGTTCACTAATTCACAAAGGATAACCAATGTTATTTTGAATTTCACCCCTATTATTTTCTTGTGAAAGATCAGGTGACGAACAGGATACTGCTGAAAGGCCGACTTGATGATGGACTGTACAAGCTACCGACTAGTCTTCCTTCCCATAAACCTTCTACTCACCATGTTCACTCCACAGTACCTATCAATGCAGATGATTGGCATGCACGGTTAGATCATCCCCATTCTCGAACTGTCAAGCACCTAATCTCCTCCCATTCTCTACCTACTTCATCATCTATTATTAATAAATGTGTTGCTTGTTTTATGGGCAAGACTCACCGTTCTCATTACCATTAACAGGGTCTGTTAGTAATGCACCTTTGGATTTGATTTTTAGTAATGTGTGGGGACCTGCTCCATATGTTTTCTCTACTAATAATCTCTACTTTCTTATTTTTATTGATGATTATTTCAAATACACATGGTATTATCCTATATTGAAACGATCCTCTGTTCCTTGATCAATTTCGAGTAATGGTTGAAAATCAGTTTTCCACAAAAATCAAATGTTTTCAATCTGATTGGGGAGGGAAATACCGAAAGGTGAATACCTCACTTCAAAAATTTGGAATTATTCATCGAGTTGCATGTCCCCATACACATGAACAAAATGGAACTGCAGAACAGAAAATTCGACACATTGTCGATACCGGTCTTACTCTGTTGGCACATGCTTCATTACCTATGACATTTTGGGACTATGCATTCCAAACAGCTACTTTTCTCATAAATCGATTATCCACATCGGTTTTACAAAATAAATCTCCATTTGAAGTCTTATTCAAAAAGATACCTAATAACGCATTCCTTAAAGTATTTGGGTGTACTGCCTTCCCCCTCCTTCAACCTTATAATTCTACAAAATTCAGTATGCGCTCAATACCATGTGTTTTCCTTGGTTATAGTCCCCTTCATATGGGATATCGATGCCTAGATTACAGAACAAATCGAATGTACATTGCACGACATGTGTAATTTATTGAGAATTCTTTCCCATATGCATCGGTATCCCTATCATCCCCTAGTCCTCCCCACCCACATCAGTCCCATGGCTGTCGGTTTTGGCTCCTAATGGACACCCATCATCACCTCGGGCTCCACCAGATCCTCCATGTCTCCAGGTATCTTCTCCATCCTCCCCTCTTATCATATCCCCTTCATTAACCGATGCTAATATTACTTTCAATCTCCCCAATCCCTTGATTTCTACTAATGCTTTTATTGAAGAAGTTGTAGATTTACCTACCATTGTAGATTCACCACAGGACCTCAGTCCACAAGCCCAAGATTTACTAGCACCTCCTCTGGTTGCTCCTCAACGCACTCACCACATGCAGTTGCGTTCCAATCCAAAACCTTCCTCCAAGTACCCTATTCCTTCGGCTCATATGACCACCTGCAATAGTGAAGTGGAGCCAAACAATTTTACAGAAGCTCAAAAACATCCTCAATGGAGAGCTGCTATGATGACCAAATTCAATGCTTTGCTTAAGAATGGAACTTGGAGCTTACTTCCTCCTTCCCCTTCCTTTAATGTGGTCGGTTCAAAATAGGTATTTCGCATTAAAAGAAAGTTCGATGGTAGCATTGAACGCTACAAAGCAAGACTCATTGCCAAAGGATACAATCAACAAGAGGGCCTAGACTATGGAGAAACATTCAGCCCAGTGGTTAAACCAACTACAGTACGCACTGTCTTGACTATTGCAACTACCCATCGTTGGTGAATTCGCCAGCTTGACGTGAGCAATGCTTTTCTCCATGGCACGCTAACAGAAGAGGTTTATATGTCATAGCCAATAGGCTTCATTGACGAATCCCGACCTCATCACATTTGCAAGCTTTACAAGTCTCTGTATGGTTTAAAACAGGCCCCCCGTGCATGGTTTCATCGGTTGAGTACATTCTTGATTTCCATCGATTTTGAGGGCTCCAAAACTGACACCTCTCTCTTCATCTTTGATGATGACAGTCGATGTATGTATATCTTGATCTATGTTGATGATATTGTCTTAACAGGATCTGACTCAACCTTCATCACATCGGTAATAGCCTCTCTCAGCAAAGAATTTACAGTTCGGGATTTGGGCTCCCTCCATTACTTCCTCGGCATTGAAGTAATTCCAACTCACAATGGTATTATACTTTCACAACAGAAGTACATTTTGGATCTACTTCGAAAAACAACAATGGCTAAGGCGAAGCCCGTTACTACACCCATGGCCACCACTACTCGGCTCTCTATACATAGTGGCACTCCTTTGGCCGATGCTACAGTCTATAGGAGTACAGTTGGTGCATTACAATATGCCACACTGACTCGACTAGATATCTCTTATTCGGTCAATAAAGTTTGTCAATTTCTGAAGGCTCCAACCGATGAACATTGGCAAGCCGTCAAACGCATACTGCGTTATCTCAAGCACACCTACACTCATGGCCTGTCTATATCAAGGGGACCTTGCAACCAACTCTTTGCGTACAGTGATGTTGATTGGGTCGGCTGTGTAGACGATCGTCGTTCAACCGGTGGTTTTGCAGTATTTTTAGGTCCTAGTTTAATCTCTTGGTCAGCTAAGAAACATCACACCATTGCCAGATCATCTACCGAGGTAGAATATCACTCCCTAGTAGATACCACTGCCAAATTATAGTGGCTCCACTCTCTCTTACATGAACTCGGTGTTAAGCTTCCTCAGTCTTCAATTTTATGGTGTGACAATCTTGGTGCAACATACCTCACTGCTAATCCAATTTTTCATGCACGGACAAAGCATATTGAGATTGACTACCACTATGTTCGACATTTGGTTGCTTAACATCTTTTCGATGTTCGTTTCATCTCAACTCATGACCAATTAGCTGACATTTTCACCAAACCACTGTCCTCCATTTGGTTCAATCATCTCTGGTGCAAGTTGAAGATCGATCAACGACCCTCTCCAACTTGAGGGGGGATGTTAAGGAAAGAATCTCTCACCGGTTATAAAGATTAAAATTCAAATTATGAATTAGAAAATTAAAGACAGAATCTTTCTCCAGTTACAATTTGAATTCTCACCGGTTACAAAGATTCAAATTCAATTTTTGAATTACAAAATTAAAGAGAGAATCTCTCAATGGTTACAAATATTCAAATTCAAAATTTGTAACTTACAGAAACAATAACTGGATTTGATATCCAGCTCTTAATTCCTTTCATCGGTTACAAAGATTCAAATTCAAAATTTGTAATTCAAATACACAATGTAGACAACACCAGCATATTATAAATATACCTGTACCCAATGTATTTGGGTAAGGCTTTGAATCAATTCAAAATTTCAGTTTTTACAGTTTCTATCAAAAATATAGTATTGGATGAAATGGGCTTATAATTTCAAAGATGAGACTTCGTATAGGAGAGATGAGGTGTGTGTTTGAAAGAGATGTTAAATCTGGGTTAGGTTCAAAAGATAGAGAAATAGAAAGGGAGGGAGAGAGGACTAAGATATTTGCAATAATTTTATTAAAAAAGAAGTTCGAAATAGAGAATTGGGGTCAAATACATAGGGGAGGTCATGTGGATTGAATCCTTACTAGTGTGCTTTATCCGTGGCTGTCGAGATTCCTGCTTTTGCTCTTACAACATAGATTAGACTGCTTAAAATTCATGATTTTGGTATTGGTTAACTTTTCTATTTCTAGTTTTTATTAGTGGAGTTAGGTAGTTTATTTTGCTCCCATTGGAGATGTTTGAACAAATTAAGAGGACTAAGATGTTAGGGAATTGGTAGGCTAAGGTTTATGATATGATTCTTGTGGTGGTGGGTGTCGTTGCAATCCCCACTAGTGCCTTTAACCTTAACCAAGAAGTTGGAAAGAATCTGATGAAATGCTCTGAGTGTTAAAATTGGGTGATAGTTCTGTTGTTTCATTTAATGAGTTATTGAGTTGAATGTTAAAGAGTTATGCTCTTGGACTTCCCCTCATGGTATCTTTAGGTCGTTCGATAATCTAGTTCTCTCTTGCTGCCTAGTGTTCTTTTTTAAATTGATTCTTTTTTGGCTATAATCCATGTCTAAAACTGGTGGATGGTTATTGTGACTATTTTTTTTTATTTAAGTACAATCCATTTGTATCTACATGTGGTTAATTCATCTAATCTTAATGTGTCTTCATCTTTCTGTATATATTTTCTTGTGAGTTCGTTCATTTTATGATTATTGTGTCTAGTATTTCCTAATCATCTTTTTGCTTGTGTTGTGGGTTTGTTCAATGGGTTGATCCGATCCAATGATATGCTGATGCCATGTTATGTTGTGTGCAAGACCAGTCCCATGTTTGATTCAATTTATACATTTGGACTAAGTCCAAATCATATGTTAAGATTTGGTCCACTTGCATGTTCAATTTTAGTATATTTACATGTTTAAGTGCTTACTACTATTGATTAAAATGCATGATTGTGGTTCCCCGTTAGTGTTCTAAGACTTTATTGCAACTCCAATGAGTCCATTTTTGTTGGGATCCCTAATCCCACGATGACTAGTATGGGCCTCGCTCATCCAATAGGCTTGGTCCCCAAAAATGTCTTTCATTTCTAAAGAGAAAATACATAAAAGGAAAGAAAAAGAAAAATACAAAAAATGTGTTATGCTCTTAGGATTCAAGCGATGATTGGGGTCATGTTTAATCCCTAACCCAACCATTATCTAGATTCATCTGCGGCCTTAGGTTGATTGTCTCCCAAGTCTGGGAGCTGGTTTGTAAAGCAACCAACCAATCATTTTCAAAATATTAGTTCACCCTAGCCGAGTGCGGGGAACCAAGGTTCAAGCACTTCTTAAGTGATGCCATCTGGGATCCAATAGCCCGTCAACTATTGAGAACTATGTTTGATCTGATTCTTTGAGGAGATACTTAGGAAGCGAGAAGTAGTTAGTGAACTCTAAGGAATTTACCCTTCATGAATGGTTACACGTGCTTCCTTAGTCAAGGGAGCACCTCATACATAACCACAACCCCATCCGAACTATGTTTTGCCTGATTTTCATTGCATCGGGATACGTAGGCAACTTGAGATCTCTAGCTCGGTCATCCATCTATTGTTGTTTTTTTAGTGTTTGTTTATTCTTTTAATTCTTTATTTGTTTATTCATATTTATTTCATTCATTTAATCATTCATTTATTCATTGTTTCTTTTATTGTTTGTGGATTTGTATTTTATTTTTCAAACATGTGTGGCTGCACCTTAATTTAGTAGGACTTAGAAATTTGGTCTAGGGTTGCCCACTTACCTACTTTGGCTAGTTTGAACGACCTAAACATGCATAAAATTTAAGAGTATAGGACTAAGCGAGTCGGGTGCCTAACATCTTCCCAACTCATAACTTGACACATACCCTTCCCTGGTAAGATTAGAAACTGATCCATTGAGCATGAGTCATAGTGTTTCTCTAAGTGAGAGACAATTTATAGGTCCTAGACCTCATCTAGGTGACGACTCCAGATTTTTAATTTCCATTGGCATGGATGGACAAGGTCACAAGGCAAGAGCCTTTGATCTTCAGTTTATCAGAGCGATATCGTCCTTATAGTGGCAACTCTACTGGGAATCACATCAGACTCCAAATTCTGTTCTTTCCTTTCCTTTACCTCTTGTATTTTTAGGATGATATGTTGTGTGATAATTTGATGTAAATACTTTTAGGTTATCATTCTCGTAAGTACTTGTGCAGTTTCTTCTAAATACTTGTACAGTTTCTCGTAAATACTTTTGTAGTTTCTTGTGAATACATGTATCTTAGTTTCATGTAAATACCTACATTGTAAATTCTTGTACACACCTATATATAGCATGTTGTAAGTACCTATTTTTAGTTATTGTAAACACTTGGATATTTGGTGGTTGTAAATACTTGTTTGTTAATTTTTATTTTTACATTTTTGCATTGCATTTGTGAGGATGAGATAAACCTTAACCACGTGGTTAGCTAAAATGGACCCGTTATGAATATTTTGGGCAGCCCTCCGGCGAAGCCATAACCTTGATCTAGTACCTTCGGGTATATAAAGGTTGCCCATTCTGTTTATACGGGTGATAGGTATATTTTGCATCTAGTCAAGGTAGCTTGCCGGTCCTATAACCACCTATCATGCATCATTTGACATAGAACCTACACTTAGGTCTCTACACTAACTTAATGTTGAGGTTCAAGAAAGAGCAACTATATAAGTCCTTTCTCTATCATGACCATTTGGTGACAGTTGAAGTTGGGTTCGGTCTCCCTATTGATATGCTTGCATAGACGGCATAACACGTGGGTATGTGTAACTACGCTGATTACTCGGTATATTGTTGGGGGTATGCTAACCCTTTAGTATGCTCATGCTACCCATATGTTACGCTTCCTATGTTGGGCATGTTTATCTCGAGGGCAAATTGAGTAATTTATCGCTGGACGGTTACGTGGTAAAGGAATTGCCAATAGATTTCATTCCTTTTAGCAATCTTATGTTTGTTGATCACTTATATCATCCTCTAAATTAACCTATCTTGTTTGAATTTTCTAGATTGAACCGGTTTTGTGTCTTTGGATTCTGGGGCAAAGATGTAGTTTGGTAAAAGTATGTATTGCCCATTATCCAAGGACACAAGACCATTTAATTTGGGTAACTCGACCAAGGTACACTTGATTTGGTTCTTGCTACAAGTGAATTAACCCTTGTTTGGTTGAGTCTTCTTGGATGAGCCTATTTGTCTCCCTCAATCTTGAACCGATTACTCATTCATTCAATTTGCTTATTTTTTGGTTTAGTCGAACCCTCTTAAGTCATCATATCTTCAAGAATCGAGCCGCCTTGGGTTAGGAGCTCCTATTCTAGGAAACTTCTTAGGGTTGCCTCTCCTCCACCAGTTCCTGCATCATCTCGAACAGCAGCAAGCTCTGAGACCATGAATCCAGACAACAATCAGAATCCTCTAAAGGCCTTGGAAGCTCAAATTGTTAGAATGAAGGAAATGATGATAAATCTGACAAATTTTATCCAGACCTACACAACCATTGCCAATTAAGCCGCCAGATTAGGGTAGCAGGATTCAAACTCCTCCCCTTTAATCCTCCACACGTTCCTCCACCAGCTAGTGGTGCACATAATGGGGAAGGAGAAGTTCCACAACACCCACTTCCGGTAATAGGGTAAGCCACTACAGATACTGAAGAACTCTGGAGCAAGATAGAGCTTATTGAGTAGTTTAAAAGGCATGAAGGGGTTTGAAAGCCAAATGATAGACACAAAGGGTGTTCTTTTCTTTCCTAATTTTCGTCTGCCAGACAATTTCATATCGAATTATGAAAAGTTTGATGGGGCTTGGGATCCCTGAATCTACCTGAGGTTTTTTATCGAATTGCTAAAGGGAGGCAAGAACTTTACTGATGAGTAATTAGGCCAAGCCTTCCAACATTCTCTATTGGGTGAAGCCCTACATTGGTTGATGAATTTAAGGCTGGACAAATTTCGTTCATGGGCTGATATCCACAACGCCTTCATTACATAGTATTTTTACACCACAGAGATTGAAACTACTCGAAGGCAGTTGGAAACTTTGGTTCAAATACAGGGTGAAAGTTTTACTTCTTACTTAACAAGGTTCAGGGATTTGGTTGCACAGATGTAGGATCGCCCTCCTGAGAGAGAATAAGGGGCTCTGATGATGAAAGGCCTTCACAAAACATATAAAAATTACATATTTGGTCAAGGCATCCTCACCTTTAAAGTTCTCATCGCTGCGGCACAATAGGTGGAGGACATCATAGCTCATGGGGAAGAACTCCAAGGGAAGAAAGAGAAAAATGTGCTTGAAGCTGGCAGTGGTAGCAGGGGATCGTAGTCATCCAAACCCCTCAATCTTAACTTTGCTCCTACTCATGGAAGCATGTTGGTGGAGACCTGAACAAAAATCCAGCCCCACAATGATCCATTTTTATACTGTCGATGTCATTCCCAACTAGAGTTGTCCAAATGACTTTGTTATCCTAACTTGCTATCATAGGAAATGGATGAGTCGGTCGTATTTGGGCCTAAGTCTGTAGGTCTCTAGTAAGTGCAGTCTTTTTTTCTTTTTTTTTTTCTTTTTTTTTTAGATTTTGAGTCTATTGTCCCAGTTGGGACCTCCTTTGCTGTACTCTTTTCAAATGATATCAATGAAGTGGTTCTTTTTCCAAGTATAATGCTTCTTCCTCTTCTATTTCCCTTGTTAACTCTGACTTTGATGATGATATGGATGATGAGCCATCACCTAAACTTCTACTCCATCTGGTCTTAAAAGAAAAGAAAGTCCAACACATCTGTGAAAACTTTAAATGATAAATTTGGGAATAAAAAAGAACCCTAGGCAATAAAATCTCTTACAAGAACATACCATTTTATTGGCATTGGGATGTCCCACAAGCTGATATTAGATCAGGGGCAATAAAACTAGGGCAAAGCATGAGAGTTGTGCTATAGTTTAACATTATAGTCATAGGTATAATCCTTACTGTTCTCAGATGAACCGGGGCAATCGAGGCTGCAAATAAGAATGTAAAGGATTTGGACTCAGACTGGGGCAATGTTTTATTCCTTAGCCTGTGGCATGGAAGGAAAATACTTTCGATCGAATTAGAGATTCCATTTCTTAGAGTCCTTACATGATGCTAGCTTCTGGAAGCAGAGAGGCTCTGTACCCAATATGAAGAAGTGTTTGATTAATTTGGAGCAATACTTTGGGTAACCTTTACATCAAAAAAAAAAAAAAAAAAAAAAAAAAAAAGAAAGGAAAAAAAGAAAGGAAAAATAATAAAAAAAAAGTAAAAGAAAAAAAATGCAAAGAGTGAGGATGTTGGGATGTAGTCTCCATCATAATCTGGTAACGAGGTTATTTATTATGTTGTTCTTCATGGTAGAAGCATTTTTCTTCTAAAGTTGGAGGTAAGCCTATTTGTTTTGTGAAATGGTACTTGGTTTAACCTCCACATCCATTCAGAAAAAAAAAAGATCAAGAGAAAAATATGCAAAGCAAGAATGTGGAGAGGTGCTTCCCTTGGAGTCTGGTGGTAAGTATACTCTTTATGTTGTGCTTCATGGTGAAGGCATCTCTTTAGAGCTAGTGGTGAGTCTACTCATTTTGTAAAGTCGTACTTGGTGTAAGCTTTACATCCATTAAAAAAAAAAAAAAAAAGAAGGAAAAATAGATAGAAAAAAACAAAACAGAAAAAAGAAAATGAAAAAAAAAAGGGAGAAAATATTCAAGAGTCAGGATGTTGGGTGGCATATCCTTATGGAACCTGATAGTGAGTCTAGTTGTTTGCCGTGTTTCATGGCATTGGTTGGTCTAGATTTTCAATTTTGATCGCTACATCCCACCTTTCTTGGAGATGGCTTTATTACTTTATCATTATTAGAAGATGATTTCTCTTCGGCTAATAGGTCCTTTCCCTTGTCCACCAATCCTGTCACACCCCAATTCCGTACTATTCAGAATGGTGTGATGAACCGCTAGCAAACCAATGGTTCAACCAGGATCTCGAGTAGGCTATATCCATTTTATTTAAACCTCATATATCCACATTCATAATCAGAGTAAATACACAATAGCGGAAGTCTTATAGTAAAACGAACTGAGAAATCTAGATGTGATAATCATATTTAAGTAGCAAATTATTCTGTATCAACTAAGACATAAATAAATATCAATTACATGTCTTTACTAAATCCAAATAATTAAAATAAAATCTAATCGAATACGCATAAGTTGCACTCGCGAGAGGAGTCATGCGTATCCACTTTGTCTTCAACTTCCATCGCCGCCATGTGCCCGTACACTGGAGCATTGACATAATCTTCGAAGGTAGTACCTGCATCATCAACTAAAAATATTCGAAGTCGAGGGGGTGAGCACACATCATGGCTGATTGAGCAAACAAAATAATGCAACAACACATATGCATGCATTCAATTCATATCTTTGGTCTGGTTTAAAGTTTGCAATGCGCAATAGAAAGGTTCGGTAGTCAAAGGTTAACATTTATTGACCCCTCCTCTATACACAGGGTGTGAAAGTCCATCCAAAGGTTAACGTTTATTGTCGTCCCCATCCACCCTACCATGAACATTGTACAACAAAGGTTAATGTTTATTGCTGTACAGTGCCATACCAACACGTAAGCCCCTGCTGGCGAGGGCTTGCAAACTGGGCTCGCAACTAACCAATTCTAATGTCAAACAGTGTATCCAAGGCCTCACCCCAGCATCCCTCAGAACGCCCATAGAGATAGAGCTAAGCCCCCCCCGGCAGAGTCAGAGACTACAAGGACCGAGACCACCTCCCCTGATACTCTACGATGTAATAGTTCTGCTAAAGTAATGGCGATATGACGATGCTAATGCACAAGACTTGAGTTAGAGATAGAGCTAGAGTACTAAGCCCCGGCCTATGACACCCTCCTGATACTCGCTCGCATCAAGTACACCAACCATACACATACATTCACATGCTTATTCCTATCATCATCATCATCATCATCATGTTATAAACAATAAAGTAAATATGCATGAAATAAATAATAGAAATATTGGATGACATGTTGAATGTACATTACAAGCATATTCACATAGAATCAAGCATAACATTGGACTCAAGAAATAAAAATAGTTTGTTATTAACCGATTAGTTTAGATCTTGTTTCCTTACCTTTACTTGTTCGTAAGTCCTCTTTCAAGCTTTAAGAATCAACTATATATCGATATTATATCTCTAGAAAACCTAACAAAGTCGATAGAATTTAATTAGAATTAATTCAAACTTTAAAAAGCATGCTGCTAACTGGGGGTTGATGCTAGGGTCGGAGTCTTGATCGACCCTGGGTGCGACCACCCCTATTCTGGACTTCCCGAACACTGGGGGTCGATGCTCAGGGTCTGGTAGGGTCGATTGGCCATCGACCCCCCATGCGACCCCCTGTAGGTTTTGTCAATTTTTCTTCCTTCAGTCCATTCTTCATGTTTGGGGTCCTATGGCTTGCTCCTACAGTCCATTCAACACATGTTCTATGGCCTAGAACCGTGGTTTATTCACCTAAATGGCTTTCACGATTTCCCCTATGGTTTTTCATGAAATCCTAACCATGGGTGGATGATTTGGGTTCCTCCTAGATAATCCCCTCTTCATTATCTACTCAAAGGTCTTAAGAAATTCATGGAGATAGTATCCATACCTGAAAAGTATGCTTCTTCCTCTGAATCCCTTCTCCTTGGTCTTCTTCTCTACTTTCCTTCTCTTCTCCTTCTCTTCCTTCTCTTCTCTTTCTCTTAATCCAATTAGGGTTGTAAAAGTAGTGAAAGAGGCTTAGGGACGTCCTATTTATAGAGTAGAAACTCCTAAAATAAGTCCCATTGAGATTAGGAAGTAATCCCATTGAAATTAGGAAGGTTTCCTAATTTTTGGTTCGAACTATTTTTACCGACTACCGGGGGTCGATAGGGGGGGTCGGAGATCCCGTCGACCTGTGGTCCTTAAAATGTCCGACCCCCCATGTAAAACTGGGGCTCTGACTTTTATACTGGGGGGGTCCGACCCTCCCTTACTGGGTATGCGACCCTCCCCTTATTTTGAGTGTTTTTGGGTCAGTTTAATATCTGGGATCGTGATCTTCTTCATGCACGTGATCCATTTGGTTCGACCATGATGGCTAGACCTGGTTCAAGGTGGTAAGACCGGGTTAGTTTGATACGGGTCTTACAAATCCGATGGGATTTTAAAAGCCTCCATCACAAAACCCTTCCTTTCAATCATTTTTATAGTGGTGTTGTCTCTTGTGAGCACATCACTCTTTCACAAATAATAGATGCATTAATAGTTTGGCTGGAATTTCTATCTATCGTTCATTACTTCAATGACATCCAAGAATTCCAAGATCCCTTTTCCTCAAATGGCCATAAGTGATGACTCCCTGATGAGTTCATCATTCTACATGATAAACCTTTACTCTCCCAATGGTAGACCCATGTGGATAGTTTTCTCATTAGTCTACTTGGACCTTTTCAATATTATACTTGTCTATAGACCAAGATATTTTAGGTCCAATCATAGTCTTGCCTACTTTGACATCCTTTTAATAGCCTGTTGAGGCACATTTTGTCTGTTTGGATACCTTCAGTTTAGTTGACATTCAGCACCATCCCTCTACCTTTCAATATGGGGCTGCATCTCCTTAAGGTTACTTTTGGTGTTTTTTCAAGCCATGCTCACCTATTGGTCTATGTGAAGATGGAGAAACAGTGCAGATGTAAACCAGAGAAATATCCATGGATGATCCAGCAATTTCAAGGCACTTACAGTTGGTAACTCTCTAAAAGCTTTATACCATGCCTTCATGCTCGCTTTTGTTGGTGACACCCTTACTATATTGAGACTCAGCTCTTTGTTCGATCATGTCTAGAGATATTGAGATCTACCCAGTATTTGGGAGTTTGAGGCATTGTCTTTTTTTACCCTTTAGAGCAAAGCATCTTCTCTAAGAAAGCTATATCCGAAAAGTTGATCAAGTCATTTCCCTCATGTTTTCATTAGGATCCAAGGCCAATAACAGAGTAATCTCTTCAGCCACTGTCAATTTCCTTTACTGTAGGGAGGAACCCCTTTTCATAATCATGTGCCTGGTTTGGCCGGATTCATCAAGTTGCTATTTGCTTTACTCGAGATCTCATTGTCACTTTCCTCATGTCAATTCTGAGTTTGGTCATTCCACGATGTGAATGTCAAAATTCAAAGTTGTTTCCTTGAAAAAATTATGTGTTTGTACTATTGTGACTGCAAACTCTGGCCTAAGGTTGCTATCAAAGCTTTTGTTGTGAGATCCACACCCGGAATCCTCAAGGATTTGGATCCTTTGCACCGGGTCTTACTGTGCCAACCCTTGGCCCCGGATAATTTTGATTATTACATTGATGTCGGGTTAAACCTAGGGTTGAGTAATGTGGGGTAGGTGTAAGGGAAAAGACCCAATGGAGCTAGGAAGTGTTACTAATGGATTGGACTCATCAAACCAAGCCTGAGCACATAAATTTGCTCAACCGACAGACTGTGCAACCAAACCAATCAACCGGTTTAACCCAACCAGTTCAGTATACGTGGAACACCCATTCTTTCCCATGACCCTATAAATAAGGGTCTTGCCCTTATTTTCCCTCCTCAGATTCGTGGGTGCTTGTGAAGAAGAAGAGAAGGGACTCAAGAAGAAGCTCAAGCTCCATCCTCTTGAGGTAAGTTCCATAGCTCATCTCCTCTTCCACTTTTATGCAGAATATAAACTATGGGACCGTAGTGAGCTCACCATCCATGGTCTCCACAATGGTGAGCCACCATTTATCCTATGAGTGAGTTCTTCCCTCACTCCAATCTATGGGAGTGGTGAATGAAACCCTAATAGGTTCCCATTTCATGAATCCATGATGGGGAAGTGACCTACACCTACTTGGAAGAACATCATAGAGTGGAAATGAAATCCCCAAGATGAGAGACCAAACTCTAACCTAGAAAAGTTAAAGCATCGATTCCCTCCATGGATGTGGATGTCAATAGAGTTCAATGAGCTCCTAATATGTTTAGTAATGGTTGGGATGAACTTCCCACCATTAAAAATGGAAGGAACCATGATGGGAAACTTTCCCCCAAAGGTTGGAGTTCATCTCTAGTTCGTACCTTGATTCTAGGCTGCAACTGGATGATCAATTATCTGGTTGAACCTTAGCCCTAGACCAGTTAAAAGTGGCTAAAGACTTCCTCAGCCAAGCCATTCGACCGACTAACCGGTTGACCAGTTGCCCTCTCACGGTCAACCAATTGTACCGGTGCAACTGTTTGTTAAGTGGTCCATCAGTCAGGCCATTTAACCAAGTGATGGCATAACTGGCTAACTGTACAATCAGCTATACTACTGGTCGAGCTACTATAACCTTTTGTCCATGACAGAGTATTAAATCGGATGACTAACCGGTTGAATGATCAACCGTCCATCCTGTCGATTACTTTTAATTGAATTTTCCTAAGTATTGAGCAGTAGACCAAACCGGCTGACCGTTCTACTGGTTTCATCTGTCGGTTCAGCCAGTTTGGCCTATAAGCCTAGTCTGACCTTGAGAATGCTATCCTTTTGGTTCCCAACCTACCTTGAGACATGTGCATGGATAATTGGGACTTGTCTATGCTGGTTTAGAAGATAATCATCAATCTAATCAATTTATCTAATCAATTAGGTAAAACACCGTGCGTAATAGAAGGAGCCTTCTGTCGGCTTCAAGGTTCAGCAGCACCACTGGTGTCTACAGGTGAGGAAAATTAGGTGCTCGTAGTGTTTGGGCATGTAGATGTTTGGTGATGATTGTTGTTTTTATTTTTATAATATATCATCCAATAAACTGTATTAACTATTCATGCATTTACATTATATACCAATAACAATGTATGTTGGAAATATTGTATGGTGGACGTATGAGTATGGGATTACAATACACAATCCACGAGATATAGGATGAGAAATGTATGCTATTGTGTGCATGATCATGTATGGTAGTCGGGTGATGTATGGGAGTATGTGCACATGTGCTGCGTTGGTTTGCCTGTATCCTAGTAGGGACACGGTAATCTATGGGAGTAGTGACCCGGGGCTCACCTTAGGGTGCAACCCATGTATGGCGGTTCATGTAACAAGTAACCTCATGAATCACGTTAGGAGTGGCTGTACCTTAGTAGAGGCACAGTTCTCCATTTGACCCATTAGGTTCACTGACCGGTGTGGGCTGGTGCTTTGCCAACATGTTGGAGATAATGCGCTGATGTTTTTCTAGTCTACTTCTCAATGCAGGGGCCTTGGGGCTAGGCCTTTCATTAGGGTACTTAGGCGGCGACATATTAGCTAGCTTTAGGTGAAATCTGAAAAGGTACAGTTTAAACACCCAAGGTTAAGATTAGCTCTTCTCAATAATCCTAGGGAACCATGTCACATGCCACATAAACTCCTAGGAAAATTTGATAAATGAATCAAAAACTTTTGTAGGGTATACGCATTAATTTGGATGGCATGGCAACCTAAATCAGATAATAATCATGGGGCAGGGTGCTAAAGGGATAGTATGCAGAAATTTTAATTGGGGTACCCCCAATTTATAAGAATAAAAGCCTTATGTAAGGGGGTAAAGTGATCTGGCAAAACCCCAATCTGAACAGGCCCCTTTTTTTATTTAATCAAAGGGTTTGGGTCTTGTGTTCCATTTTCAAGGTCATGCTAAAGAGTCTTCAGATGAGCATCACTGTTAGCGGCATCCTTGATCTCATCAAACAGGGTAGGCTAAATGGTCAAAGTATAGAGTAGCTCAACTATCGCCTCAATCCACTCTGTCATAACCATGCTAGTAATAGAGGGTTCAACATCAAGAGGAGGTTCAAGAAGCAATGTATGGGCCATACAGTGTCCTCCCTTACATTCAGCTGACTCAAAGGTTTTCCCTTCTATCATAACCATCGTCTTTCGACTGAAAGCATCAGCTACCACATTGGCTTTGCCAGGGTGATACTTGATAATGCAATTATAATAGCTTTAACCATCTTCGTTGTCTCATATTTAACTCCTTCTGGTTGAACAATTGAGTCAAACTTTTATGATCTGACATTATACAAAATTTTTCACTATATAAGTAGTGTCTCCATATCTTGAAGGCAAAGACAATTACTGCAAGCTCCAGATCGTGGGTATGTAATTCTTCTCATGCACTTTAGCTATCTCAAGGCATGAACTACAACTTTGTCATTTTGCATGAGTACACAACCTAACCCATACCTCAATGCATCCTTATAGACGGTGAATAGAGCCTTATCCAATGGAATAGTCAGAACTGGGGTGGAGACCAGCTTCTCCTTGAGAGTTTGAAAGCTTTCCTCACATTTGTCTGACCACTCCAATTTTACACCCTTCTTTGTCAATCACGTTATTGGTTTAGCTATACAGGAATCTCTCAATAAAGCGTCGATAATAGCCGGCCAATCCAAGAAAACTTCTAATTTCTATAATTGATGTGGGTGTACACAAGCCCATGACTGCACTAACCTTACTAGGGTCCACTGCTAAACCTTCAGCTCCAAGAAAATTATTTGTTTGAGCTAAAACTCACATTTATTGAACTTGGCATATAACTTCTCCAGTCTTAACTTCTGTAGTGCTAAGCAAAGGTGCTCCGCATGGGTGTTATCATCGGTTGAGTAGATAAGGATGTCATCGATGAAAACGATGACAAACTTATCTAAGAACTCATGGAATACCCGATTCATCAGCCCCACAAATGATGCTGTAGCATTTGTCAACCCGAAGGACATTACCAAAAACTCAAGGTGACCATATCTTGTCTTGAAAGCTGTCTTGGGTATATCACTTCCTTTGATCTTCAATTGTTGATAGCCTGACTGCAGGTCTATCTTCGAAAATACACTTGCCCCCTGAAGTTGATAGAACGAGTCATAGATTTGGGGCATGGGATATCAATTCTTGATAGTGGGCTTGTTAGATCCCAGTACCCTATGCATAGACAGACATTCTCATCCTTCTTCTTCACAAATAATACTAGTGCTCCCCAAGGTGAGATACTGGGCCTAATGAAACCCTTATCCAATAGCTCCTGAAGCTGTGTCTTGAGTTCTTTTAACTCCGTGGGAGCCATGCAGTAAGGAGCTTTAGAAGCCGGAGCTGCTCTTGGGACTAAGTTGATAACGAACTCCGTTTCTCTATCTGGTGGAAGACCTGGTAGTTCCTCAGGGAATACATCGGGGAATTCATTTACTATCGATATGTCTTTTAACCTTGGTATCTAAGCATCTGTGTCTAGGACTAGCATAAGATAGCTCTCATATCATTGATGTAGCAGCTTTGAAACTGGAAGTGCCGATAAGAATAACTTTCAGCACTTCTTGGTCTTGTCGCCTATGAGCACAAATGCTTCCCCATCTGTAGGCTGAAATAAGATCAAATGTCTGAAGCATAGATCATTGGCTTGGTATTTGGCCAACCAGTCAATTCCCAATATCATGTCAAAATCTTCCATTTCAAGGCTGACGAGGTTAGCCTCCATCACCTTATCCTCTATTTATATGTCACTTGGTCCATAATATGTCTCTAGACCGGACTTGGGTCCCAAAGGTGTATGCACTACTAATGCATAGATCATCTTGAGCAATGGCATTCCCAATTTAATGGTGAATGTTGGGGATAAAAATGAATGTGTAGCCCTGAAGTCAAAAAGCACTCGTGCAAGTATACCAGAAATAAAAATCGTATATACACATACATTTATAGGAATGTCACAACATGCCATGCAAAATGATGCTTTCATCTTAACATTAAAATACCTGTGACTGCTCCTAGGGAACCCTTAGCATCCTCAGCAGATAGGGCAAAGACTTTGCCCTATCCTGGTGGCTTTGCTTTTCTTTCTTCAGGGCACAATCTAGAAAAATGACCTGCCTTACTGTAATTATAACATGCGCCATAGGGCACAGATGAGGCCCTGGAAGCTGCAGGTCTGGCTAACTTGCCTTGGGTGCAAATACAGCCGGCTTGTTTTAACTAGTGAAGAACTCGAGTGCTACGCATGGAATGGCCTATTAGTAGGGCGATTGTCTATGAAGCTAGTAGCCCTCTTTTGGCCTTGAAAGTTCTGTAGGAACCCATCTTCCACACTCTTTGTTGGGTGAATTTGTGCTTGATGTAAGCACCCCATTTTTGCCCTCCCCAGTTGAACAAAGTCTTACTAGAATGTAGACAACAAAGTGGGAGAGGTGAGAGAAAGTTTGGAAAAATACAAGGGAGACGAGTGAAATTTTCTCAGAAGTAACAGTCGATCAATCCCGACATGCTCTCTATAATGTTTTGAGAAGAACTGAGATGATGCCCAATGTTTAGGAGCCTAAGTGAAACTAGATGGCAAGTTGGTTGATCCCAATGCAAGTTTTGGATTTTTAGCTGTGATTTTGATACTATTTTTGGTGGGCCCCATAGCAAGGTCATGGGCTACAACCTGCATTGATGCATAGGTCTTAGAAATACCTTCGAAATGAGACCACAATCGCTCAATTCCAATGCCAAATGGAGAAGATATAGCGATTTTAGTCTGAGAATAAGAATAAGGGTATTTTCTGAAAATTAATAATAATCATCCAAGGACTTGCATGTAAATTATCGTAAGTTTAATTATTTAAACTTTGTCTTCTCATATCTTGCTCATTCGACGTCCAAATGAGGTGATTCCAGTGCCATTATTTCTCATTTTTTGGTGCTTTACAAAGTGGATGTGAAGAATTTTAGGCAAAGGTCTCCGAGGCATCCCATGCAAAGTTGCTAGCCAAAATTATCGTAAATTGACCTGTTTAAACTTTATAAATTCATAAGTTGGCCATTTTACATCCAAATCAAGTGATTCAAGCTCCAGTATTCCTCATTTTTCAATACTCTACAAAGTGGATGTGAAGAATTTTAAACAGAGGTCTTCGAAGGATCCCATGCAGAGCTGTAAGCCAAAATGCTAATTTAAACTTTAGTTCTTCATATTTTGGTCATTCCGCGTCCAAATTAGGTGATTCAAGTGTCGCTATTCTTCATTTTTTGTCTTCTTCAAAGTGGTCATGGAAAATCCAGGAAAATTTCACCGAAGAATTCCCTGTAGAGTTGCAAGCCAACATGGCTCATAAAATGGAAGAAAGAAGAGAGAAAGCCAATTCAGCTTGATCCGGCTCTACCCACACTGGTCTAACTCAGTCAACCTCAACTAGTCTACTTAGTCCAGTCCAAACCAGTCTAGACCAAACCGGTTCAATTCATGTGCTTGTACATCATGTACATTATGTATATTATATATTATATTATGTAATTTATTATATGTATACATGTTTTGTATGTGTGTGTGTGTATATATATATATATATATATAATTGAAGAGGGAGAGTAGGGCCATGTCGAGAGATCCCAAAGGAAAGAGGTGGGCCTCGGTTTTGCTGGGTATGGAAGGAAGATCATGGCTAGCTATGGAAAGGCCAGCTAGATCGATTTTTGGAAAGTAATGGAAGAATATAGACAGAATGAAAAAATGGAAAGAATTGAGTGAGAGAGAGACTCGGTGGAGAAACTTGGAAAGAAACAAAAAAGGGAAAAAAAAGAAAAAAAAAAGGAAGAGGAGAAGAGTTGGTGGACTCTAAAACAAAAAAAAAATAAAAAAATCAGAAAGAAAAAGAAAGAGAAATTTAAGAAAAACCAGAAGTAGAGGGGACTCGGACAAAATAGGAAAGAATTGAGTGAGAGAGAGACTCAGTGGAGAAAGTTGGAAAGAAACAAAAAAGAAAAAAAAAAGAAGAGGAGAAGAGTCGGTGGACTCTAAAACAGAAAAAGAAAGAGAAATTTAAAGGAAAAAAAAATTCAAAAAAAGATAATCGGGGAGAAAAGAAGAGAAGTGAGAGAACGAAAGGAGATAGAGAAATCTAAAAGTGCTGGAGAGATCGAGGGAGATCATGGAAGATTGAGTGGAGAAGAGAAGAGTGAGATACTGAGAGCAGATCGAGAGGGAGGGAGAGAACCGGATACCAGAGCTGAAGAAGGAGGACTAGAGTGCAGGCGAGAGAGAAGGAAAATAGAGAAGAAGAAGAAGAAGAAGAAGAAGAAGAAGAAAAAGGAGGAGGAGAAGACAGTTGCTGAGTGTTCGCCTGCAACTCCAGGTAAGTCCGCCCTCTACCTTCCTTTGTTTTGTATTGATTTTTATCTCCCCCACTCAATCTCCTAGCACCCCACCATGCTAAACCTCCACCGAGTTGCATCAACCCACTGTTAGACCTCACCTATGGCACCCTCCTTTTTGATTTCAAGATTGAAATTGTGATTAATTGCAAGCTTATGATTTAATCTAATTTGGTTGTATTTTGATTAATTGATGTGCAATTAGTTAAATTGGATGATTGATTTTGATCATGTGACAAATTTGATCGCAACAAATGCTTGATTTTTTATGAATTAATCCCATCACAAGCGAAAATTAAATAAAATTGATCCGATCATATGAATTTTGATAAAATTGAAATTGATCCGATCATATGAATTTCAACGAAATTGAATTTGGTCCGATTATGGCATTGTGATGAAATTGAAATTGATCCGATCATATGAAATTTTTATGACTTGATCCGATTGTGAAAATATGATGAAATTGATCAGATTGTGGAGATATGATGAAATTGATCCGATTGTGAAAATTAAAATTGATCAATCCCATATGTTTGGAATTTTAATGAAATTGGACCATTGATCTTTGAATTTGATGAGATTGGATTATGACCATTGATCTAGAATTTAATGTGAATAAATCATGGCTTTTGATTTAGGATTTTTAATGTGAATGAAATATAGAAAATTGATGATTAAATTCAATGTGATTAAAATTGGACCATTGATCTTTGAATTTTGACATGATTAAATCTTGGTCATTGATCTTGGAATTTGATGTGATTAAAATCTAGCCATTGATCTCGAGTTTCTAATATGATTAATTTTGAGCTATTGGAAGATTTCTTTTTGTTTTGGATCATGAGTGATATGAAATATAGACCATTAGATCTTGATCATGAGCATCCTATTTGAATTTGAACCATTGGATTGACCTCATGAGTGATATAAATGAATCTGGACCATCGGATTGTCTTGATGATTGATGTAAATAAATATAAACTGTTAGATCTTGATTATGAATGATTTAGAGGAATTTGAATGGATAGATTATCATTATGAGTGATATGAGCCGTTGGATCTTTATTGTGAGTGGATTTTGAGTGATCTGAACGATTGGATTACCATCTTGAGTGATTTGAACCATTGGATTACCTTTTTGAGTGATTAATTTGAATTTGAACGGTTGGATTGACCTCGTGAATGTTTTAAGTGAATCTAAACCATCGATCAAATATGATCTTGATCACATTGACGATGATCGATTACATCAAATCTTAGTAGTCAATCAAATATGATCTTGGTCACATTATTGATGATCGATGCTTGATCAATGCTCTCATATATTTGTTGCTATATTGATTCACATGCTTTATTGCCATACTTGAGAAGGAATACTCAGATCCTGTCAAGAGGGATAGATTTCCGAAGATATACTCAGACCTTGTCAAGAGGGATAGATTCCCGAAGGCATACTCAGACCCATCCAAAGGGATAGATTCCCGAAGACGTACTCAGACTCTGTCAAGAGGGATAGATTCCCAAAGATGTACTCAGACTCTGTCAAAAGGGATAGATTCCCCAAGACATACTCAGACCTTGTCAAGAGGGATAGATTCCCGAAGGCATACTCAAACCCATCCAAAGGGATAGATTCTCGAAGACGTACTCAGACTCTGTCAAGAGGGATAGATTCTTGAAGATGTACTCAGACTCTATCAAAAGGGATAGATTCCCCAAGACATACTCAGACCCTGTCAAAAGGGATAGATTCCCGAAGACGTACTCAGACTCTATCAAGAGGGATAGATACCCGAAGACGTTCTCAGACTCTGTCAAAAGGGATAGATTCCCGAAGACGTACTCAGACCTTGTCAAGAGGGATAGATTCCCAAAGGCGTACTCAGATCCTGTCAAGAGGGATAGATTCCCGAAACATTACTCAGACCTTGTCAAGAGGGATAGATTCCTGAAGATGTACTCAGATCTTATTCAGAGGGATAGATTTCGAAAGACGTACTCAGATCTTGTTCATAGGGATAGATTCCCTAGAAGATGTACTCAAACCTTGTTTAGATAGATTCCCAAAGACATATTCAAATCCCGTCCAGAGGGATAGATTCCCAAAGGCACACTCGAACCTTGTCTAGAGGGATAGATTTCCGAAGGCGTGACCACATTCTTAGTTCCTTTAGGCTATCCATATATATCATCAATTTATCCATATCCACAACCCATCACAACGAACTACGTTGTACCTGATTTTTAGGACCTCTCAAATACGTAGGTAACTTGGAGGACCTCTCTAAGTACGGTACCACATCTTCGAATCCTTAGGTCCCCCATCCATATCCATATCCATATTCACTACGACCCACATAGGCCATCTCTAGATTCAATCTCAATCATCATCAATTATAAACTTCAACTTGAACAATTGAATCTAAGAAAGCTTAACCATAAATCACATCCATAAACCTTAATTACAATTCCGTTTGAACTACGTTATGGACTTGATTTCGAAGATTGGAATACGTAGGCAATATGAGATGTCTTGGACGTCTCAGATTTAGTCCATTACCGAACCATCTTCGGTTCGATTCACTGTATATTATTTTTTCTTGTTTATTTATTTTTGAGAACATATTTGGCTAAACCCTAAGTTAGAAGAACTTAGCAACTTGACATAGGATCCCCCATGAGCCCTAGTAATCATCCATTGACCATGAATAGTTAGAATCATAGAGTCTAAGAAAAGTAGAATCACATAAGAGACCAATTTTTTGAATCGGACAGCTTTGGGTGCCTAACACCTTCCCAAACTGTACATTGAATGCTTACCCATTCTCTGATAGATCAAAGTCAATAAATTGAGTCAAATGAGTCAACTGAAGTCTTTTCTTATGATGAGACTACATTTTTATAGGTCCTAGACCTTAATCTAGGTGGCGACTCCAAATCATTTTTTTCGTCCATTAGAGATGGGTGGAAGAGACCTTTGTCCTCACACTTGAGGTACTTGCACATGCGCTGGTGTGGGAGGTAGAATTAGAAGTACACTTACACCTTGTGCTTGACCTTGAGCAGGTGGAATTGGGTGTGCTCCACATAAAGTGGCCAATAGTTTGGCAAAGTCTACTGCTATCATTCTTTATTGCTCCTCTAGGTTCTGGACCAACCTACCCATAACTGTAAGACCCGTATCGAACTAACCGGTCTTACCACCTTGTACCAGGTCTACCTATCATGGTCGAGCCAAATGGACCAAGTACATGAAGGAAATAGTGAAACCAGGTATTAAACTGACCCAAAAACAGTAAAATAGAGGGCCGGGTCGCATACCTAGATAGGCAGGGTCGACCCCCCTCACTAAGAAGTCAGACCCCTGATATTTTAACTAGGGGTCAGACAACTTAGAACTGAGGGTCGACGGGATCTCCGACCCCCTCATCGACCCCCTCTTTGCCGACAGAAACCGCAAATAGGAAACTTTCTAAATTTCAATGGGATTCCTTCCTAATCTCAATGTGACTTATTTTGGGAGATTCTACTCTATAAATAGGACGTCCCTAAGCCTCTTTCACTCCTTTTGAAACCCTAATTGAAAGTGAGAGAAAGAAAAGAGAAGGAGAAGAGAAGGAAAGTTGGAGAAGAAGACTAAAGTGAAGAATTCAGAGAAACCTCTGGATCTCAGCAAAACCTAAGGTATGGGCACGTTTCCATTGATAATCTAAGACCTTAGAATAGTACATGAAGAGGGTATGGTCTAGGAGAAACCTAAATCATCAATCCATGGGAGGATTTCAATGAAATCCATGGAGGAAATCATGGTAGGCAAAGTAAGGAATAAACCTAGAGTTCTAAGCCATAAAACAAGCATAGAATGGATTGTGAAAGTAAGCCATAGGACCCAAACATGAAAGAATGGACTGTAGAATGATATTCTCGACTCAAACCACGGGGGGTCGCACGTGGGGTCGATTGGGAATCGACCCTACCAGACCACAGGATCGACCCCCAACATTTGGGAAGTCCAGGAAGGGGGTGGTCGCACCCAGGGTCGATGGAACATCTGACCCTACCCTGGGGGTCACAGTAAACTGCTACCCTACCTGCGACCCACCCTACGATCCTCGCTTAACAACAAGTCTAAAAATGCCGAAATGACTTCTAACTAAAATCTATCGACTTGTTAGGTTTTCCTATTGATATAAAAGTGATTCTTAAAGCTTGAAAGAGGATCTACACTCAAGCAAAGGTGAGGGAACAGGACCTAAACTAATTGGCTAATAATAAATTATTTTTATTTTCTTGAGTCCAATGCCATGACTGATTCTATGCGTGTATGCTTGTAATGTGCATTCAATATGTCATCCAATATTTCTGCTATTAATGTTCATGCATATTTAATTCTATTTTGTTTATAACATGATGATGATGATGATGATGCTAGGAATAGACATGTGAATGTATGTATGTGGTTAGTGTGCTTGATGGGAGTGGAGCATCAGGGGGGGGGGGACGTGACATTGTGGTTCAGCCTGGTCACTAGACTCTAGCTCTATCTCTACTCAAGTCTTATCCACTGACATCGTCGTATCGCCATTACCTTAGCAGAACTATTACATCGTAGGGTATCAGGGGAGGTGGTCTCGGACTGTATAGTCTTCGACTCTATCGGGGGGCCTTAGCTCTATCTCTATGGACGTATTGAGGGATGCGGGGGTGAGGCCTTGGGTACACTGTTTGACATTAGGATTGGTTAGTTGCGAGCCAAGTTTGCAAGCCCTCGCCAGCAGGGGCTTAGGTGTTGGTATGGGTAGAGTATCAGGGAAAGCACTTTAGCTCTATCTCTATTCCATAGTGGGTGCATGTGGGACGACAATAAACGTTAACCTTTGGGTGGCTTCACACACTCGTGTATAGAGGCGAGGCGACCACCGAACCTTTCTATAGCACATTGCGAACTTATAAACCAGACCACAGATATGAATTGAATGCATGCATATGCTTGTTGCATTGTTTTGTTTGCTCACTGAGCCGTGATGTGTGCTCACCCTTTCGAGGTCGAATATTTTTAGTTGATGATGCAGGTACCACTGTGGAAGATTATATGAACGCTTCTGTGTACGGGCACGTGGCTGCAATGGAGGCTAAAGACATAGTGGAGACGCATGACTCCTCAAGCGAGTGCAACTCATGCGTTTTCGATTAGATTTTTATTTGAACTATTAAGGAAATGTAATTGATATTTTATTTACTTATGTCTCGGTTGATACAACATAATTTGATATTTTATTTATGATTATCATAGTTAGATTCCTCAGTTCATTTAATATTAAGATTTCCGCTATTGTGTATTTATTCTGATTATGGTTGTGGATGTGTATGGTTTAATTTAAACGGACACAGCCTATTAGAGATCCTGGTTGAACCGTTGGTTATTTAGCGGTTCATCACACCATTCTGAATAGTGCGGAATTAGGGTGTGACAATAACGGCTATCATCTGAGCCATAGCACTGGAGGTGCCTGTGAGAGATCAACGAGTAGTAGAGGTGGTGGTGGAACATGTGGAGGTGAATGGGAACCACCATGTCCTACACCACCTTTATTTTTTGGTGGAGGGGGCAAATTTACTTAATGCCCACTTGGTGTGCACCTTGGAGGCATTGCTTTCAAATGGTCGAAGGTTGGTAGGGCAAATCTGTAAATGCCCACGTGTCAGTACCAACCACATATCTAATAAACCATAACACATAAAAATATCATGTTATGGCAAGCATGAGCAGCATTTTATCAATCACATAACTTTCTGAGGCTAGACATCGAGACGATTTGAACACATTTGCTATGTATGTGACACACTGTATGTTCCAGGGAGAGCAGCTATGTCTCCCTTTCATCATCTTGAAACACATCTTATTCTTGGCAGACCACTTGGGCCCACTCCACCTGTAGCTTAGCAGAGTGGTTCAGATCTACCCCCTGCTATTAATCCTCAATAATCGCCTATCACTCTCCTTTTTCTTTTACTTTTCACCGGTACTTACAACGTCATCTGACTTTTGTACACATCATGCATATAGGATAACTATCCAGTGTGTGGAAAATCCCTACTTTTGACTTATGCACATCACTTCTTTTGATATATAATTATACCTTCTTTTACTATCATTGTAATAAGATGATATGATCATGGGATGACTGCCCGGGTTATGGGCCACATCCCAGTTTTTGTACTTAAAAATCAGATACATGTATATATACTCCTGCTTGGTTCATAATGTGATCATATTGTGGTATATGTTCTTTCATTAGTTATTGTAATGTGATGTAACCTTACTATTTTCCCTACTTACTACTGCTTGGTTCATAAAGCTTTTAGTTAGCCTAGGCATCTGTTTTGACACATGAAACACACGTGCAGGGAAAGTCTATAGGTAGAGTTAGAGTGGTTATGCTCTGATACTAGTGTTATCATAGCACATTCTAGAGAATCAGATCTGATATCCAAGTCATCTACGAGACAACCCGAATCTTCTAGCGACCGACAACCAAAGTGATCTACTAAACCAACCCCACAGTCTATACATACAATATCCAACATAATCAACAATAATTATAAAAGTTGCAGCGGAATCATAATAGAGAACAAGATGCCAACTAATGTTACTTTAACATAATAATTCTGTTACACCTTACAAACCGTTTCACAAATATCTTTCATATTACATACAGTCTATACTAGATAACTAGAGTAAATCTAGTATAACCTGTAGATGACCAAACCATCATCTATCTACAGGCGGTAAAATCATAGAGGCAAGGTGTTGACTCAGGTCCTGTAGATGCAATCCCTACAAGTATAGCCCTTGACATGATCTCTCAAAGGGACCCGCCAAGAGAAGTACCCTCAACATCATCAGGAATCATATCTACAGCGACAATAGAGGTACCTGCAATCAAAGCTAAAAGAGATTCTATATCGAGGGGTGAGCTCCCATCCCAGTTCAGCGAGAAATCAGGTATCAATGCAATCCTAATAAATGATTTAATGAAAGCAATACATGACCAAATAAATAAGCAATTATGAGTGGTAGTCAATGTATATGCAGCTATGGCCGGCTTATACCCTAGCGAGGATCAGCCTAGTACCCCACTACCTGAGTGATTACCTCGTACCCTACCACCTGAGTGATTACCCCGTACCCCACCACCTGAGCGACTACCCCGTACCCCACTACCTGAGCATATACTCATATCCCACCACCTGAGTACTCCGTACCCCACCATTTGCATAAAGTCCCTTCACTAAAGCACAAGTCATTGGACCACGGTTGATGCATGATGCATGATGCATGAGCATATAATAAATAGGGCTACACCTCAGCAAAGATCCCCATTCCACTCGCATAGACTGACCGTGCCCCCACTAAGGTGTAGCCGGGCATATGGCTGTGTATCGCTACATGATCATATATCCTATCAACACAATCACATCCATATTAATCATCACAGAACATGGCATGTGCATACAGTAAATAAAACTGTACCCCCAGCAGAGATCCCCAACTCCCCACTCCCATGGTTTATCGTGTCTCCACTGAGGTATAGTCAATCCCAACATAATTCATGAAGTCACCTGTTACATGAACCACCATACAAGGGTGGCATTCCAACAGAGATCCTGGGATCCCCACTCCCATGATTTATCGTGTCTCCACTAAGATGCTGGCAGACCAACATGGTATATATGCCCGTGCTCCATCACATCACATGTACCATCATACATGATCATGCACACATAATGATATGAAATACAACACCAACATCATGGCCTTGTATTGTGTTTCCATACGCCATACGTCCATTATACAACATTCAACATACATAGTGAATGTTATAATACAAATGCATGAACAATTATATATAGTTTATTGGATGACATGTTATAAAACAAAAACAACACTCAACATATAGCACAATACATGCTCAAACTCTACAGGACCCAACCCCTTATGTCACACCCTAATTCTGGTCTAGCCAGAATAGTGTGATGAATCGCCAATAAACCAACGGTTCAACCAGGATCACGTATAGGTCGTACCCACCATATCAAACCACACACACATTCCGCAGTAATAATCAGAGGTAATAAACAAATAAGTGGAAGTCTTACAGATAATGAACTAAGAGTCTAACAGTGATAAATAAGTGTTTAATCCAATTATCACTAAATCACAAGACATAAAAATAAATAATCAATTACATATCTGATGTTCAAATTATAACTAAACTTAAGCAAAAACACATTGGTTGCACTCGCATGATGAATCATGCGCATCTTCTTCAGCTTCTACGTCCATGGCGGCAACGTGTCCATACGTCGACGCATTCATATTTCTTTACAGTAGAACCTACATCATCAACTAAAAATATTTGACGTCAAAAGGGTGAGCACACATCATGACTCAGTGAGCAAACAAAATAATGCAACAAATATATGCATGCATTCAAATATCTTTGGTATAGTTTCTAAGTTTACAATGTGCTATAGAAAGGTTTGGTGGCCCCCACACCTCTATACACGACTGTGTGATTCCGCCCAATGGATCAAACACCATTACCGTCCCACATGCACCCACCATGGAATAGAGATAGAGCTAAAGTGTCTGGATCAAATACCACCAACATTTTCCCTGATGCCCTACCCATACCAACAAGTAAGCCCCTACTGGCGAGGGCTTGTAAATTGGGCTCGCAACTATCAATCTTAATGCCATACAGTATCCAAGGCCTGACCCAGCATCCCTCAATACATCCATAGAGATAGAGCTAAGGCCCCCTGGCAGAGTCAGAGACCACACGGTTTGAGACCACCTCCCCTGATTCCCTACGACATAATAGTTCTGCTAAGGTAATGACAATATGACAATGTTAGTGGGAAAGACTTGAGTAGAGATAGAGCTAGAGTCTGGTGACAAGGTCAAAGACCATCATGCCACGTCCTCCCCTTGATGCCCCACTCGCATCCAACACACCAACCATACACATACATTCACATGCCTATTCCTAGCATCATCATCATCATCCAGTTATAAATAAATGGAATTAAATATGCATGAACAATAATAGCAGGAATATTGGATGACATGTAAGATGACATTACAAGCATACAAGCATGGAATCAATCATGGCATTGGACTCAATAAAAATAAATAGTTTGTTATTAACCAATTAGCTTAGGTCTTGTTTCCTCACCTGTTAGCAAATCTCGATCTCCTTCCAAGCCTTGAAATTCTCTTTCAATCAATCTAACAACCTAAAAGTTATATGAATTTTAGTTAGGATTCATATGTAACATGTTACAATAGTCAAAAATCAAAACAGAGCACTAATAGGTGTCTGATTTGTCCTATGATCTCATACTGTATCGACCTTACTACCTATGGTCGATTCCCTATGGTCGCATATGGTGCGACTGTAGCTGCGACCATATAGTTTCTGGATCTTCCCAAATGCCTATGGTCGATCCTTTGATCAGGCTGATCATGCTATGGTCAATCGTAGCTACGACATTCAGATTTCTGATTACAGACTACATGCAATTCAAGTTCTTTCTGGGTCAATTCCTCTGTTCTTTAACTGGGTTTGTACTAAGATCATCCTATGGCCATCATTAGCAGTTTCTTATCAACCCTAACCATCAAACTCATCCCCCATGGTTATCCTTGGAAATTACTCAAGGAATCACATGGATCACGATAGGTTGACATCCCTAATCCTCCATAGAATCCTTAGTCCATAGACTTAACATCTTTAGAGATTAGGTTCGTACCTTTGCCTATGATAGGGAGCTAATCTCTTCTCAGCAAATCCTCTCCTTAGCCTTTTCTTCTTCTCCTTCTCTTCCTTCTCTTTCTCTAGGGTTTACTAATGTTCTAAAAGAGTGAAAAAGGGCTGAGGGACCTCCTTTATATAGAGCAAAACTCTCCATATAGAGTCCTCTTTCAATTAGGAAAGCAATCCCTTAGTTTAGGAAAGTTTCCAAAACTCGGAGTCTGATCTAGGGTCTCACGATCGATGGCTACGGTTGTAGAACCCATCGATCGTACGGTCAAAATCATTGATCGTAGGGTCAAAATCATCGACCGTGGGGTTCATGGTCTGAGATTTTTGTTTTCTTCCTTATGGTTGACTATACCTACCTAGGTATTCGACCATAGGTATGTTTTCAGTGTTTTTAACTCGATTTTCATACCTGATTTGTGATCCATCTTCAAATGATCGATCCACCTGGTCCAAAAATGATAGGAAGACCTGGCACGACACTGCTAGATCGGGTTAGTGGAGTGCGGGTCTTACAACTCCCCCCTCTTATATAAATTTTGTCCTTAAAATTTGCACATATCTTCCGAGTCGAATAAGTGAGGATATTGCTTCCGCATAGCATTCTCTTCTTTCCATGTAATTTCTTTCACATTTTGGATTTTCCATGTAACCTTCACATAGTAGATGTCGCGGTTGCGTAGACGTTGCACCTTCAGGCTAGTAATTTCAAAAGGTACTACATCAAAAGTTAAATATTCAGTCAAATCTAGTGAATCCGTTGTTAACACGTGTGTTGGATCTCTGACATACTTCTTCAATTGTAAGACATTGAATACATCATGTACACCAGTCATTGATGATGGTAGTGCTAATTGATATGCTACCTTTCCACGTCTATCTAGAACTTCATAAGGTCCAATATATCTGGGACACAACTTTCCCTTCTGTCTAAAACTTTTTAAACCACGAATATGAGATATTTTCAGAAATACCTTATCACCTATGGTGAATTCAAGATCTCTGCATCAATTGTCCGCATATTATTTCTTACGGTTCTGAGCTACTCAGACTCTTTCCTTGATAATGTCGACCACTCGACAAGTCTCTTCAACAAACTCTGGTCCAACAATACTCCGTTCTCCAACTTTGTTCCAAAATAAAGGAGTTTGACATTTCCTACCATACAGTGCTTCATAGGGTGACATCTGTATTGTAGCTTGATAGCTGTTATTATAAATGAACTCGATCAATGGTAACTTCTCATCCCATGATCCTTTGAAATCAATGACACATGCTCGAAACATGTCTTTTAAAATTTAAATGGTACGCTCTGACTGTCCATCAGTCTGAGGATGGAATGCAGTACTAAACTTCAACGTTGTACCCATAGCCTTCTGTAATCCTTCCCAAAACTTTGAGGTAAAGCATGGGTCTTTATCGAACACGATGCTTTCAAGTATACCATGTAATCTGACAATATTATCTACATAAAGCTTAGCTAACCTCTCTAGGATATACTGAGGTCGTATAGCTATAAAACGAGCTGTTTTAGTCAAAAGATCTACAATCACACAGACTGTGTCAATTACTCAAGGAGTCAATGGTAACCTGGTGACGAAGTTCATAGTGATGCAGTCCCATTTCTACGCTGGTTCAGGTAGTGACTGCAACAATCCTACAGGTCTTTGCCTTTCAGCCTTTACCTGTTGACAATTCAAGCATTGAGACAAAAATTTAGCTACATCCACTTTCATCCTCTACACCAATATATTTCTTCAGATCATGATACATCTTTGTACTTTCAGGCTATACTGAATAAGCAGTGGTGTGGGCTTCCTTCATTAATCTGTGTCTAATATCCAAGTCTTCATTTTCAGGAACACGTATCCTTCCTTTGTATCTTAATACCTTTTCAACGTCCAAAGTGAACTCAGGAGTAGTCCTACCTTTTTCAAGGTCTTCTTGCACCATTTTCAAATAAGGGTCTGATTTAATGACTGCTTTTGCTTCATCAAGCAAATCAGGTACAATCTTCATTGTAGCAAACATGTTTTAGAATAGATGAATAAACCCTTGGTCAGTTGATTCATTTGGAATATCAATCATGAACTACTCGTTATCGTAATTAAATACTCTTCCTGTGACACCCGCTACAGCATTTATACTAGCTTCTTCCTGAGCTTTTGTCATTGTTTTCTTGCTTAGTGCATCAGCAACTACATTAGCTTTTCCTAGATGATACTGGATATCGCAATCATAATCCTTCAGTAATTCTAGCCATCTTCTCTGTCTCATGTTCAACTCCTTCTGATTAAAAATTTGTGTGAGACTCTTATGATCTGATTTAATTTAAAATTTCTCATCATACAAATAATGTCTCCATATCTTGATAGCATGTACCACCGCTGCTAATTCCAAGTCATGAGTGGGATAGTTCTTCTCATGTGTCTTCAGTTGTCTTGAGGCATACACAATTACTTGTTCTCCTTGAATAAGCACACATCCCAAACCTAACCCAGACGCATCTGTGTACAAGGTAAATGGTTGTCCTGGGATCAAAATAGTCAAGATGGAAGTTGATATCAATTTGGCTTTCAATGTTTGGAAACACTCTTCACATTTATCAGTCCAAACAAACTTTTTCCTTTCTTTGTCAGACTGGTGAGAGGTACGGCTATTTTAGAGTAATCTTCTACGAATCGTCGATAGTACCTAGCTAAACCTAAGAAACTTATAATTTCTACAAAATTCTTAGGTGCTTCCCATTTTACAATAGTTTCAATCTTGCTAGGATCCATTTTAATCCCTTCAGTTGATACAACATGGCCTAAGAAAGTGACTTCATTTAGCCAGAACTCACACTTGGTAAATTTAGCGTAAAGCTTCTCCTTTCTTAGTCACTGCAGAGCGGCTCTTAGATTTGTAATATGAGTTTCTTTGTCCTTGGAGTAGACTAGTATGTCGTCAATAAATACAATGACTGACGTATCCAACATATCATGGAATACCCGATTCATGAGTTCCATAAAAGTTACGGGTGTATTAATCAATCCAAAAGACATGACTAAAAATTCATAATGTTCATATCTGATTCTGAATGCTGTCTTTGGAATATCACCTTCCTTAATCTTCAATTGATGATATCCTGATCGAAGATCAATTTTGGAGAACACTTTTGGCACCTTGCAATTGATCGAACAAGTCATCGATCCGAGGCAACGGGTACCGATTCTTGATTGTAAGCTTATTCAATTCTCGATAATCTATACACAGTCGAACGCTACCGTCCTTCTTTTTCACAAACAATACTGGCGCTCTCCATGGTGATATACTGGGTCTAATATAACCCTTGTCTGGTAATTCTTGTAACTGTACCTTCAGTTCCTTCAGTTCAGTAGGAGCCATTCGATAGGGTGCTTTCGATACTGGTGCAGCTTCGGGTATAAGATTTATAACGAACTCTGTCGCTCGGTCAGGTGGTAGTCCTAGTAATTCCTCAGGAAATACATTTAGAAATTCATGCATAACTTTAATATCCTCCATTCGTAGTGCTTCCTTGGTGAGGTCGACCACGGATACTAGATATCTAATTCCTCATTTCTCGAGGCATTTTTTAGCCTTTAATGCAGAGAAAATGAGTTTTCGTTTATGGGAAATTTTGGTTCTCGCAAAACTAAACTCTGCTCCTTCCTTATCTTTAATTATCAGTTTCTTTTTCACACATAATAGGTTTACAGAGTGCCGAGCTAACCAATCCATTCCCAAGATAACGTCAAAGTCTGCCATCTCGAGTTGAATTAAGGTTGCATCCAAAATCTTCTCGTCGATAAGAACTGGACATGGTCCATAACCTTTGTCTGGTTCCACTTCTAATCCCATAGGTGATCGTACAAGTAGTTTGCAGTCTAAAGGTCTGAGGGATAGATTTAACTTCTTTCCAAACTATACAGATATAAAAAAATGAGTAGCCCCAGAGTCAAAGAGTACTCTGACGGGTATGCCATTTATAGGTATGATACTTGTGATTTTCTTCTTATATTAATCTATATGCTTACACAAGGTACTACAAAACAAAAGATTCAGGTCATACATGTGACCACATCAGGCGATGCGGCAACATCCTCAAAAGTAAGTGCATAAACTTTTCCTTGCTGTAGCTGCTTCCTTGGCTTAGGACACTCTCTTGAATAATGTCCTACTTGATCGCAATTGAAGCATTTGACTCTAGCATTACTTTACTTCTGTTGAGGTTTGGCTATCGGAGTAGTATTGGCTACAGCATTGAAGCCTTGAGTACAGAAGGGTTTAAATGTCTTCGAGTTCCCTCCGTTGTATGAGTTTCCATTAGGCCTCTTTATACCTCTGTTCTGAGCAAAATAACTTTCCCTCTGGCTCGATTCCAATACTCGAACAATCTGTACAGTTTCATTATAAATCTTCTTTTCCAATCCCAATACATGCTCACGGATACTTCTCCTAAGTCCCATGACGAACCTTTGGGTTTTGATATTTTCCTCCAGCATACGAGAGGGAGCAAAGAAGAACATTTCTTCATTACGGTGTTGATATGCATTTACAGTCATCTGTCCTTGGTATAGACTCAAGAACTTATTTTCCATTTGATCTCTGAAACTCCTTGGAAAATACTTCTCGAAGAAAGCTTCTTTATAAATAACCCATGTCAGTTGGGCGTGCTTTATTAACAGATAACTTCTAATTGATTTCCACCATTGGTATACGTCACCTTTCAACATAAATGTGGCACATAATACCTTCTCTTCTTCATTTATAGTCATCATCATAAAGTTTCTTTCTATTTCGTCGATCTAGTGAGCTGGCCACAAAGGATCCGACGGCTTACCTGTGAATTCTTTCGGCTTCATCTTCAGGGAATGCTCGATTAGTATGGAGTGACCAAGCTGATACCATGCATATGCCCCATACATAGGCAGTTGGTACTGATAATTACCTTGGTTATACCCACCTTGAGGTGCTTCAGGATTTTACACTTGGCCTTATACAGTTGGTGTTTGCGCTGTTTGGGGTACCGTATTGCTACCACCAGGTGCCATACTAGCTTGTCCTACAGGTAGAGATGTTGTGTTTACAACTAGGAAAGCAATTCCCATAGCAGCTTGCATGTTGACTTGCATTTGCTGTATATGCTGCATTTGTTGTGCTAAATTCATCACCACAATAGCCAAATCCATAAGTGGTGCAGATAAGTTGGTTGGGTTGGCTTGGGTGTGAACATTCTGAGGTGCAGCATTCTAAGCTCTAATATTTTCGTCCTGCCCTTGCTGACCTTCATTGTCGTTGGTGTCCATAAGTGGTGGAGATGGATTTGCATTTTGTCTCCTTCTACTTACTCTACACCCAGTCATTTAACTCTTGGGTGGTACGTTATTAGCAAAGCTACACATGTGAGACAAAATAAAATGGTAGTATTGGGTTAGTCTCACAATGGAAAGCGAGAAAAGAACAAAATTAATAGATAAAAGTTTAGACAGAATTAAAATGCAGATAATAGTCAATCATACGGTCAATGGCCTACGGTCGCATGTTGTGTGACCATAGGTGCGACCATCAAATCCATGGAAACTTACTGAGACCCTATGGTTGATCATACGGTCGATGGTTTTGGTCTAATTGTGGGACCATAAGATTGAAAATCAGTTTTAAGACCTGTTTTTTCGAGATTTTCCCTCTCATTTCCCTTTCTTCTTCCTACGGTCTCAACTCAGCTCGCCACTACTGAGTTGCTACAATATCAACCGTACGAACTTAGTGGTTTTTCCATTGATCGATGATCTTCCTTTTATTCCTCAAGGTATGTTCTCTACTCTTTCTCCTTTTTAAGCTTTCATACCTAGGTTTTTCTCCATTTATAGGGTTTTCTTCAAATTAATATTTTTCTGACTGTAAAAATTTGATTTTTATTGGGGGTTATTGCTATTGGCTATGTAAGACCCGTATCAAACTAACCGGCCTTACCACTTTGTACCAGGTCTACCTATCATGGTCGAGCCAAGTGGACCAAGTACGTGAAGAAACCACAAGACCAGGTATGAAGTCTAACCCAAAAATAGTCAAATGTGAGGGTAGGGTCGCATGCCTAAACAGGTATGATCGACCCCACCTCAAAAGAGTCCAACCCATGACTTTTTAGTCGTGGGGTCGCATGACTAGAAAAACATAGGGTCGACGGATTCTGTGACCCTACATGCGACCCTACGATAGCAGACAGAATCTGAAAATTAGGAAACCTTCCTAATTCAGAGGGGGTCTTTCCTAAACTCATTGGGACTTATTATGGAGGGTTTTTCTCTATAAATAGGATGTCCCTTAGCCTCTTTCACTCCTTTAGAACCCTAATTGAAAGTGAGAGAAAGAGAAAGAGAAGGAAGAGAAGAAGAGAAGGAAACTTGAAGAAGAAGACTAAAGAAGAGGAGGAAGTTTAGAGAAACCTCTGAATTAAGGTATGAACCTAATTCTCTACCTGAATAAGAGAGTCTAGAAAAGTTTATGAAGAACATAGGATTAGGAGAAACCCAAATCATCCATCCATGGATAGATTTCAAGAGATTCCATGGAGAAAATCATTATGGACAATGAATGGTGTATAATTTGTAGTTTTGAGCCATAGAACAATCATAAAATGGACCATGATAGTAAGCCAAAGGATCCAAACATGAAGGAATGGACTGTAGAGTGAAAGTTCGACACATAATACGTGTGGTTGCACGTAGGGTCGAATGATATCCGACCCTACGAGACCATATGATCGACTACATGCCCTCGGGAAGTCCCAGGGAGGGTGTAGTCGCACATAGGGTCGAATGGTATCCGACCCCACCTGCGACCTTACACCCTGGGGTCACAGAAATTGCTACCCTAGGTGCTACCCTACCTGCAATCCTACAATTTCTATTAGTCTAAATTATTAGAATTAATTCTAATTAAAATCTATCGACTTGTTAGGTCTTTCTAGTGATTTAAAAGTGATTCATAAAGCTTGAACAAGGATCTATGCTCAATCAAAGGTGAGGGAACAAGACCTAAACTAATTGGCTAATAATAAACTATTTTTATTTATTGAGTCCAACACCATGAATGATTCTATGTTTATATGATTGTAAGGTGCATATCACATGTCATCCATTATTCCTGTTATTATTGTTCATGCATATTTAATTCCGTTTATTTATAACATAATGATGATGATGATGCTAGGAAGAGGCATGTGAATGTATGTGTGTGGCTAGTGTACTTGATGCGAGTGGAGCATCAGGGGGAGGACGTAACATTGTGGTTCATCCTGGTCACCAAACTCTAGCTCTATCTCTAATCTAGTCTTGTCCACTGACATCGTCGTATCGCCATTACCTTAGCAGAACTATTACGTTGTAGGGCATCAGGGGAAGTGGTCTCGGACCGTGTAGTCTCTGACTCTGTCGGGGGGCCTTAGCTCTATCTCTATAGACGTATTGAGGGATGTTGGGGTGTGGCCTTGGATACATTGTTTGACATTAGGATTGGTAAGTTGCGAGCCTAGTTTGCAAGCCCTCGCCAATAGGGGCTTACGTGTTGGTATGGGTAGGGCATCAGGGGAAGTGTAATACGATGCGGTCCTAAGCACTTTAGCTCTATCCCTATTCAATGGTGGGTGCATGTGGGGGTGATAATGGTGTTTGATCCATTGGGTGGTTCCACACATTTGTGTATAGAGGTGCGGCGGCCACCTATCCTTTCTATTGCATATTGCAAACTTATGAATCAGACCAAAGATATGAATTGAATGCATGCATATGTTTATTGCATTGTTTTGTTTGCTCACTAAGCCGTAATGTATGCTCACCCTTTTCAAATTCGAATATTTTTAGTTGATGATGCAGGTACGACAGTGGAAGATTATATGAATGCTCCAACATACGGGCATGCGGCGGCAATAGAGGCAGAAGTGATGATGGAGTCACATGATTCATCATGCGAGTGCAACTCCTGTGTTTTTTTATTATATTTTGTTTAAGTTATACAGATAATGTAATTGATTTAATTATTTTAATTTATGTCTTAGTCCTTTTGGGAGATAATTGGATAATTTATTTACTTTATCACAGCTAGACTTTCAGTTCGTTTAATATTAAAGACTTCCGTTATCGCATATTTATTCTGATTTTTGGTTGTGGTTGTGCTTGGTTTAAGCAAACGGACACAGCCTATTTGAGATCCTGGTTAAACCATTGGTTTATTAGCGGTTCATCACATCATTCTGAATAGTGCGGAATTGGGGTGTGATAACTTGGTATCAGAGCTATAAGGCATTGTCTATTAAACCGATATATTTCCACAAAAGTTCGTGAACTGAGTTAGGATTAAAATGTAAATGCTGTAATAAGAACATACTGTAAGCACCTGTATTGTATGAAACAAAATTAAGAAAGAGAATAATGCACTATTGAAAGGAGAAACAAGTTTCATATACATCAAATAAAAAGCAACGTTTATACATATCCAAATCAGAGTACAGTCCACAATCCAGACAGTTACTCTGTAGTACAAAGAAAAACAAAAATAAAAATATACATCATGGAGCTGGAGGTGCTGGAGGAGGAGGTGCCTCACGATCCGGTCATAGTCCTCAGCATACACTCTAGTCAACCAGGCTACCTGAGTCTGGGTCGTCTGGAGACTAGCTGTTAACTGGGCCATCTGCTGATTGAACGCATGTTGAGCATCTAGAAGCTTGCCTACTCTCAGATCAGTCACGCTCTGAGCCTCTCTAATCTCACGCAGTAACCCCATCATATCATTAGATGGTGGGTGTGAGGGACCAGCGGTGTGTGAAGGATCCCGAGATGGACCAGCTCCAGTAGAATGTAGAGGTGATGGAGGAGGTATAGCGTCTACATCCATGAACATACGATCCTCATCCTTGGCATCACCCCCATGGACCCCTGCTCCTGCTGCTACTGCTGCCGCCTCAGCGTCTGCTATATCTACTCGAGTGTGAGGACCCACCAGAGCATTCCTCTCATCATCACTGACCTGAGCATCCCGCATACCCATCCTACAGATGGCCTCCCAGTCAAGGTCCGATGAGAAGGTCTTCTCCTGAATCTTCTCATCCAATAAATCAACGTGTAGGCGTGTGAGCAGTTTAGTGATCAGACGTCCGTATGGCAGGTTGCCCAACTGACTAGGCAGCGTAGCGCGGATCATCGTCTGGATGATAATATAAGGAAGGCAGACAGGCTGCCTGGTGCAAATGCAGTAGAGGACATACTGAGTCAACTGAGAAATCCTATCATAGTGTCCACTCTGGGGAATCAAGTTGTGTTGGATGATCTTGCAGTACACCCGAGGCTCTGGCCGTAGGTTGATCGCTTTCATCTCCGAGTAATCATCTCTAAGGAGCTGACTATCAATCTCAGCACGCATTGCCAAGGATAGGAACTGGGTTCCTTAGGAGCACAGTACACCAAAAGGCCATCATTTGATATGCTCAAAAGATCAGCCAACTGCTGGCAGTTAAATGAAACCTCCACTCCTTTGACGTAGTTAGTGATCCTGAGCTCCCTACCCCTCTCTATGTCATTGCGATCCCCCACTACCTGGAGATTGTAATAGAACTGCTTCACCAAAGCAGGACAAGTACAAGCCTCATAGGTGATCACAAGAAGCTAGCCCATGTCACCAAAAGCACCCTCCATGTTAAACAAGGCTAGACTAGCCAAATTTACACAGTGACCCCCCTCTACTTTCTTACGCTCATAGCGAGCATACCGAGCTTCTGCCTCGTTGGAGCGGAAACGAACGGGGTCATGAGCTATTGGAACCTTGGTACAAGCCATACTATCTGCCAAGACACAGAAAAATAAATAATAGATTAGTAATGGTAAAAAAAATCACAAAAATTTCGGCATTATAACGGCATGATTTGGCCAAAAACCTCACTTTTCACCCAAACAACTGGGCAGGAGAACTTACATAGGTTCCAAACCATCCTGTAAAGCTCATACAGTTGTAAATTTAATCTAGAAAGATCGAATTTGAAGAAATTTCAATAAATTGGAAAATTTTTGAAAATTAGGTCAAAAATGGAAAATTTCAAGTTTCTCGATAACCAACCGATGAAACTCAAATATTTTTGAGGGCTTTCATCCATTGGGTGACCAATAGCAAAAGCCCCTAATAAAAATTTAATTTTTACGATTAAAAAAATTTTAATTTGAAGAAAACGATGTAAATGGATAAAAAAAACCTAGTTTAGAAAGCTTAAAAATGGGAAACAGTAGAGAGCATACCTGAAGAGAAGGAGCGGGAGTCGTGAACGGAAGAAACAATCACCAAAACCCTAGGGGTCGATACTATAGCAACTCAGGGGAAGCGAGTTGAGTTGGAAGAAAAGAGAAAGAATAGGAAATGAATCTAAAATTAGGTTTAAAAACCTGATTTTGGATCGTAGGGTCACAGAATTCGACAAAATGTGCGACCCTACGACCGACCCTACCATCGACCCTAGGCTCTCGGAGATCTGACAGACATTTTGTGGTCGGACCTAGGGTCAAATATATACCGACCCTACGATCGACCCTAGGCTCTCGGTGAGCTGACAGTGTTCTTAGGGTCGCATACCCTAGGGTCGCATAAGAAGCGACCCTACCATCGACCCTACGATGGAAAATTCTGTATTTTCACTAAATGACTTGAAAAATTGGAAATTTACATTGATTAGTGGGATTTTGACTTGGGAACAACTTATATTGATTGCCTCACATGTTTTATGACTGTTTTCAGACACTACCACCACCAGAACATGAAATGGTTGGGCGCAGAGTGACCAGACGAGGCTGTAACACAATTCCACCACCACCACCTGTGGAGGAAGATAGCCATGTAAATCCTGAAGCACAAGAGAATCTGAATATGGCACCGCCAGTGGCTAGTAGCCAGGCAAATCCTATAAACTTGCCAGCCCCACCTACAGATCTGGCTACAGCGGTAATGAACCTGGCACAACAGCTACAGCAAATACAGCAGGTGCAAGCCAATATGCAAGCTGCTATAGGAATGGCTTTTCTAGCTGCACATACGACACCTATGCCAGTAGGACAAGCTAGCACAGTACCAGGGGGAAGCAACATGGTACCCCATGCACCTCAAACACTAGTTATGCAGGCTCAAGTGCAGAATCTTAAGGTAGCTTAGGGTAGTTACCAGTATAAACCACCTATGTATGGGGCCTATGCTCAGTATCAACTGGACCACTCCCGACTGATCGAGCATTTTTTAAAGATGAAGCCTAAAGAATATAATGGTAAACCAGCTGATCCTTTGTGGCCAGCACATTGGATCGACAAAATGGAGAGGAATTTTATTATGATGACAGTGAATGAGGAGGAGAAAGTACTGTGTGCAACCTTCATGCTGAAAGGAAATGCACACCACTGGTAGAAGTCCACACGGACTTATTTATTAACCAAGCACGTCCAATTGACCTGGGCTATCTATAAAGAGGCATTCTTTAAGAAGTACTTCCCCAGAAGTTTTAGAGATTCTATGGAGAGAGAGTTCCTGAGTTTATATCAGGGGCAAATGACCGTGGATGCATACCAACAGCGTTATGAAGAGCTATTTTTCTTTGCACCCGCCAGCATGCAAGAGGAAAATACTAAGACCCGAAGGTTCGTCATGGGACTTAGGGGAAGCATTTGCGAGCATGTTCTGGGACTGGAGAAGAAAGTCTACAATGAAGCAGTACAGATTGCTCGAGTGATAGAGTCGAGCAAAAAAGAGAGCTATTTTTCTCAAAATAGGGGCATTAAAAGGCCAAATGGAAATTCATACAACGGAGGGAATACAAGGACATTCAAACCCTTCCGTACCCAAGGCTTCAATGCTGCAGCCAAGACTACTCCAGCAGCTCAACCGCAACAAAAGCAAAATAACGAAGGAGTAAAATATTTTAACTGCAACCAAGTAGGACATTATTCAAGGGAATGTCATAAACCCAGAAAGCAGCTACAGCAAGGAAAGATTTATGCTGTTACATCTGAGGATGCTGCCACATCTCCTGATGTGGTCACAGGTATGACCTGAACTTTTTATTTTGTGTTACATTGTGTGAGCATGTAGACTAAATTAAAACAAATCACAGGTATCGTACCTATTAATGACAAACCCGCTAGAGTACTCTTTGATTCTTAAGCTATTCATTCTTTTATATCTGTGTCATGTGGAAAGAAGCTGAATCTTCCCCTCAAATCTTTAGACAACAAACTGCTTGTATGATCACCTATGGGATTAGAAGTGGAATTAGAAAAATATTATGTGCCATGTCCAGTTCTTATTGACAAGAAGACTTTGGATGCAACCTTGATTCAACTTGAGATGGCAGACTTTGACGTAATCTTGGGAATGGACTGGTTAGCTCGGCATTCTGTAAACCTATTATATGCAGAAAAGAAGCTGACATTTAAAGACAAGGAAGGAGCACAGTTTAGTTTTGCGGGAACCAAACTTCCCCGTAAACAAAAACTCATCCTCTCTGCATTAAAGGCTAGAAAATGCCTCGAGAAAGGAGGAGTTGGGTATCTAGTATCAGTGGTCGACCTCACCAAGGAAGCACCACGAATGAAGAATATTGATATTGTGTGTGACTTTTCAGATGTATTTCCTGAAGAACTACCAGGACTACCACCCGATCGAGCGACAGAGTTCGTTATAGATATGATACCCAGAGCCGCACCAGTATCTAAAGCACCCTATCGAATGGCTCCTACTGAATTGAAGGAATTAAAAGTACAATTACAGAAATTACTGGACAAGGGTTACATCAGACCTAGCATATCACCATGGGGAGCGTCAGTATTGCTTGTAAAGAAGAAGGACGGTAACGTTCGACTGTGTATAGACTACCGAGAATTGAATAAGCTGACAATCAAGAATCGGTAGCCATTGCCTCAGATCGATGACTTGTTCGATCAGTTGTAAGGTGCCAAGGTGTTCTCCAAGATTGATCTTTAGTCAGGATACCATCAGTTGAAGATTAAGGACGGTGATATTCCAAAGACAGCATTTAGAACAAGATACGAACATTATGAATTTTTAGTTATGTCCTTTGGATTAACTAACGCACCCGCAACTTTTATGGAACTCGTGAATCGGGTATTCCATGATATGTTGGATACGTTGGTCATTGTGTTTATTGATGATATATTGATCTACTCCAAGGACAAGGAAACTCATGTCATGAATCTAAGAGCCGCTCTGCAGCGATTAAGGAAAGAGAAGCTTTACGCCAAATTTACAAAGTGTGAGTTTTGGCTAAATGAGGTCGCTTTCTTAGGCCATGTTGTATCCGCTGAAGGAATTAAAGTGGATCCTAGCAAGATTGAAGCCATTGTGAAGTGGGAAGCACCTAAGAGTGTTGCAGAAATTAGAAGTTTCCTAGGTCTAGCTGGATATTATCGACGATTCGTGGAAGACTATTCCAGAATTGCCGTACCTCTCACCAGTTTGACTAAGAAAGGAGAAAAGTTTGTTTGGACCGACAAATGTGAAAAAAGTTTCCAAACATTAAAGGCTAGATTGATATCTGCTCCGATCTTAACTATTCCTATTCCAGGACAGCCATTTACCTTGTATACCGATGCGTCTGGATTGGGTTTAGGATGTGTACTTATGCAAGGAGAACAAGTTGTTGCGTATGCTTCAAGACAACTGAAAATACATGAGAAGAATTATCCTACTCATGACTTGGAATTAACAGCAGTAGTACATGTTGTCAAGATATGGAGACATTATTTGTATGGAGAGAAATTTCAGATTAAATCAGATCATAAGAGTCTCACTTATCTTTTTAATCAGAAGGAGTTGAACATGAGACGAAGAAGATGGATGGAATTATTGAAGGATTATGATTGCGATATCCAGTATCATCCAGGAAAGGCTAATGTAGTTGCTGATGCGCTAAGCAGAAAAGCAATGATAAAATCTCAAGGAGAAGTTAACACGACTGCAGTAATGTGTGCTACAGGGAAAATATTCAATTATGGTAATGAGCAGTTCGTGATAGATGCACCAAGTGGATCAACTAACCAAGGGTTTATTCATCGGTTTTCAAATATGTTTGCGATGTTGAAGATTGTACCTGATATAATTGATGAAGTGAAAGCCGCTATTAAATCAGACCCTTATCTGAGAATGGTACAAGAAGACATCGAAAAAGGTAGGACTATTCCTAAGTTCACCTTGGACGATGAAAAGGTATTGAAGTACAAAGGAAGAATATGTGTTCCTGAAACAGAAAACTTGGACATTAGACATCGACTAATGAAGGAAGCTCACACCATCGCTTATTCGGTACATCCTGGAAGTACAAAGATGTATCATGATTTGAGGAAATTATATTGGTGGAGAGGAATGAAAGCAGATGTAGCTAAATTCGTGTCTCAATGCCTAAATTGTCAGAGGGTAAAGGCTGAACGGCAAAGACCTGCAGGATTGTTGCAGCCACTGCCAGAACCTGCATGGAAATGGGACTGCATCACTATGGACTCCGTCACCGGGTTACCATTGACTCCTCGAGAAGTTGACGCGGTTTGGGTGATTGTAGATCGTCTGACTAAGACAGCTCGCTTTGTAGCTATACCACCACAGTAGACCCTGGAGAGGTTAACCAAGCTATATGTAGATAATATTGTCAGATTACATGGAGTACCTGAAAGCATTGTGTCCGATAGAGACCCATGCTTTACTTCAAAGTTTTGGGAAGGATTACAGAAGGCTATGGGTACAACGTTGAAATTTAGTACTGCATTCCATCATCAGACAGACGGACAGTCAGAGTGTACCATTCAGATTTTAGAAGACATGCTTCGAGCCTGTGTTATTGATTTAAAAGGATCATGGGATGAGAAGCTACCATTGATTGAGTTCGCCTATAACAACATCTATCAAGCTACTATACAGATGTCACCCTATGAAGTACTATATCGTAGGAAGTGTCGAACTCCTTTGTTTTGGAATGAAGTTGGTGAACGAAGTATCGTTGGACCCGAATTTGTTGAAGAGACTTGTCGAGTAGTCGACATTATCAAGGAAAGAGTTAGAACAGCTCAGAATCGTCAGAAATAGTATGCAGATACTCGACGTCGAGACCTTGAATTTGTCGTAGGTGATAAGGTATTCTTGAAAGTATCACCTATGCGAGGTTTAAAACGATTCTGACAGAAAGGGAAGCTAAGTCCGAGATATGTCGGGCCATATGAGATTCTAGCTAAATGTGGAAAAGTGGCTTATCAGTTAACACTACCACCATCTATGTCAAGTGTGCATGATGTATTTCATATCTCATTGCTAAAGAAGTACATCAGAGACCCAACACATGTTTTGACAGTGGATCCACCAGATTTAACCGATGATTTGACATTAGAAGTAACACCAACTGGAATCACCAGCCGAAAGGTTCAACAACTATGCAATCGTGACATATACTATTTTAAGGTCACCTGGAGGAGCCGAGATATAGAAGAGATCACATGGGAAGAAGAGAATGCTATGCGAAAGCAATATCCTCACCTTCTTGACTCGGAAGGTATGTGCAAATTCCGAGGATGAAATTTTTAATAAGAGGGGGGGAATTGTAAGACCCATATCAAACTAACTAGTCTTACCACCTTGTACCAGGTCTACCTATCATGGTCGAGCCAAGTGGACCAAGTACGTGAAGAAACCATAAGACCAGGTATGAAGTCTAACCCAAAAATAGTCAAATGTGAGGGTAGGGTCGCATGCCTAAACAGGTATGATCGACCCCACCTCAAAAGAGTCCAACTCATGACTTTTTAGTCGTGGGGTCGCATGACTAGAAAAACATAGGTTCGACGGATTCTGCGACCCTATATGCGACCCTACGATAGCAGACAGAATCCAAAAATTAGGAAACCTTCCTAATTCAAAGGGGATCTTTCCTAAACTCATTGGGACTTATTATGGAGGGTTTTCCTCTATAAATAGGACGTCCCTTAGCCTCTTTCACTCCTTTAGAACCCTAATTGAAAGTGAGAGAAAGAGAAAGAGAAGGAAGAGAAGAAGAGAAGGAAACTTGAAGAAGAAGACTAAGGAAGAGGAGAAAGTTCAGAAAAACCTCTGAATTAAGGTATGAACCTAATTCTCTACCTGAATAAGAGAGCCTAGAATAGTTTATGAAGAACATAGGATTAGGAGAAACCCAAATCATCCATCCATGGATAGATTCCAAGAGATTCCATGGAGGAAATCATTATGGACAATGAATGGTGTATAAATTATAGTTTTGAACCATAGAACAATCATAGAATGGGCCATGATAGTAAGCCAAAGGATCCAAACATGAAGGAATAGACTGTAGAGTGAAAGGTCGACACAGAATACGTGTGGTCGCACGTAGGGTCGAATGATATCCGACCCTACGAGACCATATGATCGACCACATGCCCTTGGGAAGTCCCAGGGAGGGTGTGGTCGCACGTAGGGTCAAATGGTATCCGACCCCACCTGAGACCCTACACCTTGGGGTTGCAAAAACTGCTACCCTAGGTGCTACCCTACTTGCGACCCTATAATTTCTGTTAGTCTAAATATATTGGAATTAATTCTAATTAAAATATATCGACTTGTTAGGTCTTTCTAGTGATTTAAAAGTGATTGATAAAGCTTGAATGAGGATCTACGCTCAATCAAAGGTCAGGAAACAAGACCTAAACTAATTGACTAATAATAAACTATTTTTATTTATTGAGTCCAACCCCATGAATGATTCTATGTTTATATGATTGTAATGTCGTATCACATGTCATCCACTATTCCTATTATTACTGTTCATGCATATTTAATTCCGTTTATTTATAACATGATGATGATGATGATGCTAGGAATAGGCATGTGAATGTATGTGTGTGGTTAGTGTACTTGATGCGAGTGGAGCATCAGGGGGAGGACGTGACACTATGGTTCATCCTGGTCACCAGAGTCTAGCTCTATCTCTACTCAAGTCTTGTCCACTAACATCGTCGTATCACCATTACCTTAGCAGAACTATTACGTCGTAGGGTATCAGGGGAGGTGGTCTCGGACCGTGTAGTCTCTGACTCTGCCGGGGGGGCTGAGCTCTATCTCTATGGACGTATTGAGGGATGATGGAGTAAGGCCTTGGATACACTGTTTGACATTAGGATTGGTTAGTTGCGAGCCCAGTTTGCAAGCTCTTGCCAATAAGGGCTTACGTGTTGGTATGGGTAGGGCATCAGGGGAAGTGTGATGCGGTGCGGTCCTAAGCACTTTAGCTCTATCCCTATTCCATTGTGGCTGCATGTGGGGGCGGCAATGGTGTTTGATCCATTGGGCGATTCCACACATTTGTGTATAGGTGTGCGGTGGCCACCTATCCTTTCTATTGCACATTGCAAACTTATGAACCAGACCAAAGATATGAATTGAATGCATGCATATGTTTGTTGAATTGTTTTGTTTGCTCACTGAGCCATGATGTGGGCTCACCCTTTTCGAATTCGAATATTTTTAGTTGATGATGCAGGTACGACAGTGGAAGATTATATGAATGCTCCAACATACGGGCATGCGGCGGTAATGGAGGCAGAAGTGATGATGGAGTCGCATGATTCATCGTGCGAGTGTAACTCCTGTGTTTTTTTATTAGATTTTGTTTAAGTTAAACATATAATGTAATTGATTTAATTATTTTAATTTATGTCTTAGTCCTTTTGGGAGATAGTTCGATAATTTATTTACTTTATCACAGCTAGACTCTTAGTTCATTTAATATTAAAGTCTTTCGCTATCGCATATTTATTCTGATTTTTGGTTGTAGATGTGTATGGTTTAAGTAAACGGACACAGCCTATTCAAGATCCTAGTTGTACCGTTGGTTTATTAGCAGTTCATCACACCATTCTGAATAATGCGGAATTTGGGTATGACAGGCTACCCAATGGATGAAAGCCCTCAAGAAAATTCGAGTTTCATCAGTTAGATTAGTAGAAACTTGAAAATTCCCATTTTTGACCTAAATTTTGGGGTTCTTTTCAATTGTCAAAATTTCTTCAAATTCGACTTACCGAGTTTAAATTTTCGATTGTATGATCCTTGCAAGATGGTTTGGGGCCTATGTATGTCCTCCTGCCCAAATGTTTGGGTGAAAAGTGAGGCTTTTTGCCATTCTACATCGTTATGCTGTCAAATTTTCAAATTTATCTAACTTGTTTTTCTTATTTTCTTCTCTTGCAGTTATCATGGTTCGCACTAAGGTTCCTCGAGTTCATGATCCATGTCGCTTCTGGTCCGTAGAAGTAGAAACACAATACCTTGGTTTAATCGAAAGAAAGTAGAAGAAGGTTGGTGTGTGAACTTAGCCCACTTAGCCCTGTTTGATGTGGAGAGGGCATTTGGTGATATGGGTTGGCTTCAGTGATTTTGTACGAGGCTTTCACTTACCCGGACTTGGTCAAGCAGTTCTACTATTACCTACAGGTGAAGGGTGACTTAGAGGATGTGGAGAGGGACAGAGAGCTTCGGATCACCAGCTGGGTAAAAGGGGTTCCAATCTCTTTCAACTGTCAAGAGTTGGCTGATCTCCTAGGCATCTCAAATGATGGTCAGTTGGTTTACTGTGCACCCAGGGAGCCATAGTTTCTATCAACACAGGTGCGTGCAGAAATAAATAACCAGATTCTTCGGGATGACCGCTGGAAGATGAAAGCAGTCAACCTGCGTCCAGAGCCACGGGTCTACTGCAAGATTATCCAGCATAATCTTATTCCCTAGGGTAGACACTACGAGATGGTCTTACAGCTGACCCAGTACCTGCTGTACTAGAACTGTACTAGGTAGCCTGTCTACCTTCCATATATTATTCTTCGGACTACGCACAGAGCTACATTGCTTGATTTGAGAGGTAAATTACCCTATGGGTGGCTGATCTCCACCCTACTCATTCGTTTACAAGTGGAACTAGTAGGTGAGAGAATCCTAGAGGACACCTTCTCAGCTAACCTTGATTGGGAGGCCATCAGCAGGATGGCCATGAGAGAGATACAGTTCATTGATGATGAGAGAAATGCTATGAGATGTCCTCTTACTGGGGTAGTGGCAGCAGATGCAGAAGCGGCAGCAGCAGCATCAACAGAGGCACATGTGAGTGATGATAAGGAGGATGACGATCGGATGTACATGGATGTGGATGCCATCCCTCCCCCATCACCACAGTATTCTACTGGAGTTGGCCCTTCTCGGGCTTTTCATTCAGCTGGCCCTTCACGCCCACCACCAGATGACATGATGGGGCTATTACGTGAGATTCGAGAGGCTCAGCACCTAACTGATCAGAGAGTAGGAGAGCTTCTAGATGCCCAGCGCTCTACAGACCAATGGGTAGCAGATCTGGCAGCTAGTCTCCAAGCGACTCAGACTTAGGTGGTCTGGCTCGCGAGAGTATATGCTGAGGACTATGATAGAAATCGTGAGGCACCTCCTCCTTCAGCACCTCCAGCTCCATGATATCATTTATTTTTTCCCTTTTTATAATACAAAGTAACTGTCTGGATTGTGAACTGTACTCTGATTCAAATGTATCTTGTCTTACTCCCATTTGGATATATATATATATATATATATATATATATATATATATATATATATATATATATATATATATATATATATATATATATATATATATATAATTAGGTTTTCCATTTACATATGTGCATTATTCCCTTTCTTAGTTTATGCCTCATATAACACAGGTGCTTATGGTGTGTTCTTATTACAGCTTTTAATTTTTATCCTAACTCTGTTCATGACTCATGTAAAAGTAGTTAAGTCGATAAGTAGAACCTGAGATTCTCTGATACCAAGTTGTCACACCCCAATTCTGGTCTAACCAGAATAGTGTGATGAATCGCCAATAAACCAACGGTTCAACCAGGATCTCGTATAGGTCGTATCCACGATATCAAACCACACAAACATTCTATAGTAATAATTAGAGGTAATAAACAAATAAGCGAAAGTCTTACAGATAATGAACTGAGAGTCTAACAGTGATATATAAGTATTTAATCCAACTAACTCCAAACCACAAGACATAAAAATAAATAATCAATTACATATCTGATGTTCAAATTATAACTAAACTTAAGCAAAAACACATTGGTTGCACTCGCATGATGAATCATGCACATCTTCTTCAGCTTCAACGTCCATGGCGACAACGTGTCCATATGTCAGTGCATTCATATATTCTTCAATAGTAGGACCTGCATAATCAACTAAAAATATTAGACGTCGAAAGGGTGAGCACACATCACGGTTTAGTGAGCAAACAAAACAATGCAACAATCATATGCATGCATTCAATTCATATCTTTGGTCTGGTTTTTAAGTTCGCAATGTGCTATAGAAAGGTTTGGTGGCCCCTGCACCTCTATACATGAGTGTGTGAATCTACTCAATGGATCAAAAAACATTGCCATCCCACATGCACCCACCAGGGAATAGAGATAGAGCTAAAGTGTCTGGATCAAACACCGCCAACACTTCCCCTGATGCCCTATCCATACCAACACATAAGACCCTACTGGCGAGGGCTTGTAAACTGGGCTCGCAACTAACCAATCCTAATGCTATATAGTGTATCCAAGGCCTCACCCCAGAATCCCTCAATACGTCCATAGAGATAGAGCTAAGGCCCCCCGATAGAGTCAGAGACCACAAGGTCTGAGACTAGCTCCCCTGATGCCCTACGACGTAATAGTTCTATTAAGGTAATGGCGATACGACGATGTTAGTGGGAAAATTTTGAGTAGAGATAGAGCTAGAGTCTGGTGACGAGGTCAAAGACCACCATGCCACGTCCTCCCCCTGATGCTCCACTCGCATCCAACACACCAACCACACACATACAATCACATGCCTATTCCTAGCATCATCATCATCATCATGTTATAAATAAACAGAATTAAATATGCATGAATAGTAATTGCAAGAATATTGGATGACATGTGGATGCACATTACAAGCATACAAGCATAGAATCAATCATGGCATTGGACTCAATAAAAATAAACAGTTTATTATTAACCAATTTGTTTAGGTCTTGTTCCCTCACCTGTTAGCAAATCTCGATCTCCTTCCAAGCCTTGAAATTCTCTTTCAATCAATCTAACAACCTAAAAGTTATATGAATTTAAGTTAGGGTTCATATGTAACATGTTACAAGAGTCAAAAATCAAAACAGAGCACTGATAGGTGTCTGATTTGTCCTTTGGTCTCATACTGTATCGACCATACTGCCTACGGTCGATCCCCTACAGTCACATATGGTGCGACCGTAGCTGTGACCATATGATTTCTGGATCTTCCCGAATGCCTATGGTCGATCCTCTGATCAGGCTGATCATGCTATGGTCGACCGTAGCTACGACCTTGAGATTTTTTATCACAGACTACATGCAATTTGAGTTCTTCCTGGGTCAATTCCTCTGTTCTTCAACTGGGTTTGTCCTAAGGTCTTCCTATGGCCATCATTAGTAGTTTCTTATCAACCCTAACCATCAAACTCATCCCCCATGGTTATCCTTGGAAATTACTCAAGGAATCACATGGATCACGATAGGTTAACATCCCCAATCCTCCATATAATCCTTAGTCCATAGAATTAACATCATTAGAGATTAGGATCATACCTTTGCCTGTGATAGAGAGCCAATCTCTTTTCAGCAAATCCTCTCCTTAGCCTTTTCTTCTTCTCCTTCTCTTCCTTCTCTTTCTCTAGGGTTTACTAATGTTCTAAAAGAGTGAAAAAGGGCTGAGGGACATCCTTTATATAGAGGAAAACTCTCCATATAGAGTCCTATTTCAATTAGGAAAGCAATCCCTTAGTTTAGGAAAGTTTCCAAAACTCAGAGTCTGATATGGGGTCTTACGGTTGATGGCTACGATCACAGAACCCATCGATCGTAGGGTCGAAATCATTGACCGTGGGGTTCATGGTCTGAGATTTTTGTTTCCTTATGGTCAACCATACCTACCTAGGTATTCAACCATATGTATGTTTTCAGTGTTTTTAACTCGATTCTCGTACTTTGTTTGTGATCCATCTTCAAACGATCGGTCCACATGGTCCAGAAATGATAGGAAGACCTGGCACGACACGGTTAGACCGGGTTAGTGGAGTGCGGGTCTTACACCTCACCTGTAGGCACCAAAGGTGCTGAAGAACCTTTAAGCTGGCAGAAGGCAATGTCTACTACCAGCGGTATTTTACCTAATTTAATTAAATAAGCTTTATTAGGTTAGTAAACATTTTTTAAACCAGCATAGACAAGTCTTAGAGTCCATGCACAAGTCCCAAGATAAACTGGCAATCGAAAGGTAGGTTTTTCTAACCATTCCTAGGCTTATAAATCAAAATAGGCTGAAGTGGCAGATAGAACCGATTGGGCGTTCCTCCGGTACATGAGGCCGGTTAACACTTAGCCATTTCTTATGTATACTGAATTGAAAGATGAATTGGATGATTGATCACTTAGTTGGTCATCCAGTTCATATACTATTTATAGTAGTGAGGGTTCTAGTAGGTCATTCAGAGGCTAGGCCGGGTGATCGGTCATCTAGCAATGCCTTCGCTTGTCATTAAGCCTACGCAGAGGCATGGCTAAACAGTGCCATGTAGTTAACCGGTGGAACCAACCTGGAGGGTCGTTCTTCTAGTTAGGTAAATCCAGTTAGGTGGCCCCGGATAGGTTATTCTGGATATTACCTGGTCCATTTAACTAATGCATTTACTCTGACGAAAGACTGGTTTTGAGTCAAAAGGTGTTAGGGCCACTGCCAGTCCACCGATTCTTGCCTCCGATTCAGGCCCAGAAGCCAAACACAAACCAAAGAAGGTTTTCTTCTTTGGGGAAGGTTTCCCACTATGGTTCCCTTCATTCTAAGTGGTGGGAAACACATACCTTCTATTATTGAACAAAATGGGAGTCATTTAGACTCCATTATCATCTCCATTCATGGAGAGGGTGAGAATCTAGGTTTCTAGGTTAAGTTTCGGTCTCATTCGTGGAGGCCATTAATGGTGGAGTTCCACCATGGCCTCTAGCATACATTCTCCCACAAGGATGGAAAGAAGAAGAAAGGATGAGGACCTACCTCAAGGAAGACCGACGCGTGAGCTTGGGTTCCAAGCTTCACACCCTAGGTTTCTCCCTCAACACTCCCATACTTAAGGCAGCAACAAAAAGGGAAATAAGGAGGAAAACCTCCTTATTTATAGCAGCCCATGGAGAAAGAGTGTCCTATACTTGTTCAACCGATGGAAGTCAAGCGGAGGATCATTCATCTGGTAATGCCTTCGGTTGAGCTTAAAATACATTTGGGCTTAGTTTCATGGGCCCAATTTGATGGTGATGCTTCCTAGGCTTTAAGTATCTCTTTCCACATGATCTAGTATTACTAGGTGGCCTAAGGGGCTGACCCATATCATTTGGAGGGTCACAAGACTGGGTACCAAGGGATGGCACAGTAAGATCTGATACGGGGAGAACCGAATCATGAGGATTTTGGAGTAGGTCTTACAAAGAGTAAAGCGGAAGTCTTAACTAACAAATCCACAGTAGCTAAGTTTCTAATGATAAAAAACTTATAAATCCCAAACCATGATACTATAAAATAAAAAAATAAAGATTAATCCATAAATTCAACTGTAATCATGGGCAACATGCCCCCTCTCATACCCTGTTCCTGACGTATCAGTACTATGGAATGCAACGGGATCTCTTCATCCTATTAGGGCATTATAATCTCCTTCTAAGATCACATATCATGGTATACCACATATTAACCCCATCAAATACTCACCAGATTACCAAAGTAATAATAAACATCTCATATTAAACAATTTATCAAAAAATTAAGAGAGAGTAAACATAGCGGAAGTCTTATGATTAATACTAATTATTATTTAACTGACAACTAATAGTTTAAAGTTCCAAACTTTAAAATAAATAAAATATTGTTTAAAATTTATCCAAATAATGTATCCCTAATAAAATCCTGACAATCCAAAGAAATAAAGAAATTATAGGCACAGCCTAAGCCCATGAGCAAATACTAAGAATTGCTCACCTCTTTCTCAGACTCGCTGTCCCCATCCTTCACATCGAATGAAAAGCTACCCAAAGCATCAGACAAAAAACCTGCAAGATCTAAAATAGTTTGTGCACACAAGGGTAAGCTCAACTACCGAGCTTAGCAAGAAAATTAAACGTGCAATAAGTAAATGCATGCAACTATCAACTACAATCAGGTAAAATAATTGTAAGTGCTAGCTCAAGATAGCCCAGCATAGAGCCTCTGGCTGCATGGGTCTCCACTTAGAATGACACCGCCTTACTTGGCATACAACAACATCCCCCATGTATGGGTTTGTCGTTTTGCTCCACACATGACCGTAACTCATCCCAAGTCCACCTTGTGGCACTTGAGAAGGTGATAATCCCACTAGTCGACTCGGCCACCTATCCACACTACTTTGGGTATGGGGAGCATCACAGCTATGATCATACCACCCTTTATTGAACCCATTCCATTACATAACCCCCTAATGGCTAGGAGTACAGTTATACGGGTGATTAACGTTTGACTAGCCATGTCCATCTCATTAGCCATATTACTGGACCGTAACATTGCCAAACTTCTGACCCCATCCGATCCCCCACATAAGACATCATGGCTTGGCTAAGTTACATGTGATCAATACAAAGCAGCATCGGTAAGAAGTAGTGCAAGAGTCCCATACCACCTACTTTCCTCCTTACCGACTTAACCAGACATCATAAATCAAACACAGATTAGTCACTTTCGTGGAAAGGTAGTGAGTGTCCCATACCACTTATCCTCCAATCCCTATTGGCACTGCTGATATCAAACACAAGGATGCATATGCATGAGCACACAGAATAGTATATTGGATGGCATGTTATCACACAAGAGCATGATATCAACCTCACATCATCATACAACATAATAAATAGAGAAAAACATACGCATGCAATAGGTTTAATTCCCTTACCGAAAGCTTAAGGAGTAGACTACTATAATTTCAATCAAGTAGCTTCCTACCAGAGTCTTCGTATCTTTATCAAAATCATAAGCAGTATTATTCATTAATTTATCATCTTTTCAAATTTATTCTAGCATTGCTTTAGGGTTAATATTCCTATTTTCACAGTGTTATTAACTTGCCTGATAATCCATGCCTATTGTCTGTTGTCTGTTATCATAGCATAACATTAAGCTTTAGTTATTAATTCCATTCATTACCATTCAAGGTCTGAGGATATTTCTAGCCTATGATAAACATGTTGTCCATACGAGATAGGTCATGGGTGGATTGGTACTCCACAAGACAGCAAGCTCGTTAGACAGATTCCTCCTTTTATTTAAATTAATACTAAGGACTTCTTCTAATGAGGTCTAGGGTGTTCCAGCACCTTAACAGGGGTCCTAAGTCTAAGTAGCAGTTACTGGCCGAGTACAGAAAGGTACAACAGCCAAACAAGCTTGCGGCTGGTGGTTGCGGAAGCACTTCACCAGGTGCTAGGCATGCGGATGATGGTCGTAGCCATACGCTTTCGCATGGTTGTGCAACTATGCCAACACTTTTGGAGTGTTGCCTAGTCCCTGTAGGTTTGGTTTAAGGCCTTAAACTGCAAAGGTGGTGTGTGGTTGGTCGTTTTTGTGTGTAGACCAAAATCTACCTTCAATATACATGGAACATAAGGGGTTTCACATCATAGAATTATGATTATAGGACTCTAAACCCTTAAACATGTCCAAATATATTATACTAAGTCACTATCCAAGTTTGGCAGAGATTTGATGACAGAGTCATGTGCGACTGATGACATTAACCGCACTTCACGACTAGTAGGTCATACGACTGGTCTCTTCGATCACATATCAAAACGTGGCCGGATGGTTGCAATTTTTACATATGTGATTTGAATTTTTTTTAAGTGTGAATAAGGAGTTTGGGCTCATGATTTCATGTTTACATTACCCTATGGATACCATTTCGATTTGTCAATAGCTGAGATTCAGGATCTTGCATAGTAACTTCTAGATCCAATTTCCAAATTTTGCATCCACCTTTGGTTCATGATCCAGGTCTCCTAAGGTCACTCTAAGGTCTCTAATTGTCCATGGATGATTTATTTATTCCATTTTGATTTCACTGTCGTCAACTTCTTGTACCGTATACACTATTGTTGACGATCCGATCCCGTAGACAATAGTTCACATAGCTCGAAGCTTCACCATTATTGGTGATGAACATTCCTCTCTTTGATTTGATTGTGAAGGAACACCATCACCATATAGAGGAGCCTTGAGGGTATAAAGATACTACTTTATTGATACTTTTATTTAGCATCTCCATACCATCTCATGATTAGATTCATTATCTTATATGCTCCATTACCCGATTCATATCTTAGAGTTGAAAGATACTTACAAGGGTTCGTCTCCTTTGAGTTCTCTACGGCTTTCCTTCCTTCTCTGTTGGGTGATATTGGGAGGAAGGGTTCTTCCTTTTCATTTCTTCTTCTTCTTTCTCTCCTCTCTTCCTCTTTTTTCTCTCTTCTTCTCTCTCCAAATTCATGTGTTAGAGTTTCTTGTACCAACCTCTATTGGTTTGACTAACTCAATGGGAGAATAGAGAGGATAAAGATCCTTCTCTTCACAAAATTGGTAGGATAGGATAGCATTGATCCAAACATGGTACTAGTGAGGATCTCCTCCTCCAGTTGCCATGAATAGACCCATTGAGATAAGCTTTCCATGCTTGGAGAAGGATTAAATTCAAAACAGTGGGTCCCGCATCCATTGGTTACCAACCAATTTTGCACCGAGAGGTGCGGCTGCACTACATGCGGTTGGCGCGCAGCCACATCACCTCTTTTTCCAGTCAAACCTTCTTTTTTGTCAACCAACTAAGGTGTGTGCTTGCTATGCACTGGGTGGTTGCATTGGTTGGGTCCATGACCTCTTATTGTGCAATGTCATCCGTTCTAATGACATGGGAGGTTCAAGATAATGGTTTTGTGTCACCTCACGGGTAATGTCATCGTCTTCATCCGTGTCGATCCGATACCCTCGCACCTGGGAATTCCTGATACATGCCCAAAATGGTCAAACATTAATGGGGTTTGGGCATGGGTCTTACACCCCCAATCAATAAATTAAAACTAAAAGAAATGTTCATTATTGATCCACTGTGTTTAGCCATAAACACAGTCATCACACTCGCACTCCGGATTATGAACGTCCTCATCATTAACATCCACATCGACGAATTCAGCATCATTTATTCCTGCATCATCTAAAATAGTTTGTGCACACAAGGCTAAGCTCAACCATCGAGCTTAGCAAGGAAATTAAATGTGCAACATACATAATGCATGAAATTAACTACGGTTTAATATGATAACTATAAGTGCCAGCTCAAGACAACTAAAATGGAGCCTCTAGCTATATGGGTCATCCCCATTACAATGAATGCCACCTCAATCAGCATATAGCAGCATCCCCCATGTATGGGTCCATCATTTTGGTCCTCTGATCGCAACTCATCCCAAGTCCAAAAACGGTGGTTCTTGAGGAGGTGATAATCCCATAAGTCAACTCGCTCGCCCATTCATGCTACGTCGGATATGGGGAGCATCGTAGCTATGTTCATACCACCCTTTTTTGAACCCATGCCATTACATAACCCCCTAATGGCTAGGGATACAGTTATACAAGTATTTAATGTTCACTAACCATGTCCACCTAATTAGCCATATTACTGGACCATAACGTCGCCAAGCTTCTGAACTTGTTCTAGCCCCCACATAGGACATCGTGACTTGGTTAAATTACATATGGTCAATGCAAAGCAGTACCAGTAAAAAGTGGTGCAAGCATCCTATTTCACCCACCTTCCTCCTTACCGACTTAACCAGACATCATGAATCAAACAAGACCAGTCACTTTCATGGAAAGCTTGTGAGCATCCCATTCCACTCGTTTCCAATCCTTACTGGCACTGCTAATCTTAAACGTAAGGATGCATATGCATGAACAAGAAAGACAGTATATTGGATGACATGTTATCACACAAGCATGTTATTAATCTCACACAGCATCACAATATCTAGTTCATATGCAAACAAAGGTCTAATCCCCTTACCTAAGTGGTAAACAAAAAATATTAATGAAGCACGACTTCGAACAGCTTCCCTATGTTCTCCCGTAACTTTAATATCATCATAAAATAATAATTATTAATTCCTTTGTTTAGTATTTAACCGAATGCTTGCTCATCTTAGCATCTCATTAAGTATTTATAATTCTCATTAGTCTGGTAGTCTAGTTTTTGAAATATACACTTGTTGTCCAAAGGTTCCAAGCGTTACTAAGAGTGAACAGCAAGCTATAAATCAGTTCATTGGTTAACATTCTAAATAGCGGAGAAAATATATGTATAATCATGATAACAAGAATCCAGACTCATAAATAGACTCAAATAAATCCCAGCAAGCTACTGACAAAAAATTGGCCAAGATACGAGGTCCAAATCACGTGTGACTAGTGGCTTCGACTGCACGTTATAGCTACCAGGCGTGCGGCTGGTGCCTGCAACCGCACTTCATAATGTGGCTGAGGGTTTGTGGCTATGACACTGAGGTGTTGCTTGGACTTTTCCAAGTGGGTTTATGGCTTTAGGGCCCATGGATCCTTTTTTTCATCATGTTTTGGATACCATTTTGATTTAATCCATAGCTGAAAATGCTGGATCTGATTTAGAATCCTTTAGATCCAATTCTAGTGATTCCTTTAAGGGTTTTCCTTGGCTTTGGGCTATGTAGAGTCCCCTTTAATCAATCGTGGGGGATTTAGGATGTTTAGATTTATTTATCCTTGATTTTCATCTAATTCTCACTATTCTCATGGTTTCGATTACATTTTGAATCTGCTCCAACACCCAATAAGATACATGGGTGCTCACCGTTGATGGTGAAGGGAGATTATAACTAGGGAATCATCAACAATGATCCCTCCATGGTTTGTCTTATTTGATTTAACTCAAAGAAAATCAAGAAAGTATGGAATCGATACCAGTGGTGTTTTCCTGTCGATGGTGCTATCAAGAGCTTGCTTCCAATGAGAGTCAAGATCCTTCCTGTCTCTTCTTCTTCCTTCCTCTCTCCTTTCTTCTTCCTCCTTCAAAAATGCATCAGAGTTTCTCCTTTTCCTTTCTTTCTCTCAATTAGTCTAGGTAGATAGAATGAAGATAATAGAGTAGAGACTACTCTATTCATGTTGGAGTTGGATAGGATTCTCCAATCAAGGTAAGTTAGAGGATTTCCCTCCTTCCTTCCTTATTTAAAAATGAACCTGGTCACTCTACTAAGATTGGTTCTCAACCCAATCAAATCCATGGGTCCCACACCTAGTTGGTCATCAACCGGGTTTGGTCATATATGTGCGGCTGGAGGTCATGCAACTGGTACATAGCCAGACCTCTTGGTGTCCAATTAGACCTCTTAACTTACTCTTGTATTGATTCTCTATGCATAGGGGTTTAGTTTGATTACCTCTATAGTGTTTCGTTGGTCTGGTTCATATTGGTTCAAACCGTTTGTCATGGTAAGACCTATTACAAAGCCAAAATTTTAAATTAGGTCTAGAATTTTGGGTGTAGGTCTTACACTGAAACTCTGGGTAAGATTCACCACAAGCTGGTCTATCACCAGCTGAGCCACCAGAAGAGCCTGCTGGCCCTCTCAAAGAACACGCTAGCCCTCTTGAATGGCCTAAAGGTGAGACAGAATCTGGTCTGTAATAGACTTTGGAGGTATGGCCTCAGGAATGGGCAGGGGTACAAGAGTAGGGATATCCTCTATGTCCACATCCACATCTGCTCCGGCCTCCTCTGCAGGTGCTACTGCTGCTGCTGCCTCTATGGCCGTTTTCCATCTTGGTGGCCGTGGATGGGCCTCTAATTTGTCGTCACTGAGGACGATGTCATGCAGTCTCATCTTGTAGATGGCTTCCCAATCTAAGTCCTCCACCATAGCCTCCTCGCACGCCTCCTCTCTGTACATGTCCACCCCAAGTCATGAGAGGAGGATGGTGATCAGCCGACCATAAGGGAGGTTGGCCATCAACCCAAGCATAGTAGCATGGTACATGGTCCAGATGATGATGCAAGGGAGGCAGACGTACTGTCTAGTAGCCATATAGAAAGTCAAGTACTGGCCTAGCTAGGAAACCTTGTTGTAGTACCCACTCTGTGGAAGAATGTTGTGCTGCATGATCTGGCAGTAGACACAAGGTACAGACCATAGGTTAGCCACCTTCATTTGTTTCCCAAGCAAAAGAATCTGATTCCAGATGACCTGGCACAAAGCCATAGAAAGGTAATTCTACTCCTTGGGCGCACAGTAGACTAACTCACCATCGTTGGATACACCCAAGAGTTTTGCCAACTCCTCGATGTCCAAAGAAATGTCCACCCCTTCACCCTACTGGTGATGCGTAGTTTTCTACCCTAAGAAAAGTTGTTTGGATTTCCCTTTAACTACAGGTTGCAATAGAATTACTTCACTAAGTTTGGGTGAGTGACTGCATTAAATTGGATCACTGGCAACCAACCCATGGAGTCGAACGCTGCTCATACGTCAAAATGCTCTAACTGTTCCAAGTTAACAAATTGGCCAACCTCTATGCTTTTGGCCTGGAACCAGGAATACTGTGCTACTGCCTCCCCCGAACAAAAACAGTAGGCGTCAAATGGCCAGGTCAGTGGTGGGGGACCCCAAAAACCAGATGTAGCATTCTTGGCAAGAGCACTTCGCCTAGACATGATTAGACCTGTGAAAACTAAGCAAATGAACACAAAGAGCTAAGAAAAATTCAAAATTTCGGTAGCATAACGGCTGTAAATGGGACAAAAGCTTTAAACTTGCCCATACAAGGGCAGGAGGACTTACATGGGTGGTGAACCATCTTATATGAACAAGGCAAGGTACACACAAAGCCAATGAAAAGAGAAATTCAACAAAAAAAAATCGAAATTGGGATTTTTCCCTAAAAACCCTAAATAAAAAAATTCAAATTTTTGGGGTTATTAGGTGCACACTCAATGGCCCGACCATTGGTTAATGTCGTTTGGTGCATTGAAGCACTGTGAATGATTCTAAGCCAACTAATTAACTTTCCTATGGTAGGTTTACATCTAATCGAAGAAAAAACCAAAGAAAAGGGTAGAAAACCCTACAAATCGCCCAAAAGAAAGATCCAAGAGAAGAAACTTACCTTGGGAGGAAGATGGAAACTTTGAATGGAGAAGAAATTCGGTACAGTGCCTGGATTGATCTCGAAAAACCACCGGAGACAAGTGGAGTCGTAGCCAAAGAAGAAAGAAAGGAAATGAGTTGGAGAAAATGAACCAAATTCCAAATTTAAAAGCGATTTTTGGTTGCCCAGTAGGACTCTTCATGTCCCAGGTGCCGCCGGACATGCGACTAGACATGCGACTTGACAACTCCTGGACCTCTCGATTAAGATGTCTGGTGGGATGACCAGTGGGACAAAACCCACAGTCAAGCCATGCTGGATAGTCCAACCAGACAAGGTTCCAGAAGCCCCCTAGGCTTGTACAGTGGGATGACCGGTGGGACAAAATATCCCAGACATGCCACCAGACAATGCCTCCTGAAAAATTTTGTTGTTGTTGTTTTTCTATTGCCTAGAACGTTTGTACTACTCAGCCCTATTGAGAAATCTTACCTTGCGTGCATTATATGGGACTAATGTCATACCTTATCAACTCGTTAATCGCAAAGTTGTTTCATACACTATGGTAATGTTTTAGATCTTTTCAAGTACCACTAACTGAAATGGCAGGCCATACTTACAAAGGCCATCATAATGTTCGTAACCCAGTTATACCGTCTACTGAAATGGGGACTAAAACTGATAACCAAACTAAGCAAATACTACCCACGGACAACCAAGTGGGAAAGGACTAAAGGGGTACCTAACCAAGGGGTACCTGTTTAGGGCACACATAATCCATTACCTGGACCCCCTCTAGGAGATATGGCCATGATCATGACCAACCTGGTCCTCCAAGTGCAAGCACAACAGAGAAAATTTATAGATATGTGGGCTGTACTAAGATCGACCTTGCTAACCACTGCCAACTCTACACCAGTACGCCCAGGCCGAGATAATAGGGCACCGATTGGTAGTAACACCATCCCAGTGGCCCAGCAACAATAACAACATATCCCGATTGCACCTATACCAAGACTGTACCAAGGGGACTATCAAGGAAAAATTGGTTATCTTGTATCTGTGGTTGAGGTTACCATAAAGCTGCCACGAATGGAAGATATTGAGGTAATGCGAGAGTTCCTGATGAGTTTCCAGAAGACTTACCCGAGTTGCTACCAAATCGAGCAATCGAGTTCGTAATAGATCTTCTACCAGGGTCAGCGCCAATGTCTAAGACACCTTATAAAATGGCCCCTACAGAACTGAAGGAACTGAAAACCTGACTACATGAACTATTGGATAAAGGAATTATACGATCGAATATCTCGCGATAGGGAGCACCGGTGCTATTTGTAGAGAAGAAGGATAGTAGTTTTTGGTTATGCATAGACTACCGGGAGTTGAATAAGCTCCAATAAAAAACTGATATCCATTGCCTCGAATCATTGACCTATTCAATTAGTTGCAAGGTGTAAAGGTGTTCTCCAAGATTGATCTTCAGTCAAGGTATCATCAATTGAAGATCAAGGATGGTGACATTCCTAAGACTACATTCAGGACTAGGTACAGACACTACGAGTTCCTGGTTATGTCATTTGGATTAACCAATGCCCCCGCATCATTTATGGAGCTTATGAATCGGGTGTTTCATGACATGTTGGGCACTTTGGTCATAGTTTTCATAGATGAAATTTTAGTTTACTCCAAGGACAATGAGACCAGTACAACTCACCTCAAAGCAGCCTTACAACGGCTAAGGAGGGAGAAGCTCAACGCCTAGTTCAAGAAGTGTGAGTTCTAGTTGAACAAAGTGGCTTTCTTAGGTCACGTAGTTTCGTCAAAAGGAATAAAGGTAGACCCCAGCAATATCACAACAATTATAGGGTGGGAAGCACCTAAGACTGTCACAGAAATAAGAAGTTTCTTAGAACTAGCTAGGTATTACAGACGATTCATAGAAGACTATTCCAGGATCGTAGTCCCTCTTACCAAGCTGACCAAGAAAAGGGAAAAGTTCGTATAGACCAACAAGTGTGAGGAGTATTTTCATACTTTGAAGTCAAAGTTGATATCGGCTCCCATCTTGACCATTCCAATTATAGGAAAACCATTCACTCTTTATACGGATGCCTCTGGATTAGGTTTGGGGTGCATTATAATGCAAGGAAAATAAGTAATGCTTATGCCTCAAGACAGTTAAAGGAGCATGAGAAGAATTACCCTACATATGACTTGAAGTTGGCTACAGTGGTTCATGTAATCAAGACATGGAGACACTACTTGTACGGAGAGAAATTTCAGATCAAGTCAGATCACAAGAGCCTCACCTATCTCTTTACTCAGAAAGAGTTGAACATGAAACAAAAAAGGTGGTTAGAGTTGCTAAAGGATTATGACTATGATATTCAATATCATCCAAGAAAAGAAAATGTAGTGGCAAATGCGTTAAGCAGAAAAAAAAAATATTAAAGCTGGAAGGAGGACCTAGTACTAATGCCAATTTGTGCTTTGTGGTATCGATTTCTAAAAGAAATGTAGTGCAACATGTATTAGAATCTTCAGATGACCCGATAGAGCAAGGGTTAATTCACAAGTTTTCACTTATGTTCATTGTACTAAAGATTTTATCAGATCTGATGGATGAGGTGAAAGTAGTAATTCTACAAGACCCGTATCTAAGAACTATACAAGAGGACTTGGAGAAAGGTAAATCCAACTCTGACTTTACCTTAGATAAGGAAAAGGTACTCAGATACAGAAGCAAGTTGTGCATACCTGAAAGTGAAGATTCAGACCTCAGAGCCAAAATTATGAGGGAAGCTCATTCTACTCCACATTCGGTACATCTCAGAAGCACAAAAAATGTACCATGATCTGCGTTACAATGGATTTTGTCACTAGACTACCATTGACTCCCAGATCAGTTGACGCAGTCTAGGTGATTGTAGATCGCCTTACCAAGATAGCTCGTTTCATTGTGATAAAACCTCAGTATACCTTGGATAGATTGGCAAGACTGTACGTGGACGATACAGTTAGACTCCATGGTGTACCTGAGAGCATAGTGTCAGATAGAGATCCTCATTTTACTTCCAAGTTTTGGCAAGGACTATAGACAGCTATGGGGACGAAGCTAAAGTCTAGTACCATCTTTCATCCTTAGACGGATGGTCAATCAGAAAGGACTATTCAGATCTTAGAGGATATACTCCGAGCTTATGCAATTGATTACAAAGGAGCTTGGGATGAAAAGTTATCACTGATTGAGTTTGCTTACAACAATAGCTATCAGGCTACCATTCAGATGTCCCCGTACAAAGCGTTGTATGTTCGGATATGTCGAACACCTCTGTTGTAAGACCAGCACGCCCTGAACCCAGCCTAACCTTACATTCTTGTGTCGTGACTGATCTTCCCATCATAATCGACTCAAGTGAACTAATTTTATGAAGAATCCACAAGATGAGGTAAGCCACAAGTTAAATTTAGTTGGTGTGATTGACTGTTTAAGTTTGTATGGAAGTAACCAGTCAAAAATTAAAAACCAGTAAATTTTGGATGTATGGTCACATTTTTTAGGGGTATGGTCAATTGTATGGTCAACTAAGTTGTGACCACACAACGTATGGTAGCATGTTTTGGTTGTGTGGTCGATGGATTATGCGACCGCACAATCGACCGTATGAATCTAGAACCGACTCCGTGTTAAGGAAACTTTCCTAATTTAAGGAGGACTCTTTCCTAATTGAAAAAGGACTTTAATTGGAGGTTTTCCTCTATATAAAGGATGTCCCTTAGCCTCTCTTATTTTTTTAGGACCCAAATTGAAACTCTAAACCTAAGAGAGAAAGAGAGAGAGGAAGAGAATGAGAAGGAGATTTGGAGAACAAGGCTGAGAGGAAGGTTTTTGCAGAGAAGAGTTCTATCTCTCTACAGTAAGCTTAATGTATGGACTTGACTCTGTAGGGTAGATCATACAGAATAGGTTCTTTTCAAATTGATATATGAAACCTAATACAATAATTCGGTTATAGGTTTTCTATGGGAAACCATAGAGAATCGGTTAGGGATAATGGATGAGGGAAAAACTGTGATTTAATGACATAGACTGATCGTAGGAGGAACGTTATTGTTTAGCCCAGAGGAGGAACTCGTATTGGAAGTAAAAATCAGACAAAACTTGTATGGTCGCAACTATAGTCGACCATAGGGTGACCAGTGACTTGACCACAACTATTCAAGAAGTTTTCAGAAATTATGTGGAGGCATGTACGATCGCACATAGTGCGACCATAGCATCGACCTTACTTCGTATGGTAACTGTAAGACCTGCACTCCACTAACATGGTTTAACAGTATCGTGTTAGGTCTTCCCATTATTCTTGGACCAAGTGGGCCGAGCGTGTGAAGATAGATCACAAACTAGGTATGAGAATCAAGTTAAAAACACTGAAAACATACCTAAGGTCGCATACCTGGGTAGGTATGGTCGACCATAAGGAAGGGAACAAAAATATCAAACTCAGAACCCCACGGTCGATGATTTCAACCTTATGGTCGATGGTTTATGCGACCGTATGATCGACCATGAGACCCCAGATCAGACTCCGAGTTTTGGAAACTTTTCTAAACTAAGGGATTGCTTTCCTAATTAAAAGAGGACTCTATATGGAGAGTTTTCCTCTATATAAAGGACGTCCCTCAGCCCTTTTTCACGCTTTTAGAACATTAGTAAACCATATAGAAATAGAAGGAAGAGAATGAAGAAAAGGAAAAGAAGAAAAAGCTAAGGAGAGGATTTTACTGAGAAGAGATTGGTTCTCTATCATAGGCAAAGGTATGAAACGAATCTCTAGAGATGTAAACTCTAAGGAATAAGACTTCTATGGAAGATAGGCAATATCAACCTATTATGATCTATGTGATTTCCTTGAGAAAATCCCAAGGAGAACCATAAGGAGTGAATTTGATGATTAGGGTTGACAAGAAACTATTAATGATGGCCATAGGATAACTTTAGAATAAACCCCATTGAAAATCAGAATAATTGACCCAGGAAGAACTCAAATTGCATGTAGTCCGTGACCAGAAATCTCAAGGTCACGGCTACGGTCAACCATAGCATGACCAGCATGACCAGAGGATCGACCATAGGTATTCGGGAAGATTTCAGAAATCATATGGTCGTAGCTATGGTCGCACCATATGCGACCGTAGGGTATCGACTGTAGGCAGTAAGGTCGATACAGTATGAGACCATAGGACCAATAAGACACCTATCAGTGCTCTGTTTGATTCCTGACTACTGTAACATGTCACATATGAACCCTAACTTAAATTAATATAACTTTTAGGTTGTTAAATCAATTCAAAGAGAATTTCAAGGCTTGGAAGGAGATCGAGTATTGCTAATAGGTGAGGGAACAAGACCTAACCTAATTGGTTAATAACAAACTGTTTATTTTTATTGAGTCCAATACCATGATTGATTCTATGCTTGTATGCTTGTAATGTGCATCTCACTTATTATCCAATATTCCTGCTATTACTATTCATGTATATTTAATTCCATTTATTTATAACATGATGATGATGATGATGCTAGGAATAGGCATGTGAATGTATGTGTGTGGTTGGTGTATTGGATGCGAGTGGAGCATCAGGGGGAGGACGTGGCATGGTGGTTTTCGACCTCATCACCAGACTCTAGCTCTATCTGTACTCAAGTCTTCCCACTAACATCATCGTCTTGTCATTACTTTAGCAGAACAATTATGTCGTAAGGCATCAGGGGAGGTAGTCTCGGACCTTGTAGTCTTTGACTCTGTCGGGGGGCCTTAGCTCTATCTCTATGGATGGACGTATTGAGGGATCCTGGGGTGAGGCCTTGGATATACTGTTTGGCATTAGGATTGGTTAGTTGCGAGTCCAGTTTGCAAGCCCTCGTCAATAAGGGCTTACGTATTGGTATGGGTAGGGCATCAGGGAAAGTATTGGCGGTGTTTGATCCGGACACTTTAGCTCTATCTCTATTCCATGGTGGTGTATGTGGGACGACAATGGTGTTCGATCCATTGGACAGATTCACACACTCGTGTATAAAGGTACAACAACCACCAAACCTTTCTATAGCATATTACAAACTTAAAAATCAGACCAAAGATATGAATTGAATGCATGCATATGTTTGTTGTAATGTTTTATTTGCTCACTGAGCCGTGATGTGTGCTCACCCTTTCGACGCGAATATTTTTAGTTGATGATGCAGGTCCTACTGTTGAAGAATATATGAATGCGCCAATGTATGGACACATTACTACGATGGACGTAGAAGCTGAAGAAGATGCGCATGATTCATCATGCGAGTGCAATCAATGCGTTTTTGCTTAAGTTTAGTTATAATTTGAACATCAGATATGTAATTGATTATTTATTTTTATGTCTTGTGGTTTGGAGATAATTAGATTAAATACTTATTTGTCACTGTTAGACTCTTAGTTCATTATCTGTAAAACTTCTGCTTATTTGTTTATTATCTCTGATTATTAATGTGGAATGTGTGTGTGATTTGATATGGTGGGTACAAACTATACGAGATCCTGGGTTAACCATTGATTTATTGGAGGTTCATCACACCATTCTGGTTAGACCAGAATTGGGGTGTGACAGTAACAGCAAGCATATTTTGAGACCAAACAAGGTTTTGGACTACTACTTAGTAAACTTGAACCTTAATTTAAATACATTAATTGTTTAGGTTCCCAATTGATTCAAAGTGACTTCTAAAGCTTGGGAGAGGAATAAACACCAATCAAAGGTGAGGGAACAAGACCTAGACTAATTGGATAATAAAAAATTATTTTATTGAGTCCAATGCCATAATTGATTCTATTCTTGTATGCTTGTAATGTGCATCTCACATGTCATCCAATATTTCTATTAAAACTGCTCATGCATATTTATTTCTGTCTATTTATAACATGATGATGATGATGACTCTAAGAATAGGCATGTGATTATGTAGGTGTGGTTAGTGTGTTGAATGCCAATTGAGCATCAAGGGGAGGACGTGACATTATGGTTCATCCTGGTCATCAGACTCTAGCTCTATCTCTACTCAAGTCTTGCCCACTGACATCATCGTATCGCCATTACCTTAGCAGAACTATTACGTCATAAGGCATCAGGGGAGGTGCTCTCGGATCGTGTGGTCTTTGACTTTGTTGGGGGGGGGCTTAGCTCTATCTCTATGGACATATTGAGGGATGCTGGAGTGAGGCCTTGGATACCCTGGATGGCATTAGGATTGGTTAGTTGCGAGCCCAGATTGCAAGCCCTCGCCAATAGGGTCTTACGTGTTGGTATGGGTAGGACATCAGGGTAAGTGTTAGCGGTGTGTGATCTTGACACTTTAGCTGTATCTCTATTCCATGGTGGGTGTATGTGGGACGACAATGGGGTTTGATCCATTGGGCGGATTCATACACTCGTATATAGAGGTGTCAGGGCCACCAAACATTTCTATAGCACATTGCAAACTTAAAAATCAGACCAAAGACATGAATTGAATACATGCATATATGTTTGCGCATTGTTTTGTTTACTCACTGAGCTCAAGTTGGAGAGCCCACCCTCGCGCACGTAATTCATTTTAGTTTCTGATGTTGCAGGTGTTACCGTTGAAGACTACGTTAATGCGCTGACGTATGGACAAATGATGGCTATGGATGTGCAAACTGTCGAGTGTTTCAACTATGTCTACGCTTAGTGGTAAACTTTTGTATTTTGATACTTTTAATAGGTATTAAATATGTTTTGATTACTTGCAGATTGTTAAATATTTATTTATCATGTTAGACCTCAGTTCATTATTAATAAAACTTTCGTTATTTTATTATTTACTCTGATTATTATTGTGGAATGTGTTTAGTTTAACCGAGTGGGCATGGCCTATAGGAGATCCTGGTTTGAACCATTGGTTCTCATGATGGTTCATCACATCACTGGTTAGTCCAGAATTGGGGTGTGACAACTTGGTATCAGAGCTCTTAGGCCCTGCCCATTAAACCTGAATACTTCCACAAGAGTCTATGAACTGAGTTAGGATAAATTAAAAACTTTAATACAAACATACCATAAGCACCTGTATTGGTTGAGATAGAACTTAAATAAGACAATAATGTACATATAAAAGGTAGAACTATATGTATATACAGACAGAAGAAAAAGAAAATCTAAATGTATCCTGATAAACAAATAACATAGGGTACGGTCTATAAGTCAGACAGTTTCCTGAGTATACAAAGGAGATAGTACAATAACAAGAAGGAAGCATCTGTAAAATAAAAAATTAAAATACCGAGTTGGTACTCACAAGATGTGGAACTCAATGTATGACAGAGGAAGAACAAAAATGGTTAGTAATGCCTAAATCCCTGCAAAGGTAAAGGAAAAGATCTCGGGCTGAATCCAATAGAGAGAGGAGAACCATGGCCATATACCAAAAATAAAAGTAACTATAAAAGAAGATAAATCTATACTCTTGGGTGACGTAGAGACTCAAAGTGAGATCCACCACACGCTGATCCATCGCTCGCTGACCACTAAGAAGAGGCCACAACTCGACCCCACCACTATCTGTGTCAAGAACGGGTAATAAGAACCCATCTGAGCAGATGTTAAATAATGATAATCAGACTTGAGCAAGTCAAAGGGGATGAACAATCAGGCCACTCCAGTCAATTTACCTGGACTACCAAGAACCTTGGCTATGATTGTAATAAACTTAGCCCGGTAAAATGTAAGAACAACAACAGATGATACCGGCTATGTAAGTTGCCATGGGAATCACTACCCAAGTTGTCAATGCAACACCAATACCTCTAGGTCGGACTAAGAATGGTACTAGTTGATAGCAACACTATACCTCCAGTACTCGTTGATCATAACACAGTGTCTGTCATACAGCAGATCCCAGTAATACACACCTCAATGTAGAATCCTAGTACACAACAAGCAATGTAATAAGGTGGTTACCCTTATCAGCCATCGATGTATGGGATAGCTGCATCATGTAAAATGATCCGATAAGAATTAAGGAATGTTTTTTTAAGGATGAAGCCTCGAATGTTTTCAACAAGGGATCAAATCTATTGTGGCCATATATCTAGACAGGTGTATGTAGGATGCGGTACATCGATGATTTATCTTTATGATGCACATACTTGATTTTAAATTATCGGGCCTTGACAAGATACCTTCTTGATTTAACCTGTCAATTAGAGTTATAGATGTTATTTTCTTAGAATTAGTCCTGATTATACCAATCTAAGTTACTCTCATGATCGACAACATGAATAGGGATATGAACCGAATGAATAGTTAAAGGTTTAATCACTCTGAATGTACATCTTTTCGATTTTATACTTGATTTATTGATGTACCAAAATTTTCTCCAGATTTATTCCTGTTGTGCCTTGACCAATGGCACTATATACTCAATAGAACCTATAGCTATTAGGTTAAGAGCTGCAGAACCTCTATTTCCATGTATTTGAACTACCTTGCAACCTAACGGTCCTTGGTTGTTGGTTTGGATACCATAGATTTACTCCTGATCCTTTAAACCCAAGTTCACTAGATAAAACAAGTGTTCGACATCATACTGAATTTCAAAGAAGGAAACAAATTGCTTTTGGATAAACATTATGATTCTCACGTTCCCTGACCTCCTTGAATAAGAGAATTATTAGAGGGAAGATGATTGGATTCAGATAAATCTCTATGGCCAAGAAACCTTAGATAAAGTAATGGAGAATCTATTCCGAGATTGCTAGATGGATGGTTTTGAGTCACTGTCTATAAAATAGTGCATAAGCAAGAAGTGAGAACTACCCAAGAGTAGCCAGTAAAGAGTAGATAGCACTCAAGTAGAGTTATAGATGGCAATATCGATATGAATCTTGATAAGGTAAAAGATTTCAAAAAGCATATCTAAGAGTGGATACAAGGATGAAGTCAAAAATTATGGCATTGATAATATTCAGATTAGTATAAGTAATACTAAGTTATGCCCAATGTCGAGTGAGTTGATTAAGTAAAGACCAAGAGAGTTTGGCAGAATTAATAAAATTATAAGCATATACCCTAATGCTTATAGGTAGACTTGGGATATGAAGTGAGTAATGATCACAAGATACTTTTCGAGGTATATGATAGAGAGATCAGGATAAAACAACAGTGATAAAAGAGATGTAAACTAATGAGTAATATAAGATTATTGGTGTAAGCTAATGAGCTTTTTGGGATATGAGATTATTGGTGATAATCTTTGAAAAACCATAAGAGATGAAGGAGCTAGATGTGCTCTTAAGACCTTATACCAGATTTTTCTAGTTCAAGTCCTTTTGGACTAGTTGTTGTATTAGGTGAGTATTATGAACAATGTCCGAATTATATGGAAGGACAGAATTTGGATACAAGCAAATTCAACTTAAGATGGCAGACTTCGATGTCATCTTGGGGATAGACTGATTGTCTTAACACTCTACAAAGTTGTTATATGCATAGAAGAGGTTATCATTTAAGAACAAAGATGACACATAATTTAGTTTTATTGAAAGCATGTTTCCTAGGAAGCGAAGCCTATCGTCCCTGTACTTAAGGCGAAGAGATGGCTTGAAAAGAAAAAAGTTGGATATCTGGTATCTATGGTGAACATTACCAAAGAAGCACCATAGATGGAAGATTTTAATGTGATGTAAAAATTCCCTGACGTGTTTCCAGGAGACTTTTTCGGGTTGCCATCTGATCGTGCGATCGAGTTCATTATCGACTTATTACCAGGGATGGCACCTGTGTCAAAGGCACCCTATAGAATAGCTCTTATAGAGTTGAAGGAACTGAAGACTCAACTACAGGAGTTATTAGATAAAGGTTCTAATCGGTAAGTATTTCATCATGGGGAGCACCAGTGCTATTTGTGAAGAAAAAGGACGGTAGTGTTCGGCTATGTATAGGCTACCAGGAATTGAACAAGCTCACGATCAAGAACCGATATCCACTCAGATCGATGACTTATTTAATCAGCTGCAAGGTGCAAAGGTATTTTTTAAGATTGATCTTCGGTCAAGATATCATCAACTGAAGAATTTGGACAGCGATATTCTGAAGATAGCTTTTAAAATCAAGAATGGGCATTATGAGTTCCTGCTTATGTCTTTTGGTTCGACCAATGCCCTTACATCTTTTATGGAACTGATGAACCTGGTGTTTCATGACATGTTGGATACGTCGGTCATAGTTTTCATAGACTATATATTGGTTTATTCCAAAGACGAAGAAAGTCTTATAACGGACCTTAGAGCAGCCTTACAACGGCTGAAAATGGAAAAGTTTTATGCCAAGTTTATGAAGTGTGAGTTCTGGTTAAACGAGATTACATTCTCGATATCACATAGTTTCATTAGAAGGGATAAAAATGGACCCCAATAAGATAGAAGCAATCATATGGTGAGAAATGCCTAAGAACATTATAGAGATCATAAGTTTCTTGGGTTTAGCTGGTAATTACAGATGATTCATGGAGGACTACTCTAGGATCGCAAAACCTCTTACCAAGCTAACTAGGAATGGAGAGAAGTTTATTTGGATTAACAAGTGTGAAGAATGTTTCCAAACCCTAAGAGCAAGGGTAATATCAGCTCCCATCTTGATCGTTTCGACACCAAGGGAACCTTTTACCCTACACACCGATGCTTCCAGATTAGGTCTAGGATGCGGTTTGATGTAAGGTAAACAAGAGATTGCATATGCTTCAAGATAACTAAAGAAGCATCAGGAGAGTTACCTTACTCTTGACTTGGAGTTAGCAGTTGTGATTCATGCAATCAAGACTTCAAGACATTATCTATACGGAGAAAATTTTTAGATTAAATCGGATTACAAGAGTTTTATTTATCGCTTCACCCAGAAAGAGTTGAACATGAGGCAGAGAAGATGATTGAAACTACTAAGGATTAAGATTGCGATATTCAGTGTCGCTCAAGCAAGGCTAATGTGGTGGCTGAAGCTTTAAGCAAAAAGGGGAATAATAAAGCCAGAAGGAGGACCTAGTACGAATGCTGCCTTGTATTTTATAGCAACAATTTCAGATTTGGAAGAAGAGCAACATATAATAAAAACTCATGATGATCTAATTGAGTGAAAACTCAAGGATGAACTTATAGAGAAATAGTTCCTCACTTACGTTTGTAGCATCTTTGATTTGATAGACATAGTAAAGGCAGTAATTCTATTAGATTTGTATCTAAGAACTGTGTAAGAAGATTTAGAGAAAGGAAAAACCTAACCCTGACTTACTCTGGATTAAGATAAGGTATTCAAATACAAAGGATGATTATGCATACCGAAAAGTGAAAAACTTTGATCTTAGATACAAAATTATGCTATAAGTTCATTCCATTCCATATTGGGTACATCCTAGAAATATAAAAATATACCAAACATGAAGAAATTATTTTGGTTGAAGGGAATGGAAGTAGTTGTGGCTAGATACGTGTTCCAGTATCTGAACTACCTGCAAGTAATGGTTGAAAGACAAAGACCAGCAGACTTACTACAACCACTGACCAGCAGGCTTACTACAACCACTATCGGAGCCAGCTTGGAAGTAGAACTGCATTATAGTGGACTATGTCACCAATTTACCACTGACTCCTAGATCGGTTGACCCAGTTTGGGTAATTGTGGCTCGACTTACCAAGATAGCTCGTTTCATTACTATACGACCTCGGTATGCTTTGGAGCGGCTAGTTAAGCTATATGTGAATAATATTGCAAGGTTGAATGGTATGCCTGAGAGCATGGTGTCGGTTAAAGCTCACGCTTTACCTCAAAGTTTTGGGAGGGACTACAGGAAGTGATGGGAGCAAAGTTGAAGTTTAGTATAGCATTTCATCTTCAAATCGATGGATAGTCAGAGTAGACCAAATAGATCCTAGGAGGTATTCTCTGAGCCTGTGAGATTGATTTTAAAGAAGCTTGAGTTGAGAAGTTACCGCTGATTGATTTTGCTACCAAGCTACCATGTAAATGTCACCTATGAAGCATGGTACGGTAGAAATGTCAAACTCCTCTATTTTGGAATGAAGTCGGAGAACGAAGAATTATAAGACCTGAGTTTGTCACAGAAACCTATCAAGTGGCAGACAATATCAAAGAAAAAGGGTTAAGATAGCTCAGGATTGTCAAAAGAGATACCAAGACCATGAATTCGCCATAAGTAACAAGTGTTCTTGAAGATATCACTTATGCGTGGTTTAAAACGGTGTAGCAATAAGGGAAAGTTGTGTCCTATATATGTTTCAGACCTTATAAAATTTTAAAAAGACGTAGAAGAATAGTATATTAACTAGCGTTATCACCATCTATTTTTAGTGTGCACAACGTATTTTGCGTGTCTCTATTGAAGAAGTACATTCGAGATCCATCATGGGTATTGACTGTAGATCCATCGGATTAGATAGAAGACTTAACTTTTGAAGTGGTACCAGCCTAAATCACTAGTTGGAAGGTATAACATCTCTGGAGCTGGGATATTTATTATGTGAAAGTACCTAGCAAAGCCAAGACGTGGAAGAGGTTGCATGGGAAGAGGAAAAATGCCATGCGAAAACAGTATTCCCACCTATTCGAGTTGAAAGGTACATCTAAAATTTTGAGGATGAAATTTCTTTTGAGAACGGGGGAGTTGTAAGATCCGTGTGTACAAATTTTGAGGATAATTTTTTTGTTAAGGGTGGTAGAGTTGTAAGACCTGCACACTACAACCCAGCCTAACCTTGCGTTTTTGTGTCGTAATGGGTCTTCCCATCATAATCAGCTCAAGTGAACCAATTGTATAACCATAAGATGAGGTAAGCCACAAGTCAAATTTAGTTGGTGTGGTTGACTGTTTAAGTTTGTGTGGAAGCAACCAGTCAAAAACTAAAAATCAATAAATTTTAGATGTACGGTCGCATTTTTGAGGGGTATGGTCGATCGTATGGTCGTCTGAGTTGTGACTGCACAATGTATGGTCACATGTTTTAGTTGTATGGTCGATGGATTATGTGACCGCACGATCCATCGTACGAATCCAGAACTAACTCCGTGTTTAGGAAACTTTCCTAATTTGAAGAGGACTCTTTCCTAATTGAAAGAGGACTCTATATGGAGGTTTTCCTCTATATAAAGGACGTCCCTTAGCCTCTCTCACTCTTTTAGAACCCAAATTGAAACTCTAAACCTAAGAAAAAGAGAGAGAGAGAGGAAGAGAATGAGAAGGAGATTTAGAGAAGAAGGCTGAGAAGAAAGTTTTTGCAGAGAAGAGTTCTATCTCTCTATAGCAAGCTTAAGGTATGGACTTGACTCTATAGGGTAAATCAGAATAGGTTCTTTTCAAACTAATATATGAAACCTAATACAATGATTCGGTTATAGGTTTTCTATGAAAAATCATAGAGAATAGGTTAGGGATAATAGATGAGGGAAAAACTATGATTTAATGACATAGACTGATCGTAGGAGGAACCTTTTTGTTGAGTGTTGAGCCCAGAGGAGGAACTCATATTGGAAGTAAAAATCATACCAAAATTGTATGGTCGCAGCTATGGTCGACCATAGGGTAACCAGTGAGTCAACCACAGCTATTTGAGAAGTTTTTAGAAATTATGTGGTAGCACGTGTGGTCACAAGTAATGCGACCATAGGATCGATCATACATCATATGGTCCCATATATTGAGACCATAGGGATCGACCATACGATAACAGCAAGCATATTTTGAGACCAAAAAAGGTTTTTGACTATTGTAACTTAGTAAACTTGAACCCTAACTTAAATACATTAATTGTTTAGGTTTCTAATTGATTCAAAGTGACTTCTAAAGCTTGGGAGAGGAATAAACATCAATCAAAAGTGAGGGAACAAGACCTAAACTAATTGGATAATAATAAATTATTTTATTGAGTCCAATGCCATGATTGATTCTATACTTGTATGCTTGTAATGTGCATCTTACATGTCATCCAATATTCCTATTATTACTGCTCATGTATATTTATTTCTATCTATTTATAACATGATGATGATGATGATGCTAGGAATAGGCATGTGATTATGTGGGTGTGGTTATTGTGTTGGATGAGAGTGGAGCATCAGGGGGAGGACGTGACATTATGGTTCATCTTGGTCACTAGACTCTAGCTCTATTTCTACTCAAGTCTTGCCCACTGACATCGTTGTATTGCCATTATCTTAGCAGAACTATTACATCGTAGGGCATCAGGGGAGGTGGTCTCAGACCATGTGGTCTTTGACTCTGTCGGGGGGCCTTAGCTCTATCTCTATTTACGTATTGAGGGATGCTGGGATGAAGCCTTGGATATACTGGATGGCATTAAGATTGGTTAGTTGTGAGACCAATTTGTAAGCCCTCGCCAATAGGGGCTTACGTGTTGGTATGGGTAAGGCATTAGGGGAAGTGTTAGCGGTGTATGATCCGAACACTTTAACTGTATCTTTATTCTATGGTGGGTGCATGTGGGACAGTAATGGTGTTTGATCCATTGGACGGATTCACACACTCGTGTATAGAGGTGCGAGGGATAACAAACCTTTTTATAGCACATTGCAAACTTAAAAACCAAACCAAAGATATTAATTGAATGCATGCATATGTTTGTACATTGTTTTGTTTACTCACTGAGCTCAAGTTGGAGAGCTGACCCTCGCGTGCGTAATTCTTTTTAGTTTCTAATGTTACAGGTATTAATGCTAAAGACTACGTTAATGCGCCGACGTATGGACAAATGACGGCTATGGATGTGCAAGCTGTGGAGGAAGAATATGACTCAACATGCGAGTGTTTCAACTATGTCTACGCTTAGTGGTTAACTTTCATATTTTGATACTTGTAATAGGTATTAATTATGTTTTGGTTACTTTGAGATAACTTGTTAAATATTTATTTATCATGTTAGACCTCAGTTCATTATTAATAAGACTTTCACTATTTAATTATTTATTCTGATTATTATTATAGAATGTGTTTGGTTTAACAAGGTAAACATGGCCCATACGAGATCCTGGTTTGAACCGTTGGTTCTCATGACGGTTTATCACACTACTGGTTAGTCTAGAATTGGGGTGTGACATCTATCTTGGAATGAGGTTGGTGAAAGAAGGAATATGGGGCTAGAATTTGTTGAAGAAATTTGTTTAGTGGTGGATAAGATCAAAGAGAGAGTAAATACAGCTCAATTTAGACAGAAGAACAATGCGGATAACAGATGCCAAGACCTAGAGTTCGTTGTAGGTGACAAAGTGTTTCTGAAGGTATCACCTTTGAGGGGCATGAAACGGTTTAATAAGAAAGGAAAGTTATACCCTAGGTATGTGGGACCCTATGAGATTTTAGCAAGACGTAGCAGCGTGGCACACCAGCTTGCATTGCCACCATTGATGTCAAGCGTGCATGACATATTCCATGTTTCCTTGTTGAAGAAGTACACTGCAGATCCTCTAGACCTAATAGAGGAATAGACATTCAAAGTTGTGCCAACTGAGATTACAAGTCGGAAGGTATAGCGACTCTGAAACCAGGATATCTTATGTCAAGGTAACTTGGAGAAGCTAGGACATAGAAGAGATCACCTAGGAAGACGAAGCCGCAATGCGAAAGGAATATCCTCATTTGTTCGATTTAGAAGGTACATTCAAATTTCAAGGACCAAATTTATTTTAAGGGTGGGGAAGTTGTAAGACCCACACTCTACGAACCAATTCTAACATGGGTTATCGTGTCATGACAGGTCTTCCCATCATAATCGGGTCAAATGAGACAGTCAAATGACGAAACCATGCATCAAGGTATGAAAAACTATCCAATTCATACTTTATTTGGTCTGACTAGTTGAGCTTGTCCAGTCGTCAGGCATTACCACCGGATAGTGCCACCGGACAACCCAAATTCCAATCTGAGAATGGAAATTAATGGGACCTACTTTCCAAAGCTCTGCATGGAGTCCTTCCATACGTAGGAGAATCTCCTAAAAGGAAAGTCTTCTCTATATAAGAGCCTTCTCCCTTAATTAAATCTCTCTATTTGCTCTTCTAAAACCCTAGATCTTGAAAGAGATTTGAGAGAAAAGTTGTGAAGGAGAAGAAGGCAGTGCAGAGGATTTCAAGCGAGAGTTCACCATCGATTTCCATCAACACCTTCACGAACCTACGGTAAGTCCTCAAACCTGGTAGAAAGGATTGAATATGTAAGGGATTGGGATCAATACCATTAATGACTATTGACTCATCCTAATACGTTAAGGGATCTTATTATTTGAATGGTTCACAAGATCCAATGACAAGAAGATTTATAGTAAACTAGGGTTACAGTGGAAAACTTAACCTTAATGTATCTCTGGCCATAGAACAGTGTAGGATAAACTAGAATGAGTCGAGGGATCGACTCTAAAGAAAAGACTGAGTGAGAGGCAACCTGGACAACGTCCAATGTATTCTCCAGTGGCACACAGTGTGACACCGGTGAAGTAACCGGTGGCACATAGTGTGACACCGGTGACGCCACCAGTCATATTTGGGAAGCCCCTGGAAATTGATTGGAGGGGGTGTCCCACATGGCTACTATTAGACAGGACAGTGCCACCAAAAAATGTCTCGTGGGACTTATTCTACTCCAAACAGTGAATTTGAAGAAGAATAATTTACCAGAAGTTAACCTAATTTAATCCTATTGCTTGTTAGGGACTCGTAAGCAACTAAGGCTAGTCTCTGCAGCTCAAAGAGATCTAACATCACTTTACAGGTATGGGATAGAACCCCAAACTAACTAGTCAATTAATCAATGAACCTTGCATGTTGTTTGGTGTACTATGCATTTAACATGTCATTCAATATTTATTATTTATTGTTCATGCATATTTATTTCTATTATTATGAGAATGAAATTCAGCATGTGTTTGTTTAGTCGGTATATTGGGTGGAAAGAGGTTGGAGCCTTGGACCATTCATCGCACTGACACTACTTTGTATCACCGTCTACTTTAGTGTACTTGGTACGAGGCAGGGTATCAAGGGGGTGTTGGCGGTTTGATTGTAGAGTTACTGCTAGGCTCTAGCTCTATCTCTATCTCTTAGTGAGATATGCTGGGGTAGGGTCATGGATACACCTATGATGTCATGTTAGGATTGGCTAGTGACAGATCCCTAGTTTGTAAGCCCTCACTAGTAGGGGTGTACGTACTGGTATAAGGCAGAGTATCAAGAGTGATGCTGATAGTTTGGTTATAGCCTACTGTTAGGCTCTAGCTCTATCTCCATCTCTTTCTCATTGTGGGTGATGTGGGGCAACAACGATTTTGGTTAGAGCATTATCGTTGGATGTACTCACACTCTCGTGTATGGAGGTGTGGTTGTAGTCTATCCTTACCATAGCACATTACAAAGTTTACCAGACCAAAATATTAAATGTATTCTTATGCATATTGCTTGTTGTATTGTTTTGTTTCTCACTAAGCTAAGTTGTGAGCTCACCCCATGACGTTATTTTTTTTTAGTTGATGATGCAAGTTACACTGTGGAAGATTACATTAATACTCCTTCTTATGGATGAATAGCGGCTCTTGTTGCATAGTCAGTGGAGAACGAGCATGACTCGTCATGTGAGTACATCTACTATATCTATCTTTAGGATACTTATTATGAAGTGTGGATTTATAAGTTTGTATTAAGATATTATTTATGTTTTGGTCAACTTTGAATAATTGGATATTATTTATTTATCATTTAGACTCTTAGTTCATTTAATAAAAACTTTCGCTGTTATATTTATATTCTGATTATTGGTTATTATGCATTGGTTTATGTTGTTGACACAGTCTTTCGAGATCCTGATTGAATCATTGGTTTGTTGACAATTCAATCACACTTCTGGTAAGACCAGAAATGGGGTGTGACAGTTAAGGCGGACCGGTCAAGCCTAAACCGATAAAGCCCAAACCGAACTTCATTTTGGCCCGAATTAAACTGAACATTAGGGATTTCGACATATGGTGGTCAACCCCATCAACACCAAAATAAGATGGCATCCCTTATCAGGCCAGTAAATGGACCTAAAACTAAATCGGCCCGAAGTCAGCCCGATAAGCCCAACCCGATAACATACCAACATCGGATCGCTCCGCTATTTAATGTGAATAGTGTAGCCCACCTAGCATGAACCTCTTAATGGACATGTTTAGGTGAGGCCCTATAAAGCCTGACACCGATATGACCTGGATCGACCTATTAACACCCGTAAGTCTGGGTTTGTACCATTTTTTAACTGTTAATATGTAATGTCATTTTAGCCTTTCGCCAATAGGGGTGCCCGCATGCCCCCTTAGCCAGACAAACCTGTAACTCATCTAGAAAAATCCCATCAGACAAATGAAGACTAAAAGCAAGGGCTTTTCCCAAAAGACAACTAAAATAGCATATTAGAAATTGTTCCCAACATTCTTAAAAAAAAAAAAAAAAAAAACAACTAAATCAAAAACAAAAAGAACACAATAGTTAATAATTCTTAGGGTCAAAAGTGAATGACAATGCCTTGCTTATTTCTATCGACTAATGTTTCAACTTTTAATTTTCTCTCTCTTATCTGGACCAAGAATATGTTCAACAATCTTTTTAGTACTTCGAGTAACCATATTCATTCATATATTCTCATGCAACTACGATTTTAGGATTGTTGTAATAGAAGTGTTGGATCATTAAATCATGGAGCAAGTCAAACAAGTTATTTCCATGTATATATTAAGACCGGGGCCCTAATCCTTTTGGTGAAGATGCTATTTAGTTTCTAATTCATTATTGCAGAAGACAGACTTATCCGCAAGATCAAAATAAATTTTTTTAATATGATTTAATGATAGTCTTCTGGTGAGAGTTTTCCATTGATCCTATTTTGTCTCATTGTGAAAATTTTTCATGGAAATAATATTTATACAAAAAAATTTCTGATGTAAAATCTTCTTGTCATGTAGGCTGTATTTGGTTGCAAGGGGAATTGAAGGGGAAAAGAATGGAAATTTTTTTAACTTAAAAAGAAAACTTTTATAGTTGTAACACAAAATGATTGTATAAACTACTTAAATTTCTTAACATATTTAGTAATGATATTAATAAGATGTAAAAATTATTTTACTTTTTAAATGCAAGGGATTTGAATGCAAAGTGAAGTGTAAGTTAATAACTAAATATGGAGTGATTTGGAATTAGTTACATAGCAATGTGATAGCAAGTGATGTAATCATTACAAAAATTTCCCTTTTTAAGTTAAAAAATTTCACTTCACTTCCCTTTAATTCCCCTTGCAACCAAACACAACCTTAATGTTTGTGGTTATTGCATTTCACATTAAAATAAGAAAATCCTACTTTATAGTAAATTTTTCATTTTCCTCCATTATACATAGAAACAAATGAAGCCATAAGAACATTTTGAATTTTGGACAAAGCTTTTAGTGTCCTGAAGGATTTCCATACTAAATGAACTTGGGAGGGTTGACTAATATGTAGTTTTAACTGGTGAAAAAAATGCTATTTTTTTATGATGAGGATGCCTGATTTGAATTAAAAATGATTAACTTATAAGAGTTTTGATTGAAAATGGGAAGGTATCATCTGCAAAGAGGAGTGGGATAAAAATCATCTTTTGTTTTTTAATCGTTCTAGTCGTGATCAAACGACTGGAGTTCACCCTCCATGCATAACCATACATTGTATGTGTGCCGATGCGATACAATTGGAACCTATGTAATGACAAAGATAATTTCTATCCATGCATATAGGATCTCTAGCATAGATATTAATCTCTTTAAGCAAATTCATGCTATGATATATTTGGAGAAGCAAGACATTCCATGGCTGTGATGAAAAGATGGGGGATCAAAGGTATCCTTGGCACATTCTCCTTGAGGGATCTATTAATGTGGGACCCAAGTAAAAAACCCTTTGGATCTGCTTATGGGCCCACCCAAACAACAAATAAATCAAGTCTTAGATCTGGTAGACCGGTAAATGTTTCAAAAAAAATGATAGCTCTATAAATAATTAGAACTGATTAATCGGGCTATGAGGAAGATTAAATTTTAAATGATGGATGATTCTGAAAAAGAACAATGGAGGAGGTGAACTGATTGAGAATAATTCTAGAAACAAGGGGCTTAATTGTATTTTCAGGACTAACCTTCTTCCTCCACCTTCACAATTGAAATAGAAAATTCTAGCAAAGAGTAAAGTTCAATTTAAGTTTCCAAACTCACTTAGCTCCTAGCCCATTAGTTAGAAATCCCAAAAAGAAGGTCACAATTCCCTAATCTACAAAATCCAACTTATAGTTGCTACAATCAACAGTTCCTAAAGAGTGAAGACAGTGGCCCAAATTTCATCTTTTAATGTAGCAATTAGGGCCGAATTATCCTTAATGGAGATAATAGATTAGAATAGGCTCTCAACAAAAAAAATGGGTTCAAGGGACTATAGGTGATGTAAATTCCCCCGAGATTATTTGCAAACAACTTAGCAATCTCTGGAGTGTCAATGATCAAACAACCATCATTATTCTATTGGGTTGTGTCTTATATTTTGGGAGGTCTACACAGTTATTGGAGTTGTATTTGTATTTGGGTCTGGGTCCATTACGTGTACAAGGGTCAATTTGTAATTATGTGGGATTAGGGTTTTTAGGGAGCCTATATATTATCTCTATGGGAAAAACTCTAGGTAACAGAGCAAGGAAAAACACTGTGTGAGGTGAAGGGAGGTGTAGAATATTTATTGGTGAATAGAAATTTTCTATGATTCTCTATGGTAAAGATAGGCATTCTGCATTGGGTGCTGAACCACGGTAAATCCTTGTGTTTATGTGATTGCTTATTCTTCAGCTTTTTCTCTTTTTTGTACTTTCATCCCAACATGTGGTATCAAAGCAAGGTTTGGACAGATCGTAACGGATTTGGAAAGAGGGAGGTGCGCATGGATCCTAAAAAGAAGACATAACGTACAATTGTAAAGCAAATGTTTTCTCTAATTGATCGAAAAAAGAGAAAAAGGAAGGTATGGAAGGCAAAGATCGGATTAATCAAATGGTGGCAAAAGGTTTAAACTTCTCCATAGAACCTTCAATGGTCATAATGATTTCACATTGTGGCAACGACGGGTGAAGAATATTCTTACGTGAGAGGGGACTATTAAGACTCTCATGAAGAAATCCAACAAGTTGGAAAATATGTCAAATGATGAGTGGCTAAAGTTGAGGGATTTAGCAAATAACACGATCTAATTGTTTCTAGTGGATAACACTCTTCGTGAGATCATTGGTTTGGAAGATCCAAAAGAAGTTTGGGCTAAGCTAGAGAGTAGGTACAAGTCCAAGTCATTAACAAATTGGTTGTTCTTGAAGAAACAGTTGCATGGCCTTAGCTTGTCAGATGGTGTAAAATTTGATGTGTACATTGATGAGTTCAATAGAATTCTGACAAAGTTGTCTGTTTTTTATGTGAAGATCAAAGAAGAGGACAAGATACTTCTCCTATTGGCCTCATTACCTCCTTCATTTGATCACATTGTAACTACACTGTTATTTTCTAAAGATACTATCAAACATGACGATGTTGTTGCTGCTTTGTTGATGAATGAGACAAGACAAAAAAAAATAGTGGTGAAGGGACATCAAAGGAGGGTAATGCCTTGGTTACAAATGGTGGTCAAGGCAGAGGAAGATCAAATGGGAGACATGAATATGGCAAGGGTAGGGGTCTCTTAAAGTTACAAGGTCACAAAATAACTTGTTAATATTGTGAGGTGGAAGGTCATATAAAGAAAAATTGTTTAAAGCATAAAGAGGAAAGAAAGGAAAAGGAGGACAAGAAGATTGAAGAAAAATCATCTACTGCTGCTGTCATGGAAGGATGGAGTGATGAAGATGTCTATCTCACTACTTCATCAGGTACGGATATTTCATATTGGATTTTAGATTCGGTTCACTTATTTCATATGTGTTCTGTTAGAGAATAGTTTGCAACATATCATGCATGTGATAAGGGCACGGTCAGAATGATAAATGATGATGAAAGCAAGATTATTGGGATTGGGATTGTGTAAATTCACATGTTTGATGAGATTGTGGGAACTATAACTGGGGTCAAACATGTGCCAAATCTAAGGAAGAATCTGATTTGATTTTGAACACTGGATTCGAGAGATTACAGATGCTCATCTGAAGGTGGAGTACTCAAGGTCTCTAGAGGATCCATGGTTGTGATGCATGTACAGATGATTAGGGATCTATACAAATTTACAGGGCATGTTGAAACAGATGGTTCTCATGTTGGAACTCATGCAAGGGATACAGATGGAAGACAGAGACTGCAAGAAATTCAAGTTTTGAACAAGTGCAAATATGGGGAGAAGCAAGTTTCTTTTGCATGCTTTGGATTTTTTAAGTGGAAGTGATCTCTCCAGTGGTGCTACAAGAGTGTACGTGGTAGAGTCACATTACATTGTATGGCAGTGAGCTGTGTGGGACACCCAAATGGGGTGTGGGCTACACCAGTTTGGGTGTAGTAGTTTGATAGAGACAATAGAGGAGTTTGTAGAGTCAACATCAACACAGGTTCTTCTTAAGGTGGCTTACAGAATCCAAGCCAAGGTAGAGATTTGTAGGGTTATGTCTTGTATCTTGTAGGGTTTACACAGTTATTGGAGTTGTATTTTCATTTGAGTTTGAGTCCATTACATGTACAATGGTTAATTTATAATTATGTGGGATTAGGGTTTCTAGGGAACCTATATATTGTCTCTATAGAGAAAACCCTAGGTAACAGGGCAAAGAGAAAACACTTTGTGAGATGGAGAGAAGTGTAGAATATTTCTTGGTGAATAAGAAATTTCTCTGATTCTCTGGGGTAGAGGTAGGCATTCCACATTAGGTGTTGAATCATGATAAATCCTTATGTTTGTGTAATTGCTTGTTCTTCATATTTTCTCTTGTTTGCGATTTCATCCCTAACATATCCTTCAGGGTTAGAATTCTATTTTCCAAAGGTTAAATTTAGCAATCTTGCAATAGAACTTGGTATTCATATAATCATCCTAAATACAGATGCCTAGATTTCTACAACCAAAATAATTCCTCAACCTTAAGTAGCCACTTGATATGGATTTCAGCATCTTGTTGATTGTAATTGAGTCAAGGAATGAACTTGGATCTCAAAAAATGATAATTGGAGGAACAAAGAGAGTTTCATAGATTGGAGTTGTAAAAAAATGTCTCTATTTTATTTCTTAAGCAGAACATAGATCCCATTTAATTTGATCATTAGGTTTACATTCCCCAGTGCTTGTCTCCTATTTAGAGGCGAGACAAGTGATGAAATTTAGGGTGCTATAGCCAAGCTGCTTGGATGTGGAACACTTTCCTAAAGAACTTTCATTTGTTGGTGATGTTCCTCAGTATGCACATAAACCTAAACTTGAACTCAATTGTAAACAGCTCATGCCATGTTGGGTTGTGTCTTGTATCCTGTGGGGGTCCATACAGTTATTGGAGTTGTATTTGTAGTTTAGGTTTGGGTCCAGTCTCACCTGACATTCTTGCTGGATCAGTGAGGCTCGCTAGACCTTCCTTCAGGCGCTCTCTAGTGCTAATCATCCGGCCTACTGCCTTACATATACAAGGATCAATTTGTAATTGCATGGGATTAGGGTTTATAGGGAGTCTATGTATTGTTCTACAGGGAAAACCTAGATAAATGAGCAAAGGAAAATTACTTTGTGAGGTGGAGAAAGGTGTAAAATATTTTTTGGTGAATAAGAAATTTCTCTGATTCTCTGGGGTGGAGGTAGGCATTCCACATTGGGTGCTGAACCACGGTAAATCCTTGTATTGTGTGTTTGTTTGATCTTCGTATTTTGCTCTTGTTTACACTTTCATTCCTAACAGCCCATTTTCTGACTTGAGAAATTAAGTTTAGAAATTCACACACCCAGTTTTGCACAGGTCTTGTTTGTTTCTTTGTAAAATTTTCCATGTAAAATTTTCAATGATTTCCTTTACATCTTACGTTCAAACAAAGAGTGAAAAATATTCTTTTTCCACCATATACATGAAAACTAACGCAACATAGATGAAACTCAAAGCTATGTTGACATTCCCATTGTAGTTTAAGAGGAAGACATTGGCTTGTTCAATCTCCCCACTTTATTCACTCTTCTTTGGTTGTCTAAACCATGGTAAAGGATAGCGACTTATTTGACCAAGTCTTGATGTCTTGAAATATTGACTTTCTGTTGTAAGGTAGGACCCGGTTTCTCTTCCTTCCCCAACCACCCCCCAATTCTTCACAGTTGGATGGGAGTCCAGGAGAGTCTGGGAACATTCAAGGGTACTGGGACTTGGTAAATAGGGGAATAGTTTTATGATAATCAATTGATATGTTATGTTTGTTTTGACGTAAAATTTTACATATAATAAAAAAAAATTTCAATGTCTATTTATAAGAGATAAAATATAGTGATCTCTAAGGGGAATGGAAATGAAACTTCGTCTTTCTTTTACCTGTTGATCACAGGTTGACACTGAGAGGGGGGGGGTGAATCAGTGTCTTCAAAAATTCTTCTAAATAATCCTTTGAAAACAGACGTTGCCTTGAGCTGATGCTTTACTCACTAAGCACGACCACACAATCACTGAAGCACTACCACACACAGTCGTATGCACAACCACCTCACTACCACAAAGTGGTTAGGTCTACCATGTTGTGCATACCCATCTTGCAGGCCATTCCACGCACTTCACAATATACAGATAATCACATTTACAAGGCATCCTCAACACAGAGGTATACGTGGTTCACCACCACAGTATGTGATGGCTAGTCCACGGAGTAATGCCCTACGGGCTCCGTATATACTCAATACTCAACTTTTAGCTGACTACACAGCAGGGAGTACATACACCCAGTTTACCCAGCATAAAACCAGGAGGGCACAGATGTGCCAATAATTCAGGTACCGAAGTACCAGTGCTCAGCACTCGCTGCACACACTACACTTAACCCGCACCCACGGGAATCAAACAATAATAGTTTTTGGGCTTATATCAATGCCCTACAATTTAATCCCAACTAGCTAGGCATTCATCATTTACCACCTATAGCTAGCATATATTGATTACAAGAATTAAACAATGCAATACATACAGGGTTAGGAATCTTACAACCATTGTCTGACATTTTCTGGTACTCTGGGAAGACTCTGGGATGTCTCTGTAAAGCCTGGCATAGCCCTCAGGTTTACTGGAATCTTCAATGAACAATTTCAACCCCAAACTCTAGCCTCCCTTTCCATTTCACTTCCCCCTTTTCTTCAAAACATCAATACACCATTCAGTACTTTCAGCAGCTCACTACAGTCTCCGTTTTCTTCCTTGGCATTTTAACAAACACCTTGAGTGCATGACTTTCCTTCTTTTTCTCCCTTAGTGTTTTCACAAACTCAACATGACCTTCTGGCTTTCATAGGCACATTCAAGCTCTCACAGCTCCTGTTTAATTGCATACAATCACTCCAAGCTTTCATTCATAGCAAACGCCATTGTAGCTCTCATTAAAGCTTCAAACAACAATTATTCTCCTAAACCCTCATACAAGATCTTCAATACAGCTTAATAGAGTCCAGTTGAATCCATGGAAGGTTGCTAATCAAAAACCAACCATTGAACACTCACATACCTTCAAGAGAAGGTTTCCCCCCCAAAACCCGAGCCTCCACACTGTTCATCGTCATTTTTTTCTCTGGTTTATGGTTCTTATTAGATAGGAAATTCGAACACGAGCTCGGAGCACTTTGGATCGTCCGATTTGGACTCCGGATGGCCGTTACAGTTTCGGCCAATAAGAAAATTTAAAAAGGAATCTTCGAGTCTCATTTGATGCACATGCGAAGCACCGTAGCCGTGCCGCGCCGCCTGGGTGTCGCGTTCTGATTGGCTGAGGAGGGAATCAACTCAATTGACCGTCAGATCAAGGTCAAAAAGGCGGGATCTAACGGGATCCCTTGGATCTGAATAATCCCGCCTCCGAAAATCGGAGATTACGAGATGCGCAGGATCGGCATCTCTTCCGCTGTCGCACCAAACACGCGCTACATGGAATCGAGAGGAATCTCTATGATTTGTGGCGCATCCTATTATACTACCTCGGACGAATCAGAATACTCACGGGAAAATCTGACGCATCTGATGCATATACACACGATCCCGCCTCCGTCTGGACCGTTCAATAAGCATCAACCCTTCATAGCTTCATCTGGACCGCCGATTTGAGATATTCTCATTAGTAAAAAGACAACATTGCCCCTGGGAAATCTGACAATGGCCTCTGTAACTTTTGCACTTTTGTTAAACTTTCTACAGAATCGATTTTCCAAAGAGGTTTTCTCTCTCCTGGAAAATCGTCGAACAGTTGGTAGGGAGGGGCGCGGCATGCGAGAGAAGGGGCCAGCGCGCGCGGGCCTTGCGGGCTGTGCCATGAGGCGGCATGGCTTGAGATGGTGCCATGCAGGCTGTGCCATGCGGGCCTGCTTGCTGTGGTGCCATGCGGGCCTGCCTTGCTGTGGTGCCATGCGGCTGGCCTCCTGGCTGGCTGCCTTGGCCCTCGGCCAGGCTGGCTGCCTTGGTCCTCGGCCAGGCTGGCTGTCATGCTGGCATGCCACCTAGGTACAGTGGGTCCCACCCATAGATTTCTCTCTCCTCTTTCTCTCTCCTCTTTCTCTCTCTTTTGATTCTCTCTTCTGATTCTCTCTCTTCCTTCTCTCTCCTTTGATTCTCTCTCTTCCTTCTCTCTCTTCTCATTCTCTCCATTCTTCATGCTGCAGAAGGTGTCCAACACAGTTATAAACATTGTCACATCACCTGTAACACTGTCACATCGCCTGTATCACTGCTATGTCGCTGTATCATTGTCATATCGCCCGTATCACTATCATCTTGCATGTGGGGTCCACACTCTCTCTCTTCTTGCTAAACCAAGAATGGGACCCACTCTGGGACCCATACTTTCTCTCCATTTTCTCTCTCCTCTTTCTATCAGTATGTTGTCTATGTGGGTACTGTCCACATCACCAGTGGGGTCCACACACATTCTGTCACCTGTCGGTATTGTCCACATCAGCCAAGTTGTCTACAATGACAACACATGGCCAACATTACCTACTAGAAATAAACATTGAAATTTTTTTTTATATATAAAATGTTATATGTAAAATTTTATGTTAAAACAAACGGAACTATAAAGAATCTTTTCAACATGGATGAAAATAAACTTTTTCCTTTTTTATTTCCTTTTTTTTTTTTAATGTTCTATTGAGATCCTTCCTAAACAAAATATGGGGACAGCTCTCATTATCAATACAATGACACAAGCCTTTCCATCCAAACTGACGAATTCATCAACTCCATCTAGTCAATCCCAGCATGGTTCTGAAAGAACTTAATCCACCGATGATTCAGATGGTCCCAATTTTTCCATGTTAGAGCAAGAAATGGACAGATGAAGACATTATATCCAATTAATCCCATAGAGCTAGTTACCCAAAAAAAAAAAAATTAATCCCATAGAGCTTTATCTGCTTGTTTTAGGTGTATACGTTGGAAAACTGGTCCTGTAGTACAACCAAGCTGTATACGTTGTAAAACTGGTTCTGTAGTACAACCAGATAGACAGGAACAGGTTCATGCATAACATTGAGTTTAAAACCAAAACATTTTATTCTATTAATGTTATGGAAAATGACATTTTCTCAATCCTTGCAGGTCATTTCTTGAAAAATAAAATAAAATAAAATAAAATAAAAGCTTAATTATATAATTTATAATGTTGGCTTTGTCCTTGCTTTTATCCCGTCAGGGTAAACAGTCATAAGGACTAATTTTATAATTTTAGAATAATGTAAAGACATATCAAGCACTTTTTAATGACATATCAAGCACTTTTTAATTAATTAAATTTCTTGAAAAGATTTGCAATATTTTAAGTTAAACTAAATGCAGGCTTAGTTACTTTAGATAAGAAAATATGCAACTTGCAGGAAAGGTTGCACTTGTGCAATTATCTTCTTATAAGTGTTAATAAAAATAGATATCTATGTGTATATATTGAGTTGATTTAACTCCACACATCCGCAAATATCTCGAGTTGATTGATGTCAATGCAACAACAATAAGAAATAGGATCCAACTAGTTATCCTTTCATTCAAAACAAAAGAGTAATGACAAAATGCTCAGACCATCTATATATCCTAATCTGTTGTTGTTTACTAACTTTTATTAAGTTCTGCCATATTGTATCTCACTTGTTTCTTTCTCTTAGCCAGTTAATATTATCGCTAGCCAATCCTCAAGTCAACTCCTGGGCTTCCAGGAGCCAACTCCATACCCAGCTCAAGGAATCTAAGTCATGGTGATGACTCTAAACATGCATGACTCCTTGAGTCTTTTTTTGTTTTTTGGTAATACATGACTCCTTGAGTCAAATGTTCAGCTCTGATAACTCCTAATAAATCAATTCACTTTGCCAAATCTTCCATTCCTTGCAAATGAAAAGCAAATGCATTAGTCTAATGCATTTCTTATAGCATTTCAGAAGTTTCTGGCAACTATTTGAAGTGGATCTCTCATAGAGTTCATAGCAAGCCTTTGTGTTTTCATAGGAAACCCAAAGGAGAAAGTGAAAAGAATCATAGGAGTTATATCCAATTTAATTACTTAAAAAGCAGAATATTTAATTTTAATTTTAAACATCAATTTCACTTATATTCCAAAACCTCAGAACTCCCTTTTCTTCTTTTCCTTTTTGAAATTTAAGTATGCAAATGCTATATTTAAATTACTTAGTGTCTTAATTATATTCAAAAACTTAGCATGAGCATTGGAAAACCTCAACCATTCAATATGTGAAGACATGTTCTTTAACCCAAAAAGATTTGGGTGTTTGAAAACATTTACTTGCTTGGACTTGGCAGATTGACAGTCATGTACATTAGGTTTGAAAAAATGTGATTTTTCAGGTGTCCAAAATTAAAATAAAAGGATGAACTAAAACTTTATCAACCTTTGAAGTTTATAATTTTAGAAATTTTATATTTTTCTTTATCAAATGTGCAAGTATTAGCAAGACTTCAACTTGACTCCAGAGACTCCTTGTCAGTTCGGCTTCTACATGGGCATTCTCGGGTAGATTCAATTGCCTGAGTCAACAAGTCATTATCAATAAAAAAAAATGAACAATATGTTAATAACACCACTCTTTCATTTTTTTTTTTTTAAATCAACCACATAAAGCAAAATTAAGCATTTGATTAGAATTAGATGAACTCTGTCTAAGAAAATTGTTTAGACACAAATTGATTATCTGATTTTAAAATTTTATCAGTTGCATTCTTTTGGATGATGATAGAAGGAGCAGGGAAACTGGTTAAAGCTTAATCATAGTTTATTAAACTGATCTTTATAACTCTATAGGTGGACCAAGTACTAGTTTCTGTTTGATTAGGTTCATATAATTGTCAAAATGACTGGGGAATATGGTAATGCATACCTCAGTTCGTCCTCTTCTTTATAATAACTTATAAGCTTGTTTGCATGACTTGGGTGGCTGCAATGTCTGCTGACAATTGAACCAATATTATTATAAAAAAAAACTACATCTACTACAGATATAAAAATCCAATAAATAGCCTCTACCTTTCCATACAAAATTGTAAATGTTTGGACTTTGGCATTAATACAACCTTTAGGCTTATCTACCCAAAAAAAAAAACAAAAAGAAACTATAGGCATTTTAAAATTCAACCAAAGAAAAGAAAGGAGTTGGGGACAGCTTTTCCAGAAAGGAAAGAGGAAAAATATAAATATTGTTCCCTTTCCAGTTGTAACAAAACCACACAATCTCAGACATAAAACCAAAAAAGAAAAGAATGAAGAAGAGAGAAGAAGAAATTAGAAGAAGAAGAAGAAGAGAACGGATCATCAAAACCAGCAATGAACTGGAGCCAAGTTCAATAGCTCTCTCTACAGTCCATAGTTTGCATTTATAAGCAAAAACAGAACCCATTACATAAGGAAATCTCTATAATCAGAGAGACTAAAATAAGAAACAAAATACAATGAAATAAGGAAACAAAATAATAAAGAGAAAGGAAAGAAGTGAGCCGGTCAATGTTGCTGGCGCTAATTATCGCCCGCGACATTGCTGGTCATCTAAAAAGACTGGACTGATTTGTTTTTAATATGAGCCCCATGGGCTCATTTAATGTGCAACATTAACACCCTCCCTCAAGCTTGGAGTATGCAGATCACCTAATCCAAGCTTGTGACAATTTAACCGATACACTGGTCCAAACAACAGCTTCGTAAGAATATCAGCAAGTTAATTTGATGAAGATACGAAAGGAGTAACAATTATCTTCTTCATAACAGCATCTTGAACAAAGTGACAATCGACCTCTATGTGTTTGGTACGCTCATGGAAGATTGGATTACTTGTAATATAAATAGCAAACTGATTATCACACATCAAGGACATAGGTCTAGAGACATGAAATCCAAGTTCTTGTATAAGAGTCTTCAACCATAACAATTCAGCAGTAGTATGTGCCATAGCACGATAGTCAGCTTCAGCACTGGACTTGGATATAGTAGTTTTCTTCTTACTCGGCCAAGTAACCAGGTTACCCCCAATAAAAGTACAGTATCCAGTGGTGGAACGTCTATCACCATCAACTATTGCCTAATCAGAATCAGAATAACCAACATTCTCAAGATGTCGATGTCGATGATAAATAGACCAGTTCCAGGAGATTTCTTGAGGTACCGCAATATGCACAGGCTGCTTCCCAATGAGCAATTTTAGGAGCATGCATAAAATGACTAACAACCCCCAACAACAAAAGAAATATCAGGCTAAGTTATAGTAAGATAAATCAATTTTTCAACCAAGCGTCAGTATTGATGAATGTCAAAATAGTCAAGACTATCACAACTTTCAAGCTTCTGATGTGGGTCCATTAGTATATCAACTAGTTTGGCTCCAAGAACTTATGATTCAGAAAGTAAATCAAGCACATACTTTCTTTGAGACAAGCTAATGCTCTTACTACTACGAACCACTTCAATCCCCAAAAAAATAATGAAGAAGACCTAAGTCTTTCATCTGAAAGTGAGTGTTCAAATAAGATTTGATTTCAGCAATGTCTGTCTTATCATTCCCCATAATAATAATATCATCAAAATAAATGGTAATAATAGTGACATGAGAGGAACGATGTCGTACAAAAATAGAATGATCAGAGTAGCACATAACAAAGCCAAAATCTGTAATAACAGTGCTGAACTTATCAAACCATTGACGAGGAGATTGTTTTAGGCCATAAATTGCCTTAAGCAATTTGCACACCTTAATTGAGTTCTTTGCCTGAGCAACATACCCTGGAGGTTGGTCTATATATACTTCCTCGTGTAGGTCACCATACAAGAAGGCATTCTTCACATCCATCTGATAAAGAGGCCAATCAAGGTTCACAACCAAAGAGATAATAACATGAATAGAATTAAGATGAGCAACAGGGGAGAATGTCTCAAAATAATCCACTACATACATCTGAGTAAACCCTTTGGCAACCAGGCGTGCCTTCAGTCTGTCAATAATACTGTCAGAATTATGCTTTACTATATAAACCCATCTGCAACGAACCACTGAATAACCTTCAGGAAGATCGATAAGAGTCCATGTTTGGCGAGCCATTAAGGCATCCATCTCAGCATCCATAACTGCCTTCCATCCTAGATGGGACAAGGCTTGGAAAAGGGAAGTAGGAACAGTAGTAGTAGATAACGAGTGAACCAAATTTTGGTGACAACGAGTGAGATGGGTTGTGGAAACAAAATGCTCAATAGAAAAAGTACGTTTATGAGTATGAGTACATTTACTAAGAGAAATTGGAAGATCAATAGAGACCTCAGGATCAAGAGAAATAGTAGTCATCAGTGGAGCAGCTGGTATAGTACTTGTTGGAGGCACTTTAGAACGCCATTGATATACCTGTAGGGGAGGTGGTGGGTCATCAGACGAAGAAGATGCATCAAGAGGTGGAGAATCATCAAATATAACCAAAGGGATTGGATGTTCAGATGGAGGTGAAGGATGTGGCACCACGACTTGATAATATGGCTTGTCTTCGAAAAAGGGAAAAAGGTAACATCAGGACTGACATAATGACGTTTAGTAGTAGGATTAAAACATTGATACCCCTTCTGAGTACGGGAAGAACCAAGAAATATACACTTTAGAGTACAGGGTGAAAGTTTTTCCAACTTGGGATGCATAATATGAACAAAGCATGTACTATCGAAAATTCTAGGATGAACAGAAAACAAAGGAGTGTTAGGATAAAGAAGACGAAATAGAATTTTATCATGTAAAACAGAGGATGGCATATGACTAATGAGAAAATAGGCCGTCAAAACAGCATCACAAATAAAACTGAGGGACATTCATATGAAACAGTAGGGACCTAGCAATATCCAGAAGATGCCTATTTTTACGTTCAGTAACTCCATTCTATTGAGGGGTGTAGGCACAACTAGTATGATGGATAATACCATTAACAAAATAGAAATCAGAAACAACATTTTGAACATATTCAAGGGCATTATCTGTTCACAACACTTTAATTGGAAAGCCAAATTTAGTTAGAATTTCTATATGAAACCTTTTAAAAATAGAAAAGAACTCAGAATAATTTTTTATTAAATAAAACCAAGTCATCCTGGAAAAATCATCCACGAAGGTTACAAAATAAGATAAACATAGCCAATTAGGTATACGACAAAGACCCCAAATATCATAATGCACTAAAGAAAAGGAATTGAGTTCTTAGGACTAGAACTAGAAGGGAAAGACGAATGATGATGTTTTCCTAACTCACAAGCCTTACATTGTAGTGAAGTGAGAGACTTGCAACTAGGAATAAGAACCTTCATCTTAGACAAAGACAAATGACTAAGTCGTTGATGCCATTGAAGAGGGGTGGTAGTAGTAATGGTAGTTGCAGCAATAGGTAAACATTCAGTGGGCTCTAAGTAGTATAGACCAGCATGCTCATATCTACCACCAAACATCTCCTTGGCCCTGAGATCCTGAAAGGTACAATAGGATGGATAAAAAATAGCAACACAATTGAGAGATTTAGTTAGTTGACTAATAGACAAAAAAATTAAGAGAAAAATTAGGTACATGTAGGACAGAGGGTAAAGACATAGACTGATTAAAGGAGACATTATTATATTGAGAGGCATTAATAGAAGACCCATCGGCAAGGTAAATAGTAATAGATTTATTTGTGTTATGAAGGGATGAAAAGACAGAAGACTCGCCTGTCATGTGACAGGTAGCACCCGAATCAATGATTGTTCAAGAGTGAGGTGATGTGTAGGAAAGAAAGGAAGTCATACATGTACGAGCCAAAGTAATAGTAGAAGAAGGTCCAGTAGTCTCAAGATTTTGAACCCATCGAAGAAGGGCTTCATACTGATCAAAAGATGAAGCAAGTGTAGATGGTGGAACCAGTGCAGTCAGGGATGCATCATCAATGGTAACAGTATTCACCAAATTATCTGTCCATTCAGGGCGACCAAAGTTATCCCAATAGGTATCAGCAGTGTGGTTGGATTTGTTGCAATGAGTACAGAAGCGGGCAGATTTATCAACTTGAGAACTGCCAAAACCAAGACCATGGCCACGACCTCGGTTAGAGCCACGACCCCTAGAGGACGTACCCTGACCACGGCCAGCAAACAAAGCAGTTGTATCTTTTTGGGAAGTGTCAGTTTGAGGAGCCAAACATTGGAGTTGAAAGAACGTCTCGCTTAAGGTAGGTATCGAAGCATTAGGTATCGAAGCATTGGTAAGCAGTTGACTCTTCACAGCTTGCTACTCAGGAGAAAGGTCAGCTAGAAATTTGGCCACATAAAAGTCAGACTATTGAATCTTCAGTTTTTTAATATCAGTAGAAAGAAGTTGCACAGCCTAGATCAGAGATTTGTCACCAATGGAATAAGTAAACTTGCTCTCATAGAGGTCATAATTCCTAGAAATATTCTTATCTTGATCATAGGTCTCTTTTAAATTAGCTCAGATGGCTTTGGCGGTATCATGAAATATCACAGTAGGTAAGATAAAAGACTCTACACTATTCCATAACCAAGTTTAAACAATAGAATTATCACGAAGCCATGTATTATATGTCTTCACAAATTCTGGATCCTTAGGATCATGGTCAGGTGCATCATCAAGCAACAAGGACAGTTTCTCTTTAGAAAGAATGTAGGCTTTAATAGCCTGAGCCCATAAAAGGTAGTTTGACACCCCTTTTAATTTCATAGAGAAGATATGAACTTCTAAAGGCATGTAATCAGTTGTCATAACTAAATAACACAATCCAGCAATGAAAATTAATTGTTCTACTTTCGCCTGGTTCAGCAAACTAGTTGGCCAAGGAAATAAGGCTCAAAGAAAAGCAAAAGAGGATGGAGGTAGTGGGGTTACACAATATATATCTATCTTTGCACAAATAAAAATCTCGGTTCAGCCAATCGAGTGGCCAAAGAAATGATGGCTCAAGAGGGTTGCGGCAGGATGATAGGTAATAAAAAAAAATTTTAATTAATGCTTACCACATAGATAGTAAGAAAATGATCAAGATGTTATCAATCACACATGAACAGCATAGTAGTAGGTACAACAGATCTTGATCATCTAGAGCACCAAGGAAAATCAGTATATAAGTAGAGCAAAAATATCAAAGGCCTATCAAACCAAGTATTGATGATAGCCAAAATGTAATGCTCTGATACTATGTAATAAAACCACACAATCTCAAACACAAAACAAGAAAAGCAAAGAATGAAGAAGAGAGAAGAAGAAATTAGAAGAAGAAATTAGAAGAAGAAGAAGAGGAGAACAGATCATGAAACCAGCAATGAGTTGGAGCCGAGATTAATCGCTCTCTCTGCAGTCCATAGTTTGTATTTATAAGCAAAAACAGAACCCATTACATAAGAAAATCTCTATAATTAGAGACTAAAATAAGAAACAAAATACAATGAAATAAAGAAACAAAATAATAAAGAGAAAGGAAAGAAGTGAGCCAATCAATGTCGCTGGCACTAATTACCGCCAGCGACACTACTGGTCTCCTAAAAGGACTGGACTGATTTGTTTTTAATATGGGCCCCATGGGCTCATTTAATGTGCAATGTTAACACCAGTAAACAAACATAATGAGAGAGAAGCTTCTTCATCTTTTTGAATCACTTCTGTTAATGCAATTTGCCTTATAAATTACAGATTATCCTTATATTTTGAAGCTTGATCTTCCACTAAGAATTTTATCGGTTGGATACACATCAAAATTGTCTGATAGGCCTTCATATCTGTCTGACAAGAAAATCCTTTCAAATCCTTTTGAAGTTCCTAAGACCTCGACCTCTGCTGTAAAAATTGCTCGGATGGGTCTGTGATCAGACAACATTGATTCAGTTCTACTGTACTGGTTCTGTTTCATCCCTTTCCCAAACCAAAGAATCCGATCACACCTACAAATAACATCTTCTTATGAGTTTTCTCATCTTGTATGATCTTAATATACTTTGATTGGAGACTGAAATTATGTCTTGTAACTACTTACCATGCAGGAGCTCGCCTTTTTTCGCCCTTTTTACTTTGAGCGCATCCATAATACTCATCGGAATTAGGATAGTACTTGTATGAGGGAGCAAATTCAATCGATCCTTCAGTCCAACCTTCAAATACTCGGCCCTCCATAAGCTCCATTCTTAGCTTTATGTTACATAGAAGGGTTTTTTTTTTTTTTTTAATGTCAGTCTCAAAAAATAATCATTGAGCAGAAATTTTAACTACTGAACTAAAGTATATATTTACTACCTGATCATGTTCTAATAATACATTCCATTCTCTGTTCTTTGCAAAAGATCGTGTCATTGGCTCCGGCAGGGATATTCTATAGTTCAAGTCGCCGAGGAATATTATGCGACTGCATGAGACCAAACCTTATTAGCCAAGAATCCTTAAGGAATTTCTAAAAGAAATAATTTGTAAAAAAATAAAGTGCTATTACAAACTTAGGTTAAAGGAAATTTTCTTTTAATAACTAAATGTTACAGAAGTTAGCTAGTTTAGTGATATAAATAGTGAGATCTCTCTCTCTCTCTCTCTCTCTCTAAAGGTGGTCTTGTTATCTTAACTCACTTGTATATTGCAGATTTGTTGGAAAAATAATGTAAAGTTATAAAATTAGCACACAACACCAACTTTGAAAATGTATTATTACTCAATCACTCACAAAATTAAATTTTAGACAGGTGAACCCAGTAACAACTACTAGGCTCCTTCAAAAGAAACTGACCCCTTAAATGATGATGTATTCATGATTCATGACTTGCTCTAATAGCTTGTTAGGGGGGGGGGAGTTGATGAGAACATAAATTATCTAAATTAAACATAGTACACTAATGAAGCTCCTATTATGGTTTCAATGAATATAATGCCTAAATACATACTCATGATCTAGAATTGTCCGCGGAAAATTAAGTGAGGAACCACGAGGAAAGCTTGTCCGAGACAAAATTTCTGCTGCATTTGAGTTTCTAAGCCTCTCATCTCCTTCTTTCCCTCCAGAAGCTAGATGGCTACACACAAAGCAGAAGCTTGTTTCATCCAAAAAAAATCGAACAGACACTGAACCCTGCATATATAAAACCACACAATGGTTAATTCCATATAAATACTAAGATTTAACAAAATTGTTTGAAAATATACAAATACCCTCTCTAACAATTACTGATGCTATGTTTGGATGTCAAGAAAAAAAATAAGGCAAAAGTAATGATGAAACAATGATAACTTTGTGTCTAGTTATTTCTCTCCTCTATTTAGAAAAGTTTATTTGCTTTACTTGGCATGCAAACATAGCCTTACAGTATTCAGTGAAGCGTTTCTGAATTACCTTATTTCCCAGACAACCCATGAGACCACAGCCAACACATGACACACTTTCATTCCGGATGTATTTACGAAGACCACTTCTAACCCAAACTGATATAAATATTCCAACCATCTGCTTACTTATGATGCATTGAAAGTCCCATGGAACATTGCTTTTCATTGAAATCCCTCTCTTGTTTAGAGCTGCTCTTATCAAAGAATTCCATTTCGTGGAAATCCTACTGTTTTCGGAGCCTAGAACGTTCCCAGTGCTGAGAGTTACAACTTCTTGAAACCTGAATGAAGAAATATAGACATAATCATCTTCCATCAGAACCCATTACAGTCCAATATTTTTATTCTTTTTATATACTTATATCTTCATTACATTTTATTTTTTTTCACATGAAATTGGGAGTGAAAGTACCCAAGAACATATATGTCACAAGGATTATTGCGTGTGTCCAGCAGATCCTCTAAGTTCAAATTCTCAGGTGGTGCTACTCCTCCAACATTCCACGTACTAACAAACAATCTAAAATGCAAATGAAAATTAAAAAAAAATTAAAAAAAAAAATTATTAGCAATAAATCAAATTTCTCATACTTCAGAAGAAGAAGAAGGAGAAGGAGAAGGAGACAACAGAAAATAATCTAAAGCTTACTTGTACTTAAGTATATCTTTCTGATCACTTGAAACTGTCTTGAGGTTGAGAGATTCTTGATCTGAACTTGGAATTTCTTGCAAGCTCTCAGTATCGTTGGGAAAGTCTGCAACAAAATTGTTACTACCCAATCTCTTCCGCAGGATCTTATTAACAACTAGCTTTGGCCAGATGACCTTACAACCACAGAAATTTTAATTAGTCAGAGAGAGAGAGAGAGAGAGAGAGAGAGAGAGAGAGAGGTACTCACTTCTCCTTGTGCTCCTTGCATGATCATTCAGTACTCGTATGGAGTTTTAAGAGGAAAGAAGACGGGATATAGGTGACAAACAGATAAAAGGAGCAGAAAAAGATCATGTTGAAGGAAGGGATGTAGCCTAGAGGGCAAGAGGGAAGGGAAGGGAGAGGATCCACAAGGCCTTATATAAGCCAAAAATTACAGTTAGGCAAGTTGTAAAGGGAAACTGGAAAAGCAGTAAGATTGACATGGAGATGATCATGCAAGTGGGAATAAATTTCATCATGGAAGAAGAGCAAAACAACAGACTTAATATAGAATTTAAAACGTGAGTCTCTCTACCATCCCAAATGTTTCTGCTTGTCTGGTGAAGATTACGTTTTGAATATTTGTTTAACGTGAAGCAGGTGGATGGTCGTGGCCCATGGGTGATATATGGCAAGTTGTCCGAGCAAGTTGATGACCTTCGGGGCCACGGGGACTTGCTTCCCTTGTTGGTCGATATGGGAGCTCCTAGGTGACTTTTGAGGGTGTCCTCCACTGACACGGGAGGACAACATTTGGTATCTAAAATGGGTCCAAATCCTCTCCCACCTGGGTTTAGGCGGGAGATCTGGCGGCCCAAATGGATGGCCGCCACCTGATTCTCTAATAGATCTGAGTCCTTCGTCCGAATCAACACCCCTGTCAGCTCAACTTGTCGACTCGGATGTCGACTCGGATAGAGGACTCGAATCCATCCGAGAACCAAGTGACGGTCATTTATCCAGGCCATCAAGTCTCCCGCCAAAATCAGGCGGGAGAGAATTTCTATCCATCTAAAATAGTGATTGATGGCTGAGTATTAATGATTGAGTGATGGCTGCAAGTCCTATTTTATCATCATTGCACTTTTAGTTCACTTTCGGGTTCAAAATGAAGAAAGAATTTGGCGGCTTTCTTGTTCCCAACTCTCTAGATTTTTGTGGTGAATCTGAGACCCTTTTGGAGGATGGTTCCTTGATTTATCTTTTAATCTCTACTTTTGCAAATTCATACCCATTGCTCAAATTGAAGGATCTAAGTGATTTGGGGCAGTCAGTGAGTTGCTTGAGTATGGATCCTGTCCCCTTATTGTACTCTCCGCTCTACCTATCCTTGTTCTTGTTCAGTGGGTATTACACTAATGGACGGTAGTGGGATATGGAGAGGGTACCATGTGGGGGAGAGGAACCGGATTCGCACTCATGAGCTCCTTTCACCGGGGTAGACATGAATTAAACTTTGTCCAGTCAAAGTATACATCCAATTAGTGTAAGCAGTTCAGCATACGAAAGAAATACGGTAGAAAATGATATAAGCTAATTAAAATGCGGGATTTGATTACTCTATTTGCGGCACAGTATAGCCACCCTGTGTTCATAAGTTGGATTGGATAATTTTGATAATTCGTCTATAAAAAAATTATTATTAATCTTATAGATTTAGGTGGTGGTGAATTATTTGCAACGGCAGAGGGTGTTTCTAGCATTTCAATGTCTTTAAATATTGGAGGATATTCTTCATTTGTAGTTTTCTTTTGAACATTGTACCTTCTATTATATTTCTAAAGAGAAAAATAGTATTATTGACTCGCTAGTTAGGAGGGCTTTATTGTTATCGTGTACAACGGTTTAGCCTGATTCCGATCCTTGGCTACAGACTATATGTAATCTGTCACCTTTGTGTACTACACGAATTAATTAATAAATTATTAGACTTTATGTTGTCATTGTTGGCAACTTGGAGATTGTTAGACTTTATATTGTCATTGTTGGCAACTTGACTGATGTAGCAGTGTTTGTGAGCATTCAGTCAGAGGAATGAGGAGAGAGAGTGTCAGTGCAGTGGCAAAGATGGAGCAACCTCGTATATGTGTTCTACAGTGTTCTACATGTGTTTCAGATGACTTACAATGAGTTGAATGAGATTTTACACTGATTTTGATGAGAGAGAGTGTTTATGGACCCCACTGGTGATGTGGCATAGTTTCTGATGATGTGGTCAAGTTTCTAATGATGAGGCAATGTTGCGACATCTTGAAGCATTACATGAAGAAAGAAGATGTAGAGAGAGAAAGAGGAGAGAGAAAATATTGGTGGGTCTCACAGCAGATTCATGAAAATATGACAGTGGAAAGATGTAGAGCGTCGAGTTATCTTTCCAACGCAACTTGAATCACTCAATTCCGACGTCGGATGAGAGAGAAATCGCAGTTTCCGTCGGATTGCTTGAAAAAGTCGTTAATACATTTGTTCGGGGGTATTTTCGGTAAGAAATTTTTTGAAGATCCTACATAAATGTTCAGATCAAGCCACGAAGTCCATATTCTGATTGGATGGACCAGATTGAGGCGGGCTCGAGTGTAGTGCGGCGGCAACGTCAAGATTCCATCGCAAGCCTTCTGGTTGGACAGAAGCAACTTAATATAAAGGCCGCGGTCTATGGAGGTGATACTGTGATTCAGTGTGGTGCATTCATCGTGCGACAGCGGATCACATAATCTCCAATCGCGCCTGACGCTAGTTATTCAAATCCAAAGGCCAGCATCAAATCCCGCCTTTTTAACTCTTATCAAACATAGGTTAAGGAAGATTCTCTGAGGGTCAATCACATCTCGACAACGCATAAGGCGGCGGGGTTAAAGTGTAGCACGGGTGCATAGTAACAGTCCGAAAGATTCCATTTGGCTTAATTCTATTGGCCGAACTTAAAATCGTCATAACTTTGTCATTCAAGCTCCAAATCGGTCCGTTCAAGTTGCAGTTTCCATATTTTTAGATTCTCTACCTATTGGGCACCGTTGGGAGTCAAAAAAAAAAAAAGCAGAGAAAAATTGAAAAGAGCGTTTTGAAGGCAGACAGAAGATTTTCTAGGGTTTTGTGTCCTGTGGGAGTGATTAATCACCAACTACCTCTTCTATGTGCATCAATGGAGTGTTAAATCCCTTTGAGAGGTCAGTAGAGCTTTTATATTTATATTCATGGTGATTATGGGTTGTGTGGAAGAGATTGGAAGCTTGTGAGTGAGGTGTGCTCTGTGAATTGATCTCTATCATCATTGAAGGCTGTTGGAGAATACCTGAGGGCAGTGTGAAGCTTCAGAGATATTGTTGGTCATTCAAAAGCAGTTGTGAGGTTTTTCAATTCCCTATCTTTTTGTTGCTTTCAATATATTGTATGCTAGCGTAGGTGAAAATTATTGAATACCTAGCTATTGGGAAAAATTTGTAAGGCATAATTATAAGCCTAAAAAATTATTATTTACTTCTCATGGGTGCGAGTTAAGCGTGGTGTTTGCAGTGGGTGCTGAACACTGGCTGTTGTAGCCTGAATCTTGGCATTGTTGCGCCCTCTTAGTTTTATGCTGGGAAAACCTAGAGTTAGTATCATTGTCTTGTAAAAGACTAAAAGTTGAGTGTTGATTAAATACGGAGTCCGTTGGGCATTACTCCATGAACTAGCCATCACATACTATGTTGGTGAACCACGTAATATCCTTGTGTTGATTGTTTTGCTTTCTGGTACATTTTGGAGTGCGTGGAATGGCTTGCAGGATGGGTGTGCAAATCTGGTAGACCTGACCATTGAGTGGTAGCGAAGTAAATTTGCATGCGCTTGTGTGTGTGTGTGGAAAATTAGGTCTCCATCAACTCTGGGTAGCAATGAAATAATTAAGGAAAATTTTCAGACACAGATTCACCCCCTCTCAGTGTCATATCAAGTTCATCATAAATATCATTATTTACCACAAAAAAATCTTATAGATTATTTTTCTTTTACAAACGTGTGGAAAAAAGAAAAAAAAAAAAACTTTCCCTTTTAGTTTTTTCTTTTGATGCGGATTTTAGATGGAATTTTTTTCCGCCCACGAGGAAAAGATTCTCCATATTACGAGATGGTTGTAAAGCACCGTAATTGCTCTTGCTTATTTTTTTAAAGAAAGGTGTCTTAAAAAAACAAAGAAAACGGGGTATGGAATTTTTAATGCGGCAAGCTTTGTCTTGTTCACCGATATCCAGTATCATCAAACTCTGATGATTTCCATGTTTTGCTCCACATTGTAACCAGGAAAAAGGTATCTCCAGGAATAGACGCAAATCAATGGGATTGGTTGCTTTTAAAATTTAAAATTTTTAAAATAATTTTAACCACTGTTTGTGGAGCAGTATTAAATTTTATTTATTTGGGAAGAAAAAACAAAGGGGGGTGCGGCTCCTCTTATGTTGTATTGTTGGTAAAGATGGCAATGATGCGCTCAGCCTGAGACGAGAGCTCCTTCCAAAAAAACAGGAAGGAGAAGGTGAAGTTGTGGAATTTAGCTATGTTTGGCTTGTATCCACTGCATATCTTATCATTTGAAGGAATGTATCTACGACATATAATCAGTATTTGAATGTTCTTTCTTATTAGATACAGGGCATGTCTGATACTTCTATGGATTTATTTATAATATATAACTTTTTTTTTTATTGCCACTTGTTTTTATTTAAAAAAATATTCTTAATTCAAAGTAATTTTTTCTTAAATAATTGGAAAATGACTTATCTTGCATATTTTTGAAGTATACATATGAAATATTATTTTATTCTCATTAAAAAAAAGCAATGAAGGGGAAAAAAATAATATTATAAGTTATTTAATAAAAAAAAATCCCTTAATTGAGTGATTTGCCTTTGTACCCCAATGACAAAGAAACATTCATTCTTAGTTTTTTTTCTCCTTTTTTTTTTTTTAGTTAAGTTCCAGTAAGTTTTCTTTTCCTTTTCCCTTTTTCTTCATGATGTTCTTTCCCTTTTTCATCTAGGACAGAGTTCCTCGCATTAAAAAAATATTTTATTAGATTTCATGTGTTTTTCTATATCTAGAGGTGATTTTGTTAGGATTCATACTTTCCTCCTGAGTTTTATAAGGATACTTTAGAAGCATGGAAGCTTTGCATTTGTTTTCTCTTTAATGGATATTTTTTTATACCAAAAAAGATTTAAATATGTTTATAACTATTTAAAAGATAATGATTTTTGACAAAAATACTAGTAAACTATCCATAGATAAGCCATATGGTTAAAATATGCCACGAGGTTTGACATGACATATCCAAAGAATTTTCATATAAATGACTAGATCAATTTATTAGTAAAAGTAGTATGCGATACTTACCCAAAAAAAAAGTAGTATGCGATGAAATGGCATCTGACATTATATTCATCGGAAATGTTATCCTTTTCCTAATTGCAAAAAGTTGGTTGCATGACCCAAGTTGCATGGAAGGGGTCTCTAACTTGGCAGCTGGCCCACCTAGTTTTGCCGGGAGGAACTATCATGTGGCAATTCTGGAGGACTGGTTTGCTTAATGTTTCGGACCCTAGTTCAACCATATATTCTGTCATGTATTGTGCATGCATTATTATATCGGCAAGCACCCTCTTATGGTCTTAATTTTGAAAGTTTTATTTTTCCTATCTTGGATATGCTAGCAGAACAACTTGGGTCCGTCATAAAATCTACGCAGTGACTTAATTGCCACATGGCAAGTTATTTAGGGACCTAGTTGCCACATGGCAAATTATTTAAGCCATATAAGAATCATTTTTTCGTTGGCCATCCAATAAATAACTGTTCTTTTTCTTTTTATTTATTTATTTATTTATTTATTTATTTATTTATTTATTTATTTTTTGGGAGTGTAGATTGTGACATGACTATGGCCTTGCATGTTGTTTTGTTATCTCTTTTTCTTTTCTTTTCTTTTCTTTTCTTTTCTTTTTTAATCCATGGGATTCATATCTTCTCTTGTAGTTGCACGGTGTTCAATCATGATTCAATGACTGAATTTCACCTGATATTGTTGGATCATGACTGGATGAACTGGAGAACATAGAACAATTTTTTTCCCTAATCTTGTACCAAGTATCATCTCGAAATGCATATCATCATGTAAAGAAACAAAGTTCAGAAAAAAAAAATTAAAAAAAGTCTCTTTTCTTTTGGGATTAGTTTGTGGTTATTGAAAATATAAAGAAAAATGCCAAAAAACAGTTTAAATGATTTGATCAGTTTGCATTTAAAATACATGGAAAATCTGCAAGGAAAGAAAAAATAAATAAATAAATAACCTAAAAAAAATTACATTCTACCTCAAAAGTATAGCTTAAAAAAAAAAAAAATTGGTTTCCTTTAAAAGCTTTGGGAGGGATTCTTGTATTCGAAGTCTGTCAAATATTTTTTTTTTCTTTCTTTTCCCTTTTATGGAACTTTGCTACCATGTTTTCCCTTTACATCTTATTTGAATCTTCCAAGGTTCCGCTGTAGAAACAACCAAGATAAATTCTGCAGCTTGTAATAGTTGTATTAGGGAAGCCTGAAATTGGTACAGGAAACTCCCCTTTGGCCCTACTCCTTTGAATGTAATCAAATTAGGTTGGTAGAAAATCAAAATAAATACTTGAATGGAGTTTGAGGTATGTTTAGTGTATTGATAAGTCTAATATACAATATGTTATTTTCCTATGTACTACAAAATAAGAATCAAAAGGGATAAACCAATCAGACAAAAGTCTTTTCCTGTGAAGAAATTTATAAATGAATCATGACTCGTTCAAACTATGGGTGGACGCCGGAGACCATTTTACAATACCGCAGTGAGATCCGGTTATGCGGTGGTTTTTATTTCGCTCTTGTAAACTATTGGCCGCGTTTTTTTACCTATATATCTATCCTTTGCTGATAATGCATTATTTCTTGGAATTAAACACTTTGTCCAAGAATATTCTTTTATAATTTGAAACCAATGTTGCCTGATGGGGGAGGGGAAGAGAGAGGGAGGGTCAGTTTTGATGCAATGATAAAGTTGTCATATTGTAATTAATCTATAATAATATAGAGTAGACTGAAACTTGAATTACTAAGACCCACATGTGACTATGTGTGGTACATGCAGTGATCAACTATGTGTGGTACATGCAGTGATCTATAGGGACGCATTACTACTAAAACCAAAATTCTAGTACCCCCCAAAAAAATTCTGGTACACAAATTCATGCATCCAGCAACAGTTGTTTGTTGTCTGATTATATATATTTTATGCTTTAGATATATTCTGTGTAGGAACTTTTCATTTTCTGTTTGGTTTTGAATTAGAATTGAAGAAGGTCGTATTTCAGAAACTATGAAGTCAGAGAGAAAAACTCCAATTTCCCAACTCAGAAAATTTGTTCTGGGATCTAACTCTTCGATGAAAATGATTAACTGAGAAAATGTTATTTTATTAATTCCTAAGCTCCTTTAAACTTATAATAACATCCAATACACTTGTTTGAAGGAGGTGTTTGATGTATTTTTTTTTTGAAGCTTTGTTCATTTCAGGAATCTCATGTCTCTAGTTTATCACATGAATGGTGAATATCATCTATAAGGTCATTCCAGGATGATGATTCATAGAATATCTCATCCATTGTCACATAACAGTGAATTGAAATGTGCCAGAGTGAGAAATATAGAAATTTACTCAACGCGTACAATGTGTGTAGTTTCAATATTGAATTATTCTTGCTAAAAAATAAATCTGTAATTCTTGTCAAATAAATAAATAAATCTGTAATCATCTTTCGATGACAGCCATGCTGGTTTTGACTAAGTTAGTAGTAATTAACTGAGGTAGTACCTAACACTTCAGCTAAAATGCAAAAAGGATGAGCTCATACACTACGACATCAAGCACTGATGAACATATGCTTGCAGTATCTCAAAAATGGAAAGGCCGCTAAGATCCCCCTCCACCCCCCCTTCTATAGAGGGTAAGGCTACCAAAAAAAAAATTATTATTTGATGGTTGGAATGCAGTATGTCAACCAACTAATCACATTATTCGGACACAAAAACACGTAGCCGACATTATGTTAAAGTTGCGGCCAATCTTCCTTCGAGGTTGGAAGACACTGGGTAAACCTACCCCAGGATTGGATGGCCGGAACATACTTATAACTAAATCTATACATTATTTTTTATCTAATCCTAACCTAGTAGTATCTGGTGCTTACTGATTCTAAGCACCCTAGTTAAGTAGACTATTAAAAGGAAATCCCGAAAAGGCGGTGTTATTATGTTTATTAAATTAGCCAACATATTCATAAATAAAAAATATAAAAATAAAAAAAAGCTTAAGATTAATGACCATTGCATAATTACAAAAATGAGTGACCTATTGATTACCAACCATATCATGCACTAATTTTAGGGTAGCTGTAGTTAGCTCAAAAGTAAAATGATCAAAGCACTGACTGTATTAGTGCAGGGACCACTCTTTGTGCTCCATCCATTAGTAATACATGAACTCAATGTGAAAATAATGACTATTGATAGTGATCAGATGTTACTGATTGGAGTTGATTTGATTAAATTAAAGGGAACAGAGAACAGAAGTAACACTCTATTGGCTTTGGCTCTCATGGAAGTGACAAATCATATTAGAAGATCATAAAATTAAAAGATTCCTTATCCTTATAACCTGTTTTATATTGGCACTTTTGCATTGGACACTGTAATGTGATGCACTTTTGTTGGTCATGTATTGTTATTGGTGGCAACTTGGCTGATGTGGTAGTATGGATGATCATAGAGTCTGAGAAATGAGGAAAGAGAGTGTGTCAGTGTAAGAGAGAAAGTGTTTGTACAAGTGGCAGTAATGAAGAAGCCTTGGGCGTGCTCTACAATGTTCCACAGAGTGTGGGTCTCCCGTTCTACAGAGTGTGGATCCCACAGTGGGTCCCACTAATGATGTGTGGTATTTTATGGTGATGTGGCATCTACTGTGGCATCTGACAAGCATATAATGAAGAAAGAGAAAGAGGAGAGAAAATGAAGAGAGAGAATAAAGAGAGAGAATCTAGAGAGAGAAGAAAGAGAGAGAAAATCTGGAGAGAGAAAGTGGAGAGAGAAAGAGGTGAGGTGGCATGCCACCTGCCTAGCCACAAGCTCACAGGCAGCAACACTACCCAGCACCTGCCACAAGCAGCAAGGCTAGCAAGGCCATAGCCGCAAGTAGCAAGGCCCTCAAGCACTACCATGCCCAGCTACAGCCCAAGCATCAACTCATGGCAGCCGCGCGCATGGCCTTGGCTGCCCCCTGCAAACATGCACAACATCTATTTGAAAATTTTCCAGGAGAGAGAAAATCTTAACAGGTTATTGAGGGGTATTTTGGGCATATAAAAAGTAGTGGATTCAAAAATATCGGCCACTATGAAGCCACGAAGTACATATGCCGATCGGATGGCCTAGAAGAAGGGGGGCTACTGTGTGTCTCGGCCGACGCAAATTGATGCCCCGTAAGCTACGCCATTCGCCGATTGCATTTTAAAAAGATGAGCCGCGTCGCATAAAGGAGGTCTTCTGATCCGGTGTGATGAGTGTGTGGTATAATGGCGGAGCACATCTCGATCTAATGGCCCTGATTAGAGCCGATCTTATTTGATGCGATCATGCCAATCGGAAGGTATGTTTTGAATCCCGCCTTTCCTCATCGATCCAGTGGCTATTACACAAGATACCATGTGCACCAATTAGAATCCAACAGCAGCATCTGACTGATCCGACGACCGGGAATGAATCCCGCTTTTTGCTGACAAATCCAACTGTCATATGTGAAGATGCTCTGCACATCCAATGGAAAGACGACAGCACTATGACGTGTCAGCACGGGCAGTGATTTTGTGTAGCGGCGGCGCATGGATTAGTTTAAAAAGATGTTTTTTGTTATGATCTCGTTGGTCGAACTTCAACTGACCATAAATTGATGATCTGATATCCAAATCGGACGATCCAAGTTGTTGTCTTCCTCATTTTGAATCCTTTTTCATCTGAAACTGGTTTGATTTCCGAATAAGAGAAAGAATCGGGAATAAGAGGGAAGAAAGGGAGAGAAGGGGATTTTGATAGTTTTGCCTATTGTGTGAGCATCCAATCACCCACCAATCTCAACTTTGCTTGTCAATGGAGTATTAAGGAGTAGTGAGAAGTTGGTGGAGCTCCTATTGAACATTCATGGTGATTGTGAGCTTGTGTGTTTAGGGTTTGAACTCGAAAAAGCTTCAAGAAATGGGTTAATGGTGTTTTTGAAGTATTGACATAGAAGAGGCTCTGGTTTTGGGGGGAAAACCTCTCTTTCAAGGTGCTTGGTGTGTTCTTAGTGTTTAAATCTTATCATCTTGCTTCCATGGTTTTTTGAAGCTCCATTGAAGCATCTTGTATGACAAGAATGGCTATGAGCCATTAATGGAAGAAAAGAAAGCATAGAGAATAAGCTATTCCAGTTTTAGCCAAAATACCAAGCTAAGGTTTTCGGTTCGGTCTTGTATTCAGGTTTACTTCCTCTCATTTATATTCTATGGGCTGTGTGAGGTGTCATTGAGTCTATTGAAGACTTTGAAGAAATGTTGGCCATTAGTGGTGATTGTGAGAGTTTGAGAAAACTTCAGAGAAGCTAAATAAAGGGTTCCATTGTGTATTTGTTGCATTGAAGAAAAGGGAGGAAGTGAAATGTAAAAGGAGGCTAGGGTTTGGTGTTAAAATTGTTCATTGAAGATTCCAGTGGACCTACGGACTATGCCAAGCTTTACAGAGACATCCCAGAGTACCAGAAAATGCCAGACAAGGGTTGTAAGATTCTTAACCTTGTATGAGTTGCTTTGTTTAATTTTCGTACTCATTATATGCTAGTTGTAGGTGATGAATAATAAATACCTAACTAGCCTATTCTAAAATTGTAGGGCAGTGTTATAAGCCCAAAACTATAATTATTTGCTTCCCGTGGGTGCGGGTTAAGCATGGTGTGTGTAGCGTGTGCTGAACACTGGTACTAGATACCTGAATTGTAGGCACGTTTGTGCCCTCCTGGTTTTATGCTAGGTAAACTGGGTGTATGTACTCCCTACTGTATCGACAGCTAAAAGAAGCGTATTGGGTATATACAAAGCCCGTAAGGCATTACTCCGTAGACTAGCCATCACACACTGCGTTGGTGAACCACGTATATCTTTGTGTTGTGGATGCTGTGTCACACCCCAATTTTGGTCTAACCAGAATGGTGTGATGAACTGCCAATAAACAACGGTTCACCCAGGATCTCGTATAGGTCGTACCCACCATATCAAACCACACACACATTCCATATTAATAATCAGAGGTAATAAACAAATAAACAAAAGTCTTACAGATAATGAACTAAGAGTCTAACAGTGATAAATAAGTATTTAATCCAATTATCTCCAAACCACAAGACATAAAAATAAATAATCAATTACATATCTGATGTTCAAATTATAACTAAACTTAAGCAAAAACAGATTAGTTGCACTCGCATGATGAATCATGCGCATCTTCTTCAGCTTCTACGTCCATCGCAGCAACGTGTCCATACGTCGGCGCATTCATATATTCTTCAACAGTAGGACATGCATCATTAACTAAAAATATTCGACGTCGAAAGGATGAGCACACATCATGGCTCAGTGAGCAAACAAAACAATGCAACAAACATATGCATGCATTCAATTCATATCTTTGGTATGGTTTTAAGTTTGCAATGTGCTATAGAAAGGTTTGGTGGCCGCGGCACCTCTATACACGAGTGTGTGAATCTGCCCAATGGATCAAGCACCATTGTCGTCCCACATGCACCCATCATGGAATAGAGATAGAGCTAAAGTGTCCGGATCAAACATCGCCAACACTTCCCCTGATGCCCTACCCACACCAACAAGTAAGCCCCTATTGGCGAGGGCTTGCAAACTGGGCTTCCAACTAACCAATCCTAATGCCAAACAGTGTATCCAAGGCCTCACCCTAGCATCCCTCAATACATCTATAGAGATAGAGCTAAGGCCCCCCGGTAGAGTCAGAGACTACACGGTCCGAGACCACCTCTCCTGATGCCCTACAACTTAATAGTTCTGCTAAGGTAATGGCGATACGATGTTGTTAGTGGGCAAGACTTGAGTAGAGATAGAGCTAGAGTCTGGTGACGAGGTCGAAGACCACCATGCCACGTCCTCCCTCTGATGCTCTACTCGCATCCAACACACCAACCACACACATACATTCACTTGCCTATTCCTACCTATTCCTAGCATCATCATCATCATCATGTTATAAATAAATAGAATTAAATATGCATGAGCAGTTATAGCAAGAATATTGGATGACATGTGAAATGCACATTACAAACATACAAGCATAGAATTAATCATGGTATTGGACTCAATAAAAATAAACAGTTTGTTATTACCAATTAGTTTAGGTCTTGTTCCCTCACTTGTTAGCAATACTCGATCTCCTTCCAAGCCTTGAAATTCTCTTTGAATTGATTTAACAACCTAAAAGTTATATGAATTTAAGTTAGGGTTCATATGTGACATGTTACAGGAGTCGAAAATCAAAACAGAGCATTGATAGGTGTCTGATTGGTCCTATGGTCTCATACTGTATCGACCTTACTGCATACGATCGATCCCCTATGGTCGCATATGGTGTGACCGTAGCTGTGACCATATGGTTTCTGAAATCTTCCCAAATGCCTATGGTCAATCCTCTGGTCATGTTGGTCATGCTATGGTCGACCGTAGCTGCGACCTTGAGATTTCCGATCACAGACTACATGCAATTTGAATTCTTCCTGGGTCAATTGTAAGATCCGTACTATTAAATTTCGAAGAAGAAAATTCTTTTAAGGGTGGTGGAGTTGTAAGACCTGTATCGAACTAACCGGTCTTACCACCTTGTATCAGGTCTACCTATTATGGTCGAGCCAAGTGGACCAAGTGCGTGAAGAAACCACAAGATCAGGTATGAAATATAACTAAAAAATAGTCAAATATGAGTGTATGGTCGCATGCCTAAATAGGTGTGACCGACCCCACCTCAAAAGAGTCCAACTCCATGAATTTTGGTTGTGGGATCGCACATTTTAAAAACGTAGGGTCGACGGATTCTGCGACCCTACATCCGACCCTACGAAAACAGTCAGAAACCGAATTTAGGAAACCTTCCTAATCCGAAGGGGGTTCTTTCCTAAATTCATTGGGGCTTATTATGGAGGGTTTTCCTCTATAAATAGGACGTCCCTTAGCCCCTTTTACTCCTTTAGAACTCTAATTGAAAGAGAGAGAAAGAGAAGAGAAGGAAGAGAAGAAGAATTGAAGAAGAAGGCTAAGGAGGAGGAAATTCAGAGAAAACTCTAAATCTTCAGCAAACCTAAGGTATGAACCTAATTCCCATGATTTATTTAAGAGCCTAGAATAGTTCATGAAGAAGATAGGATTAAGAGAAACCCAAATCAACCATCCATGGATAAAATTCCAAGAGAATCTGTCACACCCAATTCTGAACCAACTAGAATGGTGTGAGTGAACCGTCATTGAACCAATGGTTCACACCAGGATCTCAATAAGACCGTGTCCACTCATACAAACCATTGCACATAACCACAATTAGAATATAATAAATACAGCGGAAGTCTTTAAATAAATGAACTAAGTATTCTATTGATAAAAATTAAATAAGTATCCAATTATCCAAATTCCAAACGTAGTTAAATATCTTTACATCACTTTAATAAAATAACTGAAACAAATAAAATAAAGTCAAAGGTACACGCAGAAAGGCGCATGAAGCGTCATGCTCGTCCTCTCCTGCCTGTACGTCCAGAGCAGCAACACCTCCATACGTCGGAGTGTTCATATAATCGTCCACCGTGTAACCTGCATCAACATCTAAAAACAATGTATATACAAAGGGTGAGCTCACAACATAGCTCAGTAAAACAATCAGACAGTGTAACAATATTATATGCATGAGTAACAATCATTTTATGCTGTGGTCTGGTTCAAGTTTGCAATGTGCTAAAGAAAGGTTCGGAGGCCGTCTCACCTCTATACACGAGTGTGTAGGATCGCACAGTAGACCACACTGCCACCGACCCACATGCACCCATCATGGAATAGAGATAGAGCTAAGGCATCCACTACCTCCCCTGATACTCCACCCATACCAATACATAAGCCCCTACTAACTAGGGCTTGCAAACTGGGCTCGCAACTAACCAATCCTATATGTCATCACTGTAGGCTCCATCCTAGTACAGCTCACTATGGAATAGAGATAGAGCTAGAGCGTGGTGACCGGGCTGGAGACCACAATGCCACACCTCCCCCTGATGCCCTACCCGCATCATGCATACTAAGACAGAACAATACGCAAGTAGACCCTATCCGAACATAACTCCCTACGGCATAGAGATAGAGCTAAAGCATCGTGGCCAGGCCAGAGACCACATATCAGAGACCACAGTGCCACAACATCGTGGCCAGGCCAGCGACCACATGCCAGAGACCACAGTACCACGACCTTCCCCTGATGCCCTACCCGCACCAAGCATGCTAAGATAGAATACTACAAAAAGGTGCCAGTGTGAGGAATGATCCCAGGCCCCAGGCCCTTCCCAATTCCATACACCAACGAAAACAACCACATGCCTAACAATCACATCCTATCATATGGAATATGCATGAACAATAATAATAACTGGAAATAAAAGATGACATGTGAATATGCACAACCATCACATCATATATTCAGGGTTATTATTAACAACGTTTTACTGTCCTTTATTTATTAGGGTTTAGGTCAGATTCCCTTACTTGACGCTCGTTTAATAGCTTGCTCCACATCGTAAGATCCAAATGTGCTATCACAGAGTCTTACATTATATTAGTGTTCAATTAGAATAGTTTTTTAGGGTTTCACGTTGGTCGAAAAACCAACAGAGTTCAAAACTAGCCTTTCAGAGCTGACCGGTCGCAACATATCGGTAGCATCTCTGTGGGAAAACTAGCGACCGGTATGGTTGACCGGTATATCTCCGGAAGACCATACATTAGATTTTTCAACTATCGTCGATCAATCTCCATGGATTTCCAGGGTTTCTCCTATCCATTCTAAGTCTAAGCTTTGAGTTAGAGTTATCTCCAATTCATTCAAGTCTAGTTTTGATGATAATCATCCTAGAACTCGAATCTAGGGTTTGACGACAAATTAGGGTTTAATGGCCAATTAGGGTTTAGATCAATACCTGCTTTGCATGGTATTGATCCAACCATACTAATTTATCCTAGAGTCACAATTTAAGAGGAATGATTCAAAACACTTACCGTCGACTGGCGTAAGGTGAGCGTCGTCGAACGGCAATGGCGGCACTTCCTTCTTCTTCCTAGCTCCTTCTCCTTCTACAATCTCCTTCTCCTCTCTTGGGTTTGTGAGGATCAATGGAAGGGATTCTAGGAGGCTTAGAGGGGTTTAAATAGACCAGGAATTAGGTTTAGGAAGCCTCTTAGGATTAGAAAAGTCTTAGGATTCAGAATTGGGAAAGTGAGACCTGCAGAGATCCAATTCCAGATCTTGGTAGTCTGCTGCACAGACCATACTGGTCGACCGGTACCATAGACCGGTACCATCGACCGGTATGAATGAAATTCATACTTAAGTTGGTCTGGTTGGTCCAATTTCATACCTGATTGTCATCCGCTCGTCCCGTCTGCCCCGATGATGATCGGAAGACCTGTTACGACATGAAATCAAGGTTTAGATCGGGTTCACGGAGTACGGGTCTTACAGAATCCATGGAGGAAGTTATTGTGGACAATGGATGGTGTATAAAATTATAGTTTTGAGCCATAGAACGATCATAGGAAGGTCCATAATGGTAAGCCAAAAGATTCAAACATGAAGAAATAGACTTAAGAGTGAAAGGTCGACCATGAACACGTGTGGTCGCACGTAGGGTTGCATGATATTCGACCCCACGAGACCCACATGTTCGACCACAGGCCCTCGAGAAGTTCCAGGGAGGGTGTGGTCACACGTAGGGTCGAAGTATGTCCAACCACCTGCGACCCTACACCCTGTGGTCGCAGAACTAAGACGCCAGGTGCTACCCCACCTGCGACCCCTCAGTTTCTATTAGTCTAAATATATTGAAATTAATTTTAATTAAAATCTATCGACTTGTTAGGTTTTTCCAGTGATTTAAAAGTGAATTATAAAGCTTGAACGAGGATCTACTAGCAATCAAAGGTGAGGGAACAAAACCAAAACTAATTGGCTAATAATAAACTATTTTTGTTTATTGAGTCCGATGCCATGAATGATTTTATGCTTGTATGCGTGTAATGTACATTTAACATGTCATCCAATATTCCTGCTATTAATGTTCATGCATATTTAATTTCGTTTATTTATAACATGATGATGACGATGATGCTAGGAATAGGCATGTGAATGTTTGTGTGTGGTTAGTGTACTTGATGCGAGTAGGGCATCAGGGGAAGTGTGATGCGGTGCAGTCCTAAGCACTTTAGCTCTATCTCTACTCAAGTCTTGTCCACTGACATCGTCGTATCGCCATTACCTTAGCAGAACTATTACATCGTAGGGCATCAGGGGAGGTGGTCTCGGACCGTGTAGTCTCTGACTCTGTCGGGGGGCCTTAGCTCTATCTCTATAGACATATTGAGGGATGTTGGGGTGAGACCTTGGATACACTGTTTGACATTAGGATTGGTTAGTTATGACCCCAGTTTGCAAGCCCTCGCCAATAGGGGCTTACGTGTTGGTATGGGTAGGGCATTAGGGGAAGTGTGATGTGGTGCGGTCCTAAGCACTTTAGCTCTTTTCCTATTGCATGGTGGGGTGGATGTGGACGACAATGATGTTTGATCCATTAGGTGGACTTACACACCCATGTATAAAGGTGCGACGATCACCAAACCTTTCTATTGCACATTGCAAACTTATGAACCAGACCAAAAATATGAATTGAATGCATGCATATGTTTGTTGCATTGTTTTGTTTGCTCACTGAGCCGTGATGTGTGCTCACCCTTTCGACGTCGAATATTTTAGTTGATGATGCAGGTACCACTGTAGAAGACTATATGAATGCTCTGATGTACGGACATGCTACGGCGATGGATGCAAAAGTTATGATAGAGTCGAATGATTCGTCGTGCGAGTGCAACTCATGCGTCTTCGATTAAATTTATAGTTGAATTATTGAGAACATGTAATTGATTAATTTATTTTATTTTATGTCTTTGTCATTTGGAGATAATTGGATAATTTATTTATTTTATCACCATTAGACTCTCAGTTCATTAAATATTAAAGACTTCCGCTATTGTGTATTTATTTTGATTATGGTTGTGGATGTGTATGGTTTAAGCAAACGGACACAGTCTAATCGAGATCCTGGTTAAACCGTTGGTTTATTGACGATTTATCATACCATTTTGGTTGGTGCAGAATTGGGGTGTGACAACTTGGTATCAGAGCTCTTAGGCCTTGCCCATTAAACTTAAATACTTCCACTAGAGTCCATGAACTGAGTTAGGATAAATTAAAAGATTTAATACAAACACACCATAAGCATCTGTGTTGGTTAAGACAGAACTTAAACAAGACAATAATGTACATATAAAAGGTGGAACCATATGTAAACACTGACAGAAAAAAAAATCTAAATGTATCCTGATAAAAAATAACATATGGTACGGTCTACAAGTAGGACAGTTGTCAAAGTATACAAAGGATATAGTATAGTAAAGCAGAAAATTAGAATACCGAGTTGGTACTCACAAGATATGAAACTCGATGTATGATGTCACACCCTAATTCCGCACTATTCAGAATGGTGTGATGACCCGTCAATAAATCAACGGTTCAACCAGGATCTCGAATAGGCTATCCCCATTTTTGTTAAACCAAAACACATTCCACATTAATCAGAGATAATAAAGTAAATAGCGGAAGGCTTACAGATAATGAACTGAGGTCTAGTCTTGATAAATAATTAATATTTCATTTATCTCAAGTAACCAAAACATAATTTAATACATATTACAAATATCCAAATACAAAAGTTAACACTAAGCGTATCCACAGTTGAAACGCTCGCTTAACGTATCACAATAGTCCTTCACAGCTTGCTCATCATAGCCGCCACCTGTTCATATGTTGGCGTGTTGGCATAATCTTCAACCGTAATACCTGCAACATCAGAAACTAAAAATAATTGCACACGCGAGGGTCAGCACTCCAACTTGAGCTCTGTAAGTAAACAAAACAATACAACAAACATATGCATGCATTTAATTCATATCTTTGATCTGGTTCATAAGTTTGCAATGTGCTATAGAAATATTTGGAAGCCGCCTCACCTCTATACACGAGTGTGTGAAGCCGCCCAATGAATATCGGCATTGTCGTCCCACATGCACCCACCATGGAAACAGTGTACCCAATGAGTATCGGTAATGCTGTACCACATGCACCCATACCAACACGTAAGCCCCTGTTGACGAGGGCTTGTAAACTAGGCTCGCAACTAACCAATCCTAATGTCAAACAGTGTATCCAAGGCCTCACCCCAGCATCCCTCAATACATCCATAGAGATTGAGATAAGGCCCCCCGACAGAAACAGAAACTACACGGTCCGAGACCACCTCCCCTGATGCCCTACGACGTAATAGCTCTGCTAAGGTAATGGGAATACAATGATGTTAGTGGACAAGACTTAAGTATTAGAGCTAGAGTCTGGTGACCAGGAAAAACCACAGTGTCACGTCCTCCCCCTGATGCCCTACTCGCATCAAGTACGCTAACCACACACAAACATTCACATGTCTATTCCTAGCTTCATCATCATCATCATGTTATAAATAAACAAAATTTAATATGCATGAACAGTAATAGCAGGAATATTGGATGACATGTTAAATGCACAATACACGCATAAATGCATAGAATCAATCAATCATGGTATCAGACTCAATAAGGAAAAATAGCTTTTTATTATCCAATTAGTTTAGGTCTTGTTCCCTCACCTTTGGTTGCTAGTCGATCCTCATTCAAGCTTTATGAATCACCTTTAAAATCACTAGAAAGACCTAACAAGTCGATAGATTTTAATTACAATTAATTTCAATAATTTAGACTAGCTGAAATCATAGGGTCGTAGGGTAGGGTCGTAGGGTAGGGTCGCACCTAGGGTAGCAGTTTCTGCGACCCTAGGGGTAGGGTCGGACGTGGGGTCGGATACCAATCGACCCTATGTGCTACCACACCCTCCTTGGAACTTCCCGTGGGCATGGGGTCGATCCTGTGGTCTTGTAGGGTCGGATATCATTCGACCCTACGTGCGACCACACGTATTCTGAGTTGACCTTTCATTCGAAAGTCCATTCTTTCATGTTTGGATCCTTTGGTTTACTTTCATGGTCCATTTTATGACTGTTCTATAGCTCAAAACTACGAGTTATTCACTATTCATAATCCATAATGATTTCCTCCATGGAATCTCTTGAAACTTGTCCATGGATGGTTGATTTGGGTTTCTCCTAATCCTATGTTCTTCATAACTATTATAGAATCTCTTATTCAGGTAAGGAATTAGGTTCATACCCTTATTCAGAGGTTTCTTTGAGTTTCCTCATCTTCCTTAGTCTTCTTTTTCAAGTTTCCTTCTCTTCTTCTCTTCCTTCTCTTTCTCTTGCTCTCACTTTCAATTAGGGTTTTAAAGGAGTGAAAGAGTCTTAGGGACGTCCTATTTATAGAGGAAAACCCTCCAAAATAAATCCCATTGAGTTTAGGAAAGATCCCCTTGGAATAAGGAAAGTTTCCTAATTTTCGGTTCGTGCTGTTTTCCTAGGGTCGGACCTAAGGTCGGATGTACTGAGACCCTACGTTTTTTAAAACGTGAGACCCTAGGGTGTAGGGTCACAGGTAGGGTTAGATGTAGGGACGCATAATCTGAGACCCATGTGACCCCACGACCAAAAAATCATGGGTTGGACTTCTGTTGAGGTGGGGCCCTACCTGTTTAGGCATGAGACCCTACCCTCATTTTGACTATTTCTGAGTTAAATTTCATATTGGGTCTTGGGTTTCTTCACACACTTGGTCCACTTGGCTCAACCATGATATATACACTGGTCATGATACGACATGTAAGGTTAGACCGAGTTCGTGGAGTACGGGTCTTACAACTCCACCACCCTTAAAATAAATTTCGTCCTTGAAATTTACGTGTACGGATCTTACAACCCCCCCCCCTCCTTAAAATAAATTTTGTCCTCAAAATTTGAATTTACTTTGGAGTCAATAGGTGGGAATTCTGTTTCTGCATTGCATCTTTTTCCTCCCATGTAATCTTCTCCACATCTTGTCTTCGCTAGGTTACCTTCATATAATAATTATCTCAGCTTTAGAGATATTGTACCTTTCAACCAGTGAACTAGGCTGGTACCACTTCAATGGTTAAATCTTCTATCTAATCCAGTGGATCCGTGGTCAATACCTTTGATATGGATCTCCAATGTACTTCTTCAATAGAGACACGCGAAATACATCATGCACACTAGACATGGACAGCGGTAACGCTAGTTGATATGCAATTTTTCTACATCTCTCCAAAATTTATAAGGTCCAACACATACATAGGATACCACTTTCCCTTCTTGCTGAACTGCTTCAAACCATACATAAGTGATACCTTCAAGAACACTTTGTCACTTATGGCGAACTCAAGGTCTTGGCATCTCTTCTAACAATCCTGAGCTGCCTTGGCCGTTTTTCTTTGATCTTGTCTACCACTCGACAAGTTTCTACAATAGACTCAGGTCTTAAAATTCTTCATTCACCAACTTTATTCCAAAATAGAGGAATTTGACATTTCTACCGTACCATGCTTTATAGGTAACATTTACATGGTAGCTTGGTAGTAAATTTAATCCACATATAGCTTAGTTAGCCGCTCCAAAGCATACCGAGGTCGTATAACAATGGAATGAGTTATCTTTCTAAGGCGATCAACAATCACCCAAACTGCGTCAACCATTCTAGGAGTCAGTGGCAAATCTGTGACATAGTTCATTGTAATGTAGTTTCACTTCCCGACTGGCTCCGATAGTGGTTGTAGTAAGCCATGTTGGTCTTTGTCCTTCAGCCTTTACTTGCTGATAATTCAGACACTGGAACACGCACTAAGCCACATCTATTATCATTCCTCTTTACCAGTACAATATTTTCAGGTCATGATACATATTGGTACTCCAGGATGTTCTGGATATTGAGTACAATGGGCTCTTATCATTATCTTCTTCATGATATCCGAGTCTTTATCTTCAGGTATTCAGAATCTACCTCTGCATCTGAGTACTGTCTCTGCACCCAAAGTAAGTCAGGGTTAGGTTTTTCCTTCTCTAAATCTTCTTACCCCACTCTTAGATATAGATCTAACAAAATTACTACCTTTACTTCGTCTATCAATTCAGAGATGATCTTTAATGTTGTGAACGCAAGCGAGGAACTATTGCTCCATAAGTTCATCCATTAATTCTCGCTCAATTGGATCATCACGAGTTTCTATTATATGTTATTCTTCTTTCAAATCTAAATTTGTTGCTGCAAAACATAAGGTAGCATTTATACTGGGTCCTTCCTTGGACTTCATAATTCCCTTTTTCTTTAAGGCCTTAGCTACTACATTAGCCTTGCTCGGTGACATCGAATATCGCAGTCCTAATCCTTCAAGTGTTCTAACCATCGTCTCTGTTTCATGTTCAACTCTTTCTGGATGAAGAGATAAATAAAACTCTTATAATCAGATTTAATCTAAAATCCTTCTCCGTATAGATAATGTCTCCACATCTTGATTGCATGAATTACAGTTGCTAACTTCAAGTCATGAGTTAGGTGATTCTTTTCACGCTCCTTCAGTTATCTTGAAACATATGCAATCGCTTGTTCTCCTTGCATAAGCACACATCCTAAACCCAATCCAGACGCATTAATGTATAAGGTAAATGGTTGTCCTGGAATAGGAATAGTCAAGATGGGAGCAGATATCAATCTAGCTTTAGAGTTTGGAAACACTCTTCACACTTGTCAGTCCAATTAAACTTCTCTCCCTTCCTGGTTAGCTTGGTCAGAGGTATTGCGATCCTAGAGTGGTCCTCCATGAATCATCTGTAATAACCAGCTAAACCCAAGAAACTTCTGATCTTCGCAATATTCTTTAGGTGTTTCTCACCATAAGATTACTTCTATCTTAATAGGGTCCACTTTAATCCCTTTTTATGATGCTACGTGATCTAAGAAGATCACTTTGTTTAATTAGGTCTCATATTTCTTGGACTTGGCATAAAGCTTTTTCCTTTTCAACTGTTGTAAAGCTGTTATAAGATCTGTTGTACGAGTTGCTTCATTCTTGGAATAAATCAAAATATCATCTATGAAAACTATGACCGACATGTCCAACATGTCATGAAACACCCAATTCATCAGCTCCATAAAAGATGTAAGGGTATTGGTTAATCCAAACGTCATAATCGGGAACTCATAATGTCCAATCCTGGTTCTAAAAACTATCTTCGGAATATCGCTATCCAAATTCTTCAACTGATGATATCTCGACCGAAGATCAATCTTAGAAAATACCTTTGCTCCTTGCAACTGTTTACACAAGTCATCGATCTGAAGTAGTAGATATCGATTCTTGAATCATGAGCTTGTTTAGTCCCCGATAGTCTATACATAATCTGACACTACCTTCCTTCTTCTTCACGAATTGGTGCTCCCCGTGATGCAATACTTAGCCGATTAGAACCCTTGTCTAATAACTCCCGTAGTTGAGTCTCAATCCCTTCAACTACATAGGAACTACTCTATAGGTGCCTTTGACATAAGTATCGTCCTTGGTAACAAGTCGATGACGAACTCGGTCGCATGATCAGATGGTAACCCAGGTAAGTCTCCTAGAAACACATTGGAAATTTATACATCACATCAATATCTTCCATCTGTCGTGGTTCTTTGGTAACGTATACCACAGATACCATATATCCAACTTCTTTCTCTTCAAAGCATCTCTTTGCCTTTAGCATAGAGAGGATCAGCTTTCACTTCTTAGGCAACATGCTTCCAATAAAACTAATTTATATGTCGTCTTTACTCTTGAATGATAACCTCTTCTATGCACATAACACTTGTAGAGTGTTGAGACAACCAGTCTATTCCCAAGATGACGTCAAAGTCTACCATCTCAAGTCAATTTAGGTTGCATCCAACTTTCGTCCATCCATATGCTTCGAACATTGTTAATAACACTCATCCAATACAACATCCAGTCCAAAAGGGCTTGAACTAGCAAAATCTAGTATAAGGTCTTAAGAGCTTGTGTAGTTCCTTCATCTCTTAGTTTTTCAAAGACTATTGCTTAAAATTTCATATATCCCAAAAAGCTCATTAGCTTACCTTCTTTTATCATTCTATCATATATCTCGAAAAGCATCTTCTGACTATTTACTCATTATATATCCCAAGTCTAAGCATTAGGGTATATGCTCAAAATTTCATTAATTCTACCAAACTGTCTTAGTCTTTTCTTAATCATCTCACTCGACATTGGGCATAACTCAGTGTTACTTGTACTAACCTGAATACTATCAATGCCACCATTGTCAATTTCATCCTTGTATCCACTCTTAGATATGCTTTTAGAAACCTTCTTCCTTGTCAAACTCTATACCGATATAACCATCTTTAACTTTACTTGAGTGCTATCTACTCTTTCCTAATTACTCTTGATAGTTTTCACTCTTTGCTCATGCATTCTTTTATAGACATGACTCATATCCATCTATTCAGCAATCTCGAAATAGATCCTCCATTTCTTCATCTGAGGTTCCTTGGCTATAGAATCAAATCTGAATTTAATCATCTTACTTTCCATAATTTCTTCACTAAACATCTTATCAATGGATGTCGAGAAATGTAAGAATCAGAATATTTGTCAAAAATACATTTCATTTTCTTCTTTCGAATTCAGGGTAATGAAGAACACTTGCTTTTTTCGAATTCAGGGTAATGACGAACACTTGCTTTATCTAATGAACTTAGGTTTAAAGGATCAGGAGTAAATCTGTGGTAATCCAACTGGCATCAAAAGATCGTTAAGTTGTCCGATGGTCCAAATACATGGATGTAGAGGTTTTACAGTTCTTAACCTCATGGTTACAGGTTCTATCGAGTATATAATGCCATTGGTCGACGCACTATCAGAATAAACCTGGAGAAAGATTTGGTACATCAATAAATCAGGTATAATCGAAAAGATGTACGCTCAACATGATTAAACATTTACTGTTCATTTAGCTCATATCCCTGTTCATATTGTCGATCATGAGAGTAGCTCAGATTGGTATAATTAGGACTAATACTAAAGAAACAATATCTATAACTCCAATTGACAAGTTGAATCAAGAAGGTATCATGTCAAGACACGAAAATTTAAAATCATGTATGTGCATCCTCTATAATCATAAGAGTAAATCAATAATGCACCACATCCTATATAACCTATCTAGTTATATGGTCACAATAGATTTGATCCTTTGTAGAAGATATATGAGGCTACATCATCAGAAAACATTCCTTCAATCCTTGTCGGGACATTTGATCATGATGCAGTTATCCCCTACATCGGTGGCAGATAAGGGTAACCACCTTGATACACTGCTTATTGTACACCAAGCTTCTATACTGGGGTGTGCGTTACTGGGACTTGCTGTATGGTAGGCACTGTGTTATAGGTCACATGTGCTGAGGTACAGTGTTGATACCAACTAGTAATGTACAAGGCCTGACTCGGAGGTGTTGATGTAACATTGGCAACTTGGGTAGTCCAAGTAGATTGGCTAGAGTGGCCTAGTTATTCACCTCCTTTGATTTGCTCCAATCTGATTATCATTATTTAACGTCTGCTCAGATGAGTTTTCCTTACCCATTCTCGACCCAGATAGTGGTGGGGTCAAGTTGCAACATCTTCTTAATGCTCAGTGGGCAATGGATCAGCTTGTGGTGGATCTCACTCTGAGTCTCCATGTCACCCAGGAGTATAGCTTTATCTTCTTTTATTCTTAGTGTATGGCCATTGTTCTCCTATCTCTGTTGCATTCAGCTTGAGATCTTTCCCTTTACCATTGCAAGGACTTAGGCATTACTAGTCATTTTTCTTCTTTCCCAAATACATCGAGTTTCACATCTTGTGAGTATCAACTCGGTATTCCAATGTTTCGGCTACTGTACTATATCCTTTGTATACTTAGGCAACTGCCCGACTTATAGATAATACCCTATATTATTTATTTATCAGGATAAATTTAGATTTTCTTTTTCTGTCTGTACATATTTATGGTTCCACCTTTTATATGTACATTATTGTCTTGTTTAAGTTCTGTCTCAACCAACACAGGTGCTTATGGTGTGTTTTTATTAAAAATTTTAATTTATCCTAACTCAGTTCATGGACTCTAGTGGAAGTATTCAGGTTTCATGGGAAAGGCCTGAGAGCTCTGATACCAAGTTGTCACACCTCAATTCTGTACTATTCAAAATGGTGTGATGAACCATCAATAAACCAACGGTTCAACCAGGATCTCGAATAGGCTATCCCCATTTTTGTTAAACCAAAACACATTCCACATTAATCAGAGATAATAAAGTAAATAGCGGAAGGCTTACAGATAATGAACTGAGGTTTAGTCATGATAAATAATTAATATTTCATTTATCTCCAAGTAACCAAAACATAATTTAATACATATTACAAATATCCAAATACGAAAGTTAACACTAAGCGTATCCACAGTTGAAACGCTCGCTTAACGTATCACAATAATCCTTCACAGCTTGCTCATCATAGCCACCACCTGTTCATATGTTGGCGTGTCGGCATAATCTTCAATCGTAATACCTGTGACATCAGAAACCAAAAATAATTGCACGTGCGAGGGTCAGCTCTCCAACTTGAGCTCAGTGAGTAAACAAAACAATGCAACAAACATATGCATGCATTCAATTCATATCTTTGGTCTGGTTCATAAGTTTGCAATGTGCTATAGAAATGTTCAGAGGCCACCTCACCTCTATACACGAGTGTGTGAAGCCGCCCAATGAATATCGGCATTATCGTCCCACATGCACCCACCATGGAAACAGTGTACCCAATGAGTATCTGCATTGCTGTACCACATGCACCCATACCAACACGTAAGCCCCTGTTGGCGAGGGCTTACAAACTGGACTCGCAACTAATCAATCCTAATGTCAAACAGTGTATCCAAGACCTCACCCCAGCATCCATTAATACGTCCATAGAGATAGAGCTTAGGCCCCCCGGCAGAGTCAGAGACTACACGGTCTGAGACCACCTCCCCTGATGCCTTACGACGTAATAGCTCAGCTAAGGTAATGGCGATACGACGATGTTAGTGGACAAGACTTGAATAGAGATAGAGCTAGAGTCTGGTGACTAGGAAAAACCACAGTGTCACGTCCTCCCCCTGATGCCCTACTCGCATCAAGTACGCTAACCACACACAAACATTCACATGCCTATTCCTAGCTTCATCATCATCATCATGTTATAAATAAACAAAATTAAATATGCATGAACAGTAATAGCAGGAATATTGGATGACATGTTAAATGCACAATACACGCATACACGCATAGAATCAATCAATCATGGTATCAGACTCAATAAGCAAAAATAACTTTTTATTATCCAATTAGTTTAGGTCTTGTTCCCTCACCTTTGGTTGCTAGTAGATCCTCATTAAAGCTTTATGAATCATCTTTAAAATCACTAGAAAGACCTAACAAGTCAATAGATTTTAATTAGAATTAATTTCAATAATTGAGACTAGCTGAAATCATAGGGTCACAGGGTAAGGTCGCAGGGTAGGGTCACACCTAGGGTAGCAGTTTCTGCGACCCTAGGGGTAGGGTCGGACGTGGGGTCGGATACCAATCGACCTTATGTGCGACCACACCCTCCCTGGAACTTTTCGAGGGCATGGGGTCGAACCTATGGTCTTGTAGGGTCGGATATCATTCAACCCTACGTGCGACCATACTTATTCTGAGTCGATCTTTCATTCTAAATTCCATTCTTTCATGTTTGGATCATTTGGCTTACTTTCATGGTTCATTCTATGATTGTTCTATGACTCAAAACTACGAGTTATACACTATTCATAGTCCATAATGATTTCCTCCATGGAATCTCTTGAAACTTGTCCATGGATGGATGATTTGGGTTTCTCCTAATCCTATGTTCTTCATAACTATTATAGAATCTCTTATTCAGGTAAGGAATTAGGTTCATACCTTTATTCAAAGGTTTCTCTGAGTTTCCTCCTCTTCCTTAGTCTTCTTCTTCAAGTTTCCTTCTCTTCTTCTCTTCCTTCTCTTTCTCTTGCTCTCACTTTCAATTAGGGTTTTAAAGGAGTGAAAGAGGCTTAGGGACGTCCTATTTGTAGAGGAAAATCCTCCAAAATAAGTCCCATTGAGTTTAGGAAATATCCCCTTGGAATTAGAAAAGTTTCTTAATTTTTGGTTCGTGCTGTTTCTCTAGGGTCAGACCTAGGGTCGGATGTACTCAGACCCTACATTTTTTAAAACGTGAGACCCTAGGGTGTAGGGTCGCAGGTAGGGTCAGATATAGGGTCACATAATCCGAGACCCATGTGACCCCACGACCAAAAAGTCCTGGGTTGGACTTCTGTTGAGGTGGGGTCGACCCTACCTGTTTAGGCATGAGACCCTACCCTCATTTTGACTGTTTTTGAGTTAAATTTCATATTGGGGCTTGAGTTTCTTCACACACTTGGTCCACTTGGCTTGACCATGATATGTACACTGGTCACGACACGAAATGTAAGGTTAGACCGGGTTCGTGGCATGCGGGTCTTACATATAATTGGGAAAGAAGGAAAATAGCTAGTAACGCCTAAATCCCTACAAAGGTAAAGGGAAAGATCTTGGGCTAAATCCAACAGTGATAGGAGAATAATGGCTATACATTAAGAATAAGAGTAACTACAAGAAGATAAAGCTATACTCCTGGGTGACGTGGAGACTCTAAGTGAGATCCACCACAAGCTGATCCATTACCCATTGAGCATTTAGAAGAGGTTGCAACTTGACCCCAGTACTATCTAGGTTGAGAATGGGTAGTGAAAACTCATCTGAGCAGATGCTAAATAATGATAATCATATTAGAACAAATCAAAGGAGGTAAACAGCCAGGCCACTCTAGCCAATCTACCTGGACTATCAAGTGCCTTGGCTATGGTTGTAATAAACTTGGCCCGATAAAATACAAGAGCAACAACAGATGAGACCGACTATGTAAGTTGCTATGTGAATCGCTATCCAAGTTGCCAATGCTACGTCAACACCTCCAGATCAAACCAAGTATGGTATCAATTGGTAGCAACACTGTACCCCCAGCACCTGTTAGCTATAACACAGTGTCTATCATACAGCAAGTCCCAATAATGCACATCCCAATGCAAAAGCTTGGTGGACAACAAGCAGTGTATCAAGGTGGTTACCCTTATCAGTCACCAATGCATGGGATAGCTGCGCCATGGAAGAATGATCCAACAAGGGTTGAGGAATATTTTCTGAAGATGAAACCACAAACGTTTTCAGCAAAGGATCAAATCTATTATGGCCATATAACTAGATAGGTTTATATAGGATGCAGTGCATTATCGACTTACTCTCATGATTATAGAGGATGCACATACCTGATTCTAATTCTCGTACCTTGACAGGAGACCTTATTAATTCAACCTATCAATTGGAGTTATAGAATTGTTTCTTTAGTATTAGTCCTAATTATACCAATCTGGGCCACTCTCATGATCGAAAACATGAACAGAGATATGAACTGAATGAATAGTTAAATGTATAATCATGTTGAGCGTACATCTTTTGATTTATACCTGATTTACTGATATATGAAAATTTTTTATACCTGATTTACTGATATATGAAAATTTTCTCTAAATTTACTCCTGTAGTGCCTTGACCAATGGCATTATATACTTGATAGAATCTGTAACCATGAGGTTAAGAACTGTAAAACCTCTATTTTCATGTATTTGGACCACCGTGCAACTTGATGATCTTTTGATGCTGGTTAGATTACCATAGATTTACTTCTGATCCCTTAAACCTAAGTTCATTAGATAAAGCAAGTGTTCGTCATTACCCTAAATTCGAAAAAAGAAAATGAATTGCTTTTGGATAAACATTTTGATTCTTACTTTTCTCGACATCCATTGATAAGATGTTTAGTGAATAAGGAATTATGAGAAGTAAGATGATTGGATTTAGATAAATCTCTATAGCCAAGAAACCTCAGATGAAGTAAGAAGAATCTGTTTCGAGATTGCTGAATGGATGGATATGAGTCATGCCTATAAAAGGGTGCATGAGAAAGAAGTGAAAACTAACAAGAGTAGCCAGTAAAGAAATAGATAGCACTCAAGTAGAATTAATGATGGCTATATCAGTACGAATTTTAACAAGGAAGAAGATTCCTAAAGGCGAATCTAAGAGTGGATACAAGGATAAAGTCAAAAATTGTGGCATTGATAGTATTCAGATTAGTACAAGTAATACTGAGTTATGCCCAATGTTAAATGAAATGATTAAGTAAAGACCAAGAAAGTTTGGTAAAATTAATGAATTTATAAGCATATACTCCAATGCTTATAGATAGACTTGGGATATGAAGTAACAATCACAAGATATTTTTGGAGGTATATGAAAGAGAGATCAGGGTAGAACCGCAATGATAAAAGAAATATAAGCTAATGAGTTTTTCAAGATATGAGATTTTGACGATAGTCTTTGAAAAACTAAGAGATGAAGGAACTAGACAAGCTCTTAAGACCTTTATACCAGATTTGCTAGTTCAAACCCTTTTGGACTAGATGTTGTATTGGACGAGTGTTATGAGCAATGTCTGAATTATATGGATGGACAGAATTTGGATGCAACCTAAGTCGACTTGAGATGGCAGACTTTGACGTCATCTTGGGAATAGACTGGTTGTCTCAACACTCTACAAAGTTATTATGTGCATAGAAGGGGTTATCATTCATGAATAAAGACAGTACATAATTTAGTATTATTGGAAGTATGTTGCCTAAGAAGTGAAAGCTGATCCTTTCTATGCTAAAGGCGAAGAGATGCTTTGAAGAGAAAGAATTGGATATATGGTATCTGTGGTATACGTTACCAAAGAAGCACCACAGATGGAAGATATTGATGTGATGCATAAATTTCCTGATGTGTTTCTAAGAGACTTACCTGGGTTACCATCTGATCATGCGACCAAGTTCGTCATCGACTTGTTACCCCGGGATGATACTTGTGTCAAAGGCACCTATAGAGTAGCTCCTATGGAGTTGAAGAGATGGAGACTCAACTATAGGAGTTATTAGACAAGGGTTCTAATAAGCTAAGTATTGCATCACGGGGAGCGCCAATGCAATTAGTAAAGAAGAAGGACGATAGTGTCAGATTATGTATAGACTACTAGGAACTAAACAAGCACGATCAAGAATCGATATCTACTACCTCAGATCGATGACTTGTTTAAACAGTTGCAAGGAGCAAAGGTATTTTCTAAGATTGATCTTCAGTCAAGATATCATCAGCTGAAGAATTTGGACAACAATATCTCGAAGATAGCTTTTAAAATCAGGATTGGACGTTATGAGTTTCTGATTATGATGTTTGGATTAACCAATGCCCTTACATCTCTTATGGAACTGATGAACTGGGTGTTTCATGACACATTGGACACATCGGTCATAGTTTTCATAGATGATATTTTGGTTTATTCTAAAAATGAAGCAACTCATACAATGGATCTTAGAACAGCTTCACAACAGCTAAGAAGGGAAAAGCTTTATGCCAAGTCCAAGAAATATGAGACCTGATTAAACAAAGTGACCTTCTTAGATCACGTAGCATAAAAAAAAAGGATTAAAGTGGACCCTATTAAGGTAGAAGTAATCATATGGTGAGAAACACCTAAAGAATATTGCGAAGATCAGAAGTTTCTTGGGTTTAGCTGGTTATTACAGACGATTTGTGGAGGACCACTCTAAGATCGTAAAACCTCTTACCAAGCTAACCAGGAAGGGAGAGGAGTTTAATTGGACTGACAAGTGTGAAGAATATTTCCAGACTTTAAAAACAAGGTTGATATCAACTCCCATCTTGATCGTTCTGACACCAGGGAAACCTTTTACCCTATACATCGAAGCTTTCGATTGGATCTAGGATGCGGGTTGATGCAAGGTAAACAAGCGATTGCATATGTTTCAAGATAACTGAAAGAGCATGAAAAGAATCACCCAACTCATGATTTGGAGTTAGCAACTGTGATTCATGCAATCAAGACTTGTAGTCATTATCTATACGGAGAAGAATTTTAGATTAAATTGGAACACAAGAGTTTTATTTATCTCTTCACCAGAAAGAGTTGAACATGAGACGGAGAAGATGGTTTGAACACTTGAAGGATTAAAACCGCGATATTCAGTGTCACTCGAGCAAGGCTAATGTAGTAGCTAAGGCCTTAAGCAAAAAGGGAATTATGAAGCCAAAAGGAGGACCTAGTACAATAGCGGCCTTATGTTTCGCAGTAACAAATTCAGATTTGGAAGAAGAGTAACATATAATAAAAACTTGTGATGATCCAATTGAGCGAGAACTTATGGATAAACTTATGGAGCAATAGTTCTTCAGCTGCGCTTGTGGCATTAAAGATCATCTCTGAATTGATGGATGAAGTAAAAGTATCAATTTTGTTAGATCATATATAAGAACGGTGCAAGGAGATTTAGAGAAAGAAAATTCTAACCCTGACTTACTTTGGATGTGGAGACGGTACTCAAATACAGAGGTAGATTCTGAATACCTGAAGATAAAGACTCGGATATCATGAAGAGGATAATGATAAGAGTCCATTGTACGCAATATTCAGGACATCCTAGAGTACCAATAAGAGATTGTACTGGTAAAGAGGGATGATAACAAATGTGGCATAGTGCGTGTTCCAGTGTCTGAATTATCAGCAAGTAAAGGCTGAAAGACAAAGACCAACATGGCTTACTACAACCACTATCGGAGCCAGTCCAGAAGTAAAACTGCATTACAATGAACTATGTCTGACTCCCAGATCAGTTGACGTAGTTTGGGTGATTGTTGATCTCCTGATGAAGAAAGCTCATTCCATTGCTATACGAGCTCGGTATGCTTTGGAGCGGCTAACTAAGCTATAGGTGGATTGAATTTGCTACCAAGCTACTATGTAGATGTCACCTATGAAACATGGTACTGTAGAAATGTCAAATTCCTTTGTTTTGGAACGAAGTCGGAGAATAAAGAATTGTAAGACCTAAGTCTATTGAAGAAACCTGTCGAGTGGCAAACAAGATCAAAGAAAAAGGTCCAAGACAGCTCAGGATTGTTAGAAGAGACATCAAGACCTTGAGTTCGTCATAAGTGACAAAGTGTTTTTGAAGATATCACTTATGCATGGTTTTAAAACAATTCAACAAGAAGGGAGAGTTGTATCCTATATATGTTTTGGGACCTCATAAAATTTTAGAGAGACGTAGAAAAGTTGCATATCAACTAGCATTCTCGTTGTCCATGTCTAGTATGCAAGACGTATTTTGTGTATCCCTATTGAAGAAGTACATTGGAGATCCATATCAAAGGTATTAACCACTGATCCACTAGATTAGATAGAAGATTTAACTATTGAAGTGGTACCAACCTAGTTCACTAGTTGGAAGGTACAACATCTCCAAAGCTGGGATAATTATTATATGAAGGTAACCTGGCAGAGACAAGACATGGAGAAGATTGCATGGGAGGAAGAAGCTGCAATGCGAAAATAGAATTCCCACCTATTGACTCCGAAGTAAATTCAAATTTTGAGGATAAAATTTATTTTAAGGATGGGAGAGTTGTAAGATCTGTACGTTCAAATTTTGAGGACAAAATTTTTTTTAAGGGTGGTGGATTTGTAAGACCTGTATTGAACTAACCGGTCTTAGCACCTTGTATCAGGTCTACCTATCATGGTCGAGCCAAGTGGACCAAGTGCGTGAAGAAACCACAAGACCAGGTATAAAATATAACTCAAAAATAGTCAAATATGAGTGTGTGGTCGCATGCCTAAACAGGTGTGACCGACCCCACCTCAAAAGAGTCCAACCCCATGAATTTTGATCGTGGGGTCGCACATTTTAAAAACATAGGGTCGACGGATTCTGTGACCCTACATCCGACCCTACAGAAACAGTCCGAAACCAAATTTAGGAAACCTTCCTAGTCCGAAGGGGTTCTTTCCTAAACTCATTGGAGCTTATTATGGAGGATTTTTCTCTATAAATAGGACGTCCCTTAGCCTCTTTCACTCCTTTAGAACTCTAATTGAAAGAGAGAGAAAGAGAAGAGAAGGAGAATTGAAGAAGAATGCTAAGGAGGAGGAAATTCAGAGAAAACTCTGAATCTTCAGCAAACCTAAGGTATGAACCTAATTCCCATGATTTATTTAAGAGCCTAGAATAGTTCATGAAGAAGATAGGATTAGGAGAAACCCAAATCATCCATCCATGGATAAAATTCCAAGAGAATCCATGGAAAAAGTTATTGTGGACAATGGATGGTGTATAAAATTATAGTTTTGAGCCATAGAACGATCATAAGAAGGACCATGATGGTAAGTCAAAAGATTCAAACATGAAGGAATGGACTTAAGAGTCAAAGGTCGACCATGAACACATGTGGTCGCACGTAGGGTCGCATGGTATCCGACCCCACGAGACCCACATGTTCGACCACAGGCCCTTGAGAAGTTTCAGGGAGGGTATGGTCGCACGTAGGGTCGAAGTATGTCTGACCCCACCTGCGATCCCTCAGTTTCTATTAGTCTAAACATATTGGAATTAATTCTAATTAAAATCTATCGACTTGTTAGGTTTTTCCAGTGATTTAAAAATGAATTATAAAGCTTAAACAAGGATCTACTAGCAATCAAAGGTGAGGGAACAAGACCTAAACTAATTGGCTAATAATAAACTATTTTTATTTATTGTGCCTGATGCCATGAATGATTCTATGCTTGTATGCATGTAATATGCATTTAACATGTCATCCAATATTCCTGCTATTAATGTTCATGCTTATTTAATTTTGTTTATTTATAACATGATGATGATGATGATGCTAGGAATAGGCATGTGAATGTTTATGTGTAGTTAGTGTACTTGATGCGAGTATGGCATCAGGGGAAGTGTGATGCGGTGTGGTCCTAAGCACTTTAGATCTATCTCTACTCAAGTCTTGTCCACTGACATCGTCGTATCACCATTACCTTAGCAGAATTATTACGTCGTAGGGCATCAGGGGTGGTGGTCTCGGACCGTATAGTCTCTGACTCTGTCGGGTGGCCTTAGCTCTATCTCTATGGACGTATTGAGGGATGCTGAGGTGAGGCCTCAGATACACTGTTTGACATTAAGATTGATTAATTAAGAGAGTAGTTGAAGAAGCCAGAAGTACTTTCAAGTGATTTCAAGTGATCTCTGTCTCTTGTTGAAAGGTCATTTTCTCTTTCATTACTAAGCAAGCAAGTCAAGCCAAGCGGGAAGTACTGTCTGTCTGTTAGCTGTCCTTCTATCCATTCGAGTAGGTTCCACAGTTTGCAAGCCCTCGCCAAGGGGCTTACGTGTTGGTATGGGTAGGGCATCAGGGGAAGTGTGATACGGTGCGGTCTTGAGCACTTTAGCTCTATCCCTATTCCATGGTGGGGTAGATGTGGACGACAATGGTGTTTGATCCATTGGGTGGGCTTACACACCCGTGTATAGAGGTGCGGCGGCCACCAAACCTTTCTATTGCACATTGCAAACTTATGAATTAGACCAAAGATATGAATTGAATGCATGCATATGTTTGTTGCATTGTTTTGTTTGCTCACTGAGCCGTGATGTGTGCTCACCCTTTTGACATCGAATATTTTTAATTGATGATGCAAGTACCACTAAAGAAGACTATATGAATGCTCCGACGTATGGACATGCTACGGCGATGGATGCAGAAGTTATGATGGTGTCACATGATTCATCGTGCTAGTGCAACTCATGCGTCTTCGATTAGATTTATAGTTGGATTATTGAGAACATGTAATTGATTAATTTATTTTATTTTATGTCTTTGTCATTTGGAGATAATTGGATAATTTATTTATTTTATCACCATTAGACTCTTAGTTCATTAAATATTAAAGACTTCTGCTATTGTGTATTTATTCTGATTATGGTTGTGGATGTGTATGGTTTAAGCAAACGGACACAGCCTATTCGAGATCCTGGTTGAACCGTTGGTTTATTGACGGTTCATCACACCATTCTGGTTGGTGCAGAATTCGGGTGTGACATCAATTCTTTTGATCTTTAATGGGATTTATTCTAAGGTCATCTTATGGCCATCATTAGTAGTTTCTTATCAATCCTAACCATCAAACTCACTCCTCATGGTTCTCCTTGGGATTTTCTCAAGGAAATCACATAGATCATAATAGGTTGATATTGCCTATCTTCCATAGAAGTCTTATTCCTTAGAGTTTACATCTCCAGAGATTCGTTTCATACCTTTTCCTATGATAGAGAGTCAATCTCTTCTCAGCAAATTCCTCTCCTTAGCTTTTTCTTCTTCTCCTTCTCTTCCTTCTCTTCCTTCCTTTCTCTAGGGTTTACTATGTTCTAAAAGAGTGAAAAAAGGGCTGAGGGACATCCTTTATATAGAGAAAAACTCTCCATATAGAGTCCTCTTTCAATTAGGAAAGCAATCCCTCAGTTTAGAAAAGTTTCCAAAACTCAGAATTTGATCTGGGGTCTCACGGTTGATCATATGGTCGCATAAACTATCAATCATAGGGTTAAAATCATCAATCGTGGGGTTCTGGATTTGAGATTATTGTTCCCTTCCTTATGGTCGACCATACCTACCCAGGTATGCGACCTTAGGTAGGTTTTCAGTGTTTTTAACTCAATTCTCATACCTGGTTTGTGATTTATCTTCACACGCTCGGTCCACTTGGTCCAAGAATAATGGGAAGACCTGACATGACATGGTTAGACCAAGTTAATGGAGTGCAGGTCTTACAACTCCCCCCTCTTATATAAATTTCGTCCTTGAAATTTGCACATCCCTTCCTAGTGAATAGGTGAGGATAATGCTTCCGCATAACGTTTTCTTCTTCCCATGTAATTTCTTCTACATTTTGGCTTCTCCAAGTAACCTTAACGTAGTAAATGTCACGGTTGCAAAGACGTTGCATCTTCCGGCTAGTGATCTCAAAAGGTACTACTTCGAATCTGGTGGATCTGTTGTTAATACGTGTGTTGGATCTCTGACGTACTTCTTCAATTGTAAGACATGGAATACATCATGTACACTAGACATTGATGGTGGTAGTGCTAAGTGATATGCTACTTTTTCACATCTATCTAGAACTTCACAAGGTCCAATATATCTGGGATACACCTTTCCCTTCTGTCCAAACCTTTTCAAACCATGCATAGGAGATATTTTCATAAATACCTTATCACCTGTGGTGAATTTGAGATCTCTGCGTCGATTATCTGCATATTGCTTCGACGGTTCTGAGCTATTCAAACTTTTTCCTTGATAATGTCGACTACTCGACAAGTCTCTTCAACAAACTCTGGTCCAATAATACTAAACTTCGTTCTCTAAGTTCATTCCAAAATAAAGGAGTTCAAAATTTCCTACCATACAGTGCTTCATAAGGTGACATCTGTATAGTCGCTTGATAGCTGTTGTTATAAGCAAACTCAATTAATGGTAATTTCTCATCCCATGATCTTTTGAAATCAATGACACAAGCTCGAAGCATGTCTTCTAAAATCTGAATAGTACGCTCCGACTGTCCGTTTGTCTGAGGATGGAATGCAGTACTAAACTTCAATGTTGTACCCATAGCCTTCTATAATCCTTCCCAAAACTTTGAGGTAAAGCGTGGGTCTCTGTCGGACACAATGCTTTCAGGTACACCATGTAATCGGATAATATTATCTACATAAAGCTTAGCTAACCTCTCTAGAGTATACTGAGGTGGTATAGCTAGAAACGAGTTGTCTTGGTCAAATGATCCATAATCACCCAGACCACATCAACTACTCGGGGAGTCAATGGTAACCTGGTGACGAAGTCCATAATAATGCAGTCCTATTTCCATGTTGGTTCTGGCAGTGGTTGCAACAATTCTGCAGGTCTTTGTCTTTCAGCCTTTACCTACTGACAATTCAAGCATTGAGACACAATTAGCTACATCTGCTTTCATTCCTCTCCATCAATATAGTTTCTTCATCATGATACATCTTTGTACTTCCAAGGTGTACCGAATAAGCGATGGTGTGAGCTTCCTTCATTAATTTGTGTCTAATATCCAAGTTTTCATTTTCAGGAACACATACCCTTCCTTTGTATCTTAGTACCTTTTCAACGTCCAAGGTGAACTCAGGAGTAGTCCTACCTTTTTCGAGGTCTTCTTGCACCGTTCTCAAATAAGGGTCTGATTTAATAGCTGCTTTCACATCGTCTAATGGATCAGGTACAATCTTCAATGTAGCAAACATGTTTGAGAATATATGAATAAACCCTTGGTCAATTGATTCATTCAGAATATCAATCATGAACTGCTCTTTACCGTAATTAAATACTCTCCCTGTAACACACGTCACAGCATTTGCACTAGCTTCTTCTTGGGATTTTTTCATTGTGCTTGTTGTTGAATCTGCAAGTGTACGGATCGTGCAAATAAAATAATGATAAGTCGAGTAACGTTTCCACAGGGAGAATGTTCAATTACCAAACCTAATTAATTCTCTCTATTATTTAGACAACTGAATTACCAAGATTAATAATTAATATACAGATTATGAAACCAATGATAGGATTCGGACTTCCTCAATTAAATTATGCTTAACCAAACCAGACTTATTGAATAAATTTTTGTTGATGCAATGATCAATTCCTTAAGATATTCTATTATCTCTTTCAAGAATAACAAATTATGTCTGTATTAATCCTTCATCTACTTTCGTGTTTGCAGGATTCTAATACAAACTCATTACATTCATTACAATTAAAATAAAGATCACAATGGTGAGCCCTTATGTAAGACCCGTACTCCATTACCCGATCTAAACCTTAAATTCATGTCGTAACAGGTCTTCCAATCATCACCGCGCCAGACGGGACGAGCGAATGACAAACAGGTACGAAACTGACCGATTTAAGTATGAAATATTTCATACCGGTCGATGGTACCGGTCTTCGTACCGATCGACCGGTAAGGCCTGCGCAGCAGACCACTTAGATCCGGAAACGGATCTCTACGGGTCCTACTTTCCAAATTTCAAATCGAAGGATTTTCCTAATCTTAAGAGGTTTCCTAAACCTAACCCAAGCCTATATAAAGACCTCTAAACCTCCTAAAACCTCTTCCATTGATCCTCACAAACCCTAGAGAGGAGAAAGAGGCTGAAGAAGGAGAAGAAGCTAGGAAGGAGAGGGAAGAGCCGACATTGCCGTCCGACGAAGAAAAAGTTATCGCAAGTCAACGGTAAGTGCTCAAACCTCCCTCTACATTATGAATTCTAGGAGGGTTAGTTGTAATGGGGTCAATACCATGCAAAGCAGGTATTGATCTAAACCCTATTTTGCCGTCAAACCCTAATCTAATCGGTAAACCCTAGATTCAAGTTCTAGGTTGAGACCATCGAAACTAGGACTTGAATGGAGTTGGAAACAACTCTAACTTAATGCTCAGACCTAAAATGTGTAGGAGAAACCCTAGGATCAATAGGGGGTGACCGACGAAAGTCAAAAAATCGGACGTATGGTCTTCCAGAGACATACCGGTCAACCATACCGGTCGCACCATATGCGACCGGTACTGTGACCGGTACTTTCCTGGGGACTGGTCTGTGGGGACCGGTCGACCATACCGGTCGCAGGTTTCCCCACAGTGCTGCGACCAGTACCTGTGACCGGTCAGCTCTGAGAGATGTGTTTTTCCATTGTTGGTTTTCCGACCAACGTAAACCTATTCTAATTAAACATAACATTGTGTAGGACCTTGTGATAGCACGTTTTGACCTTGCGACGTGGAGCAAGCTATCAAACAAGCGTCAGGTAAGGGAATCGGACCTAAACCCTAATAATTAAATAACAGTAAACCGTTGTTAATAATTATGGTTCTGTGGATTGATGTTTGTGCATTCTCGCATGTCATCCTTTACTTTCAGTTATTATTATTGTTCATGCATACTGGCTATGCTAGGTTGTTACTGTTAGGCATGTGATTGTTTTTGTTGGTGTGTGGAATGGGAAGTACTGGAGGTATGGGATCATTCCTCACACTAATACATTTTCGTATCGTTCTGTCTTAGCATGCTTGGTGCGGGTAGGGTATCAGGGGGAGGAAGTGGCACTGTGGTCTCCGGCCTGGCCACTAGACTCTAGCTCTATCTCTATGCCGTAGGGAGCTGTGCTGGGATAGGACCTACTGTGATGATATATAGGATTGGTTAGATGCGAGTCCAGTTTGCAAGCCCTCGCCAATAGGGGCTTACGTGTTGGTATAGGTAGAGTATCAGGGGAGGTATTGGCGGTGTTTGATCCGGACGCCTTAGCTCTATCTCTATTCCATGATAGGGTGCATGTGGGACGACAGTGGTGTTTAATCCATTGGGCGGCTTCACACACTCGTGTATAGAGGTGCGGTGGCCGCCAATCCTTTCTATAGCACATTGCAAAACTTAAAACCGGACTGTAATGTGAATGTTACTCATGCATATGTTTGTGCATTGTCTGATTGTCTTACTGAGCTAAGTTGTGAGCTCACCCTTGTATATACATATTTTTAGTTGTTGATGCAGGTTATATAGTGGAGGATTACGTGGACGCTCCAGTGTATGGAGGCGTGGCTGCCCTGGATGTGCAAGCAGGAGAGGACGAGCATGATGCTTCATGCGAGTGCCCTTTCTGCATGTACCTTTAGGATTTGATTTTAATTTATTCTAATTATTTTCAGTTAAAAATACAGTGATGTAAAGATATTAATTTAAGTTTTGGAAATTTGAATAATTGTATATTTTTTTTAAATTTATCAATAGATTACTCAGTTTATTCTATTTAAGACTTCTGCTATATTTATTTTATTCTGATTATGGTTATGTGCAATGGTTTGTATAAGTGGACACGGTCTTATTGAGATCCTGGTGTGAACCGTTGGTTCAATGACGGTTCATTCACACTTCTGGTTCAGTCAAAATTGGGGTGTGACAACTTGGTATCAGAGCTCTTAGGCTCTGTCCAACAGACCATATTGCACTTAACTAAGTCGATGAACTGAGATAGGAAAAATTAAAAGCCTTAATAAGAACGCACCTTAAGCACTGTTTGATGCCTGGGATTAAGTACGAAAGAGCATAGTGTACTATACTAAAGATGGAATTAATAAATAGATATGCTCTAGATAGGAAAACCATAAACTTTTATTAAAATATTTAAATTGTAGCAAATGTTAATGGTGCTACAGGGCATAGTCCACAAGCCGGACAGTTATCCTGTTATATAAACTGTACTGAAAAAAGAGAGGAAAAATAATAAGTCTATCATGGGGTTGGGGGCATAGGAGGAATAGGGTCGGCAATATCATAATCACGCTCATAGGCGACTCTGAGCCAGTGCACCTGCTCCTGGATAACTCTAAGGCTGTGAGCAAGGCGCCCCAAGTCACGGCTCATCTCACGCTGAGCATCCCTGATCTCCGTGAACATACCCATCACGGTGTCGGGAGGAGGCTGAGATGGTCCTGCAGCATGTGTGGGTTGTGGTACTGGCGCTAGAACATCCTCCATCTGATCATCGCCACCCTCATCATCACCCCCTGCCTTTGTTGCATGAGCCGCATTGGCTGCTGCTGCTGCTGCTGCTGTTGCCACGGCTGCTACCCTCCTGAGTGGGCGAGGACGAGCCTCTAATTTCTCATCACTGTTCGGCAGGTTGTCCATCTGCATCCAGAGAATGGCATCCCAGTCAATGTCCGAGGTCATAGTATCCTCAACGGCAGTTTCACCCCTCATGTCCACTCATAATCACTGCAGAAGAGTGGTGATGAGTCGGCCATATGGAAGGTTACTGGCCCGATCGAACAAAGTAGCCTGATGCATGGTCCTGATAATGATGTAGGGAAGACAGACCCGCTCCCCAGTGCAGACGCAATAAGTCAAGTACTGAGTGAGCTGAGACCACTCACTGTGATGGCCGCTCTGAGGCACAATATTGTGCTAGATGATGATAATGTATACCCGAGGCACAGGTCTCAAGCTAGCAGCCTTCATAGGCGCTCCAGGGTTAAGTAGCTGCTCCGAAATCTCCTAGCACATATCGCCTGTGAGAAAGCCCTTCATCTTAGGGGAACAGTAGACCAAGTCCCCATCATTGGGAATCCCTAGAAGATCAGCGAGCTGGTGAGTGTTGAAGGAGATGGGGACACCCTTGGCGAGACTGGTAAGGCGGAGTTCCCTGCATTGACTGAAGTCATTGACATCTCCCTCTATCTCCAGGTTCGCATAGAAGTGTTTAACAAAGTTGGGACGGGTAGTCAGCATATAGGTGATAACGGGCAACCACCCAAGTCTAACAAAAGCTGCATCAACGTCAAACCGCTGCAGCTGCTCCAGGTTCACCCGTCGCCCTGACTCAATATTTTTCTCCTCGAACCAGGGAAAACGGGCTTGCGCCGCCTCAGAACGAAACCACCGCTCATCGAGCTGTGGAACAGGCGGATGCGGACGGTGCATGCCAAGACCAAAGGAACAATTACCCACACCTCTGCATTGAGACATTTTGAACTACAAACAAAGACAAATAAAGAGAAATGGGTTAGAAATTTTTGAAATTTTGGCAGCATAACGACAGTAAATCAAGCAAAAGCCTCGAACTCACCCAAAACTTAGGGAGGAGGACTTACGTAACCCCCAAACACTTCATGAAAACCAAACATACATCAATCAAACAAGAAATTGGGAAATTTCAGAAAATTCAATTTTTTTTACCAAAACCTAGGTTAAAAATCAAAAATTTTGATTTTTTGTAAAAACCTTTCGGTAGAACCTCAAATTGGTTGAGGGCTTTTGCTCATAGAGGTCCCTAAACCCATTCTAAGCTGAAGAAAAAGAGTTCCTACGGTTAGAATTTCCTAAACTAAGAAAAACCTAAATTTTGGGCTTGGAACCATAGAGAAACGATATGAAGGTGATGAATGGAAGGAAAGAACTTACTTGGAGGCGATGTTCTAGGCCTTGATCGGAAGAAAATGGCTTCTAAGATCACTGGTCGGACTATAGCAACTCAACAAGCCAGAGAGGAATCGCCACCGGAGAGGAAGAAGAAAAAAAAGTGAGAAAAATATCACTTTTTCATGATTTTAAAGCCATTCTGGGCATACCGGTCGACGGTTTTGCCCATACCGGTCGACCGCTACCCCCCAAGGTATGTCGACCGGTACCTCTCGGTCAGGAGAGAAATCCTGACCGATCGACTATACCGGTCGCGCCATACCCTACAGGGTAGCGACCGGTACATCGATCGGTACCTCTTGGGAATCCAAAAAATTTTATCCATCTGGACATACCGGTCGCACTACCATACACAGTGCTGCAACCGATATTTGCGATCGGACAACTAATGAAAACCCAAAAAAATTTGGGAAAAATTTGTAAAATTTCGATTTAAGTTTCGTTATGATGTTTCGCCTTGCAATTGTTAAAGACTAACACTATTATGATTATTCGATTGTACCTCATGTGTTATGTCTTCTTCTCAGATCCAAACAGACTAATCTGAGATGGTAGGCGGAAACGGTCATAGAGGTTCACGAAAGCGTCACCACTCCAGGGTGCGCCCAGACGAGGATAATGTGGAAACAGGAAATGTTGATGAGCAAAATATGAACCCAAGCGGTGAAGAAAGGCAGAGTCCCAGAGCACCAACAAATTTGCCAGGACCTCCTCACACAAACTCTGAAACAATTGTGACAAATCTGGTTTATCAGATGGAAGCTCAGCAGAAAACATTCCTGAACGAGATGTTGAAGATGTTCAGGCCACCGGTATATATTCCCACAGAAGGTACACCTGAGTCTAGGGGAAATAACAACACACTGCCAATGAATGGTAGTACTGGGCCGATGGGCCAACGACAGAATCTACAACCACCATACCGATTTCCATCGTCATCTGTCTATCAAGGAATCTATCCATACCCACCACCATGGTATGGAATGAATGCACAGGGGCAGAATGACCTAAGCCAGCGGTGGATAGGTTCTTGAAGCTTTCACAGGGAAACCAGGGAAACCACTATGGCCTGCACAGTGGGTGTCAAAATAGAGAAGAACTTCCGTTTGATGACTTGTACGGAGAATGAGAAGGTGTTGTTTGCTACGCATATGCTCAAGGAAGATGCAAATGCCTAGTGGAATTCTACCCAGTCATACTTAGAGGTAAAGCACAATCAGATCAATTGGGCAACATTCAAGGGAGCTTTCTTCGATAAATACTTTTCGAAGAGCTTTAGAGATCAAATGGAGAAGGAATTTCTCAACCTGCAGCAATCCCAGTCGATGGTTGATGCTTACCAGTAGAGATATGAAGAGCTGTTCTTCTTCGCTCCAGCAAGCATGCAAGAAGAAGAAACCAAGACTCGTAGGTTCACCATGGGATTATGAGGAAGTATCTGAGAGCACGTCTTGGGTTTGGAGAAGAAGATATATAATGAGGCTGTACAGATTGCTAGGGTAATTGAATCCAGTCAAAGAGATAGCTTCTTTGCTCAAAACAGGGGACTAAAGAGGCCTGCTACTGAGACTTCAGGTAGAGGCAATACTAGACCATTCCGTCCATACAGGGCTCAGTCCACTGTGGAGCCTGCAAGGAACACTACTGCACCACCACCGTCATAGTTTGCTGGACAGAACCCAAACGTTAAATGTTTCAACTGTCAGCAATTGGGTCATTATGCGAAGACCTATACTCTACCTAAGAAGCAACTGTCCGGCAAGGAAAGGTATTCGCAGTCACCACTGAAGAGGCAGCCGCGTCACCTGATGTGGTTACTGGTATGATTCTATCCCTTCCTATTTGACTTACTGTTGGTTGTATTGGAGCATGTAGAACTAAGGGATAATTAAATTTCAGGGACTCTAAATATAGCTGGTATACCTGCCAGAGTACACTTTGACTCTGGGGCCACGCATTCCTTCGTTTCTATTTCTTTGGGAAGCGAATGGAATTACCTGTCAAGTGTTTGAACCCAAGCTTGATAGTTTGCTCTCCATTGGGAGTCGAAGTGGCGTTGAATGAATACTATGGACCGTGTACAGTTAGTATTGAAGGCCGAAACCTAGAAGCAAATCTGGTTCTACTCGAGATGGCAGACTTTGACGTCATCTTGGGAATGGATTGGCTAGGCCATCATTCGGCTATCTTATTATGTGGTGAAAGGAAACTTGTGCTTAAATATGAGAAAGGAAAAGAGTTTAGCTTTACTGGGACCAAGTTACCTAGGAAGCGGAAGCTGATTCTCTCCGCCCTGAAAGCTAAGAGATGCTTAGAGAAGGGAGGAGTGGGGTACTTAGTGTCTATGGTCGACATAACTGCTAAGGTGCCAAAGATGGAAGATCTAGACGTGGTACGAGAGTTTTCAGACGTATTTCCAGAAGATTTACCAGGTCTACCTCCAGACAGGGCTACAGAGTTCGTGATAGACCTTATGCCAGGGTCAGCGCCGGTGTCTAAGGCACCGTACAGGATGGCCCCTATTGAATTAAAGGAGTTGAAGACCCAATTACAAGAACTACTAGATAAGGGCTTCATACAACCAAGCATATCGCCATGGAGAGCACCTGTATTGTTCGTCAAGAAGAAGGACGGTAGCGTACGGCTATGTATCGACTACCGAGAGCTGAATCAGTTAACCATCAAGAACCGATATCCTTTGCCTAGGATTGATGATCTATTCGATCAGTTGCAGGGTGCAAAGGTTTTCTCGAAGATTGATCTTAGATCAGGGTATCACCAATTGAAGATCAAGGCCGCAGATATTCCGAAGACTGCTTTCAGGACAAGGTATGGACATTATGAGTTCCTTGTAATGTCATTCGGGTTGACTAATGCTCCAGCGTCGTTCATGGAACTGATGAACCGAGTGTTTCATGACATTTTGGACACTTCAGTCATCATATTCATTGACGACATATTGATCTACTCGCAAGACAGGGAGACTCATGCGACACATTTGAGAGCAGCCCTACAACGGCTGAGAAGAGAGAAGCTTTAAGCCAAGTACAAGAAATGTAAATTTTGGTTGAAGGAAGTGGCCTTCTTGGGTCACGTAGTATCTGCAGACGGTATCAAGGTAGATCCAAGCAAGATCGCAGCTATAGTAGGATGGGATGCATTAAAATCAGTTGCGGAGATTCGTAGTTTCCTTAGATTGGTTGGTTACTATAGAAGATTCATGGAAGACTACTCAAGGATCGTTGTTCCACTTACCAGACTAACCAATAAAGGGGAAAAGTTCATATGGACGGATGAGTGTGAAAAGTGCTTTCAGACTTTGAAGTCAAGACTAGTCTCTGCACCTATCTTGACCATCCCGGCACCAGGCTTGTCGTTTACCTTATAAAATGGATGCCTCAGGGTTGGGCCTTGGATGTGTGTTAATGCAAGGAGAACAGATTATTGCCTATTCATCAAGACAGTTGAAAGAGCATGAAAAGAACTATCCTACGCATGATCTGGAGTTAGCAGCGGTTATTCACGCAATCTAGACTTGGAGACACTACCTTTATGGTGAAAAGTTTCAGATTAAGTCGGATCACAAGAGCTTAACTTATCTTTTCACTCAGAAGGACCTGAATATGAGATGGAGGAGATGGCTGAAACTATTAAAAGATTATGATTGTGATATCCAGTACCATCCGGGTAAGGCAAATGTTGTGGCTGATGCCTTAAGCCAAAAGTGGGCATTGAAGCCTGAGGCAGGACCTAGTACAAATGATGCATTGTGTGCTGCAGCCTCAAGCTCAATAGAAAATGATGAAGAGTATATATTAGAAATTGTAGGAGATCCAGTGAAACAGGGCTTAATTCATAAGTTCACGTTGATGTTCGCAGCCTTGAAGATCTCATCGGATCTAAAAGATGAGGTCAAAGTAGCAATCCTACAGGATCCACACATCAAGACTGTGCAAGAAGATCTAGAGAAGGGTAAAAGTAACCCTAACTTTACCTTGGATTCAGACAAGGTACTCAGGTATCGTGGACGATTATGTATACCTGAGAGTGAGAACTCAAATATCAGAGATCGAGTTATGATAGAAGCTCATTACACCCCATATTCGGTACATCCAAGAAGTACCAAGATGTACCATGATTTAAGAAGATTATATTGGTGGAGGGGTATGAAAGCGGATGTAGCTTGGTTCGTATTCCAATGTCTGAATTGCCAGCAAGTTAAAGCTGAAAGGCAGAGACCCACAGGTTTGCTACAACCACTATCGGAGCCAGCATGGAAGTGGGATTTTATCACAATGGATTTCGTCACTGGCCTACCCTTGACACCAAGGTCAATGGATGCAGTATGGGTTATAGTCGATCGACTTACCAAGACAACTCGATTCATCGCTATCAAAACTCAGTATACCATGGAGAAGCTGGCCAAGCTATATGTGGATAATATAGTCAGACTTCATGGCGTCCCAGAAAGTATAGTATCTGATAGAGATCCCCGTTTTACATCAAAGTTCTGAGAAAGATTACAGAAAGCAATGGGAACCAAGCTGAAGTTTAGCACGCTTCACCTCGAAGACGGGCACAAAAGAACTATTCAAATCTTAGAAGATATGCTTAGAGCATGTGCTCTAGATTTCAAAGGAGCTTGGGACGAGAAGCTATCACTCATGGAGTTTGCTTATAACAACAGTTACCAGGCTAAGATCCAAATGCCTCCATATGAGGCACTATATGGGAAAAAAAGTCGTACACCTTTGTTATGGAATGAGATGGGAGAGATAAGAATTATAGGACCGGAGTTCATCGAAGAAACTTGTCGAGTGATTGATCAAATCAAGGAAAGAGTGAAGATAGCTCAAGTTCGACAAAAGCACTATGCAGATAACCAACGTCGAGATCTGGAATCGCGGAGTGAAAAGGTTCTAAATATACACCGCGGCGAGGTCTGAAACGGTTTGTCAAGTGTTCATGATGTGTTCCATGTTTTTTTATTGAAAAAGTACATCAGGGATCCATCGCACATCTTGACAGCAGACCCACCAGACTTGACGTTTGAAGTTGTACCTGTGATGCTCACAAGCCAAAAAGTACAACATCTCCGAAGCAAGGATATCCACTATGTGAAAGTGCATTGGAAAAGCCAAGATATGAAAGAAATTACTTGGGAGGAAGAGAACGCAATGAGAAAGGAATACCCTAACCTTTTTTATGACCAAGGTACGTCTAAATTTTGAGGCCGAAATTTATTTTAAGGGTGGGGGAGTTTTGAAACCGACATGCAAATTTTGGGGATGAAATTTCTTTTAAGGGTGGGGGAGTTGTAAGACCCGCACTCCATGAACCCGATCTAAACCTTGAATTCATGTCGTAATAGGTCTTCCAATCATCACCAGGCCAGATGGGACGAGTAGATGACAAACAGGTACGAAATGGACCGATTTAAGTATGAAATATTTCATACCGGTCGATGGTACTGGTCTTGGTACCGGTCGACCGGTATGGCCTGCGCAGCAGACCACTTAGATCCAAAAATGGATCTCTGTGGGTCCCACTTTCCAAATTTCAAACTGAAGGACTTTCCTAATGTTAGGAGGTTTCCTAAACCTAACCCTAGCCTATATAAAGACCTCTAAACCTCCTAAAACCTCTTCCATTGATCCTCACAAACCCTAGAGAGGAGAAAGAGGTTGAAGAAGGAGAAGAAGCTAGGAAGGAGAGGGAAGAGCCGCCATTGTCGTTCGACAAAGAACAAGTTACCGCAAGTCAATGGTAAGTGCTCAAACCTCCCTCTACATTATGAATTCTAGGAGGGTTAGTTGTAATGGGGTCAATACCATGCAAAGCAGATATTGATCGAAACCCTATTTTGTCGTCAAACCCTAATCTAATCAGTAAACCCTAGATTTAAGTTCTAGGTTGAGACCATCGAAACTAGGACTTGAATGGAGTTGGAAACAACTCTAACTTAATGCTCAGACCTAGAATGTATAGAAGAAACCCTAGGATTAATAGGGCGTGACCGACGGAAGTCGAGAAACTGGACGTATTGTCTTCCGGAGACATACCGGTCGCACCATATGCGACCGGTACTACGCTCGGTACTTCCCAGGGACTGGTCTGTGGGGACCGATCGACCATACCAGTCACAGGTTGCCCCACAGTGCTACGACTGGTACCTATGACAGATCAGCTCTGAGAGATTTGTTTTGCCATTGTTGGTTTTTCGACCAACGTAAACCTATTCTAATTAAACATAACATTGTGTAGGACCTTGTGATAGCACGTTTGGACCTTGCGACGTGGAGCAAGATATTAAACAAGCGTCAGGTAAGGGAATCGAACCTAAACCCTAATAATTGAATAACAGTAAATCATTGTTAATAATTATGGTTCTGTAGATTGATGTTTGTGCATTCTCGCATGTCATCATTTACTTTCAGTTATTATTATTGTTCATGCATACTTGCTATGCTAGGTTGTGACTGTTAGGCATGTGATTGTTTTCGTTGGTGTGTGGAATGGGAAGGATTGGAGGTCTGGGATCATTCCTCACATTAGCACCTTTTCGTATCGTTCTGTCTTAGCATGCTTGGTGCGGGTAGGGTATCAGGGGGAGGAAGTGGCACTGTAGTCTCCGGCCTGGCCGCTAGACTCTAGCTCTATCTCTATGCCGTAGGAGCTATGCTGGGATAGGGTCTACTGTGATGACATATAGGATTGGTTAGATGCGAGCCCAGTTTGCAAGCCCTCGCCAATAGGGGCTTACGTATTGGTATGGGTAGAGTATCAGAGGAGGTGTTGGCGGTGTTTGATCCGGATGCCTTAGCTCTATCTCTATTCCATGATAGGGTGCATGTGGGATGACAGTGGTGTTTGATCCATTGGGCAGCTCCACACACTCGTTTATAGAGGTGCGGTGGCCGCCAATCCTTTCTATAACACATGGCAAATTTGAAATCAGACCATAATGTAAATGTTACTCATGCTTATGTTTGTGCATTGGTTGATTGTCTTCCTGAGCTAAGTTGTGAGCTCACCCTTGTATATATACATGTTTTTAGATGTTGATGCAGGTTATACAGTGGAGGATTACGTGGACGCTCCAGTGTATGGAGGCATGGCTGCCCTGGACGTGCAAGCAGGAGATGACGAGCATGACGCTTCATGCGAGTGCCATTTCTGCGTGTACCTTTAGGATTTGATTTAATTTGTTCTAATTATTTTTGGTTGGAAATACAGTGATGTAAAGATATTTATTTAAGTTTTGAAAATTTGAATAATTAAATATTTTATTTAAATTTATCAATAGATTACTCAGTTCATTCTATTTAAGACTTTTGTTGTATTTATTATATTCTGATTGTGGTTATGTGCAATGGTTTGTATGAGTGGACATGGTCTTATTGAGATCCTGGTGTGAATCGTTGGTTCAGTGATGCTTCACTCACACTTCTGGTTCAACCAAAATTAGGGTGTGATACCTTATTTCTAAGAAAATACTCAACCAATGACTTATATTTTATGAACTGATATCAATCTTTCGCTTTCGCTTCCTCAATTGATACCTTGAGATATGCAATTAGTGATCAATTAATCACATGTAATTTTTTAAAAATACCATATTACATAAAACATAATCATTCAAAAGTTAAGGATTTAATCAACACAATTTCAATGAATCCATCCTAATCCTAGAATAAGAAATCTAGCAATTCATCATTGATAATTCTAAAACATAAATAAAGGGATCACAGAGAAAAGGGATGAACTCGTAATAGGAATAGATGAAGCTTGAATCCAGAATTTCTCTCTAGTCTTCTAGCTCCATCCCTCTCGAACTCTCCATCTCCAATGTGCCTTGTAGCCCCTTCTATGAACAGCTCCTCTCGCTCTCTGTATTTTTCTTTTCTTCTTCTTCTTAATTTACAAGCTTACAGTCCCATAAAATCAGTCTTTTACAATCTTGCAACTTTCCCAATTTGTTGGAGAATGCTGATTTTAAGGCAAATTTTGGTCAATTAATTTTCAAATCATTTAGGAATATAACACCAAGCTTTGAGCTGTCTTAACACCTCTTATTTAGTCCTTATCCAATTCAAAAACCTACCAAATAACCAAAAATAACTAAGAATTAAATAAATTAATAAAATACTTAAAACGTTAATTAAATTAAACTAAATGTCTAAGAAAAATTATAAAATTAAACTAAATATGATCAAGAATGTGCTAATTAATTTCACGTATCAAATACCCCCAAACTTAAATATTTGCTTGTCCTCAAGCAAAAGAAAAACCATATTTAGAACAAAGGATACGAAGCATATTTAAAATCACTCCTCACGTCCAAGACTCCTACCATGCGAACATCAAATTTTCAACTTTAACACAACAATAGCAAATAAAGAAAAACTAAGCATACTCATGTTCTCAAATTCAAATATCCACACATAATTCTAAACTAATCATGCTTATCATGCAACCAACATAATTTATTTATGTACAACTAAACTTGCAATCATCCCTTCTCACTACTACAAATAATGGTAGCAAACTAGGGCTCACTCTTCTTTTCTTTCTTTTTTTTTTTTTTTTTATTGGTGGTTGCATTTTATGCTCTCCCACCTCAAGCAATGTTTGGTATAGTGATAGCATTTTATGCTCTCCCACTATACACATGTGTTTATGGTTGAGTAAAAATTTGATTATTCATTTCTCAATTCCACCATGTGCTTTCCCATTAGCTTGAATTTTTTTTTTCAATGATACCACCCTATTTACTTAACCATGTTTAGGCCTAGATCAAAGGGAATATTCACAAGAAAAGCAATGCACTCATATTTTATGCATAGTCACATAACTCACACAACTTTTCCTAGAACATGAATTTCAATAATCTTTTGAAGAAAACAAACATGCTTAATCTTGTTTTATAAGATATTGCCCATCCTAAGTTAAAACTTCAATGCTTAAACATGACTAGAAACCCAAATGTAAATCATGACTCCAAATAACAAGTTCATTCTTCTTATTTTCTCACAAAAACTTTTAGTTCGAGGGTTAACCAAAGATGCTTTTTTTTTTCAAAAATTACACCTAGCAGGTAAACAGGTATAAGAATTATCAATCATCCCCCAAACCTAATTTAAACATTGTCCTCAATGTGAAAGTAAATAAGAAAGGAAGAATAATATTCAAATCGATTTATTACTCCATGTTCTCGTACCTGAACAACACAACCAAAAGAGGGTAAGTACGGTCATATTTATTCAACAACTAGAAGAAGACGAAAAAGAGAAAACAATAATAATAATAATAAAGAAAGAGAAAGATAGTGTAGCTTGGGTTGCCTCCCAAAAAAATGTTTGTTTATAGTCGTTAGCTTGACTACCAATCCATCAACTATAGCTAGGTTCTTCCAAGGAGTATGTCACTTCTTTAAGTACCACATCACCAATAAGATAGGGCTTCAAACGTTTCCCATTCACCTTGAATATACTAGTAGCCTCACTATGAACCTCAACAGCACCATATAGATATACTTTTGTTACCATGAATGGGCCAGACCACCTTGACCGAAACTTGCCTGGGAATAGCTTAAGTCGTGAATTGAAGAGTAGTACTCGTTGCCCAACCTCAAAGTCTCTTTTCTGAATATGCTTATCATGCCAATACTTAGTTTTTTCTTTGTAAATCCAAGTATTTTCATAAGCATTCAGCCTAAACTCCTCCAATTCACTCAACTGTAACAACCTCTTTTCTCCAGCAACCTTCAAATCCATGTTCAGTTCTTAAATTACCCAATTAGCCTTATGCTCCAACTCAACTGGTAAGTGACAAGACTTCCTAAAGACAAGTCTATTTGGAGACATGCCTAAGAGTGTCTTGAAAGCAGTCTGGTATGCCCATAATACATCATCATGTTTGGTTACCCAATCTTTCCTTGATCTTCCAACAGTTTTCTCTAAAATCAACTTTAGTTCTTGGTTGGATAATTCTACTTGCCCATTTGTTTGAGGATGATAAGCAAGTGCTACCTTGTGTGTGACTCCATATTTCTTTAATAGAGTGTCAAACGATTGATTGCAGAAATGGGATCCTTGATCACTGATGATAATTCTTGGTACACCTAACCTCGAAAAAATATTCTTCTTAAGAAACTTAGTTACCACCCGAGAATCATTGGTCTGAGTTGTTATTGCCTCCACCCATTTGGAAACATAGTCTACTACTACCAGTATGAACTAATTGTTGAAAGACGATGGAAATAGACCCATGAAGTCAATCCCCCACACATCAAACAATTCAACCTTCAAAATACTATTTTGTGGTATCTCATTCCTTTTGGTCATGTTTCCTACTCGTTGACATCGAACACATGTAGCCACATATGTAAGACCTGCACTCCGTAAACCCGGTCTAAACCTCGGTTTTATGTCGTAGCAGGTCTTTCGATCATCATTGAGCTAGACGGGACGAGCGGATGACAAACAGGTACGAAATCGGATCAAAGACGGTCAAATAATCATTATTCTATGTTGACCGGTCGATGGTACCCGTCCTGGTACCGGTTGACTGGTCAGCTCTGCGCAACTGACTACGGAGATCCAAAAATTGATCTCTGTGGGTCCCACTTTCCTAAACCCTAATGCATGAACCTTCCTAATCCTAATAGGGTTACTAAACCCTAATTCTAGCCTATATAAACACTCTTAAACCTCCTCAAATCCTTTCCATTGTCTCTCACAAACCCTAGAGAGGAGAAGGAGGTTGGAAAGGAGAAGGAGCTAGGAGGAAGAAGGAAGTACCACCATTTACCGTTCGACGACACTCACGTTACGCCAGTCAACGGTAAGTGTTTTAACCACTCTTCTTATCCTACGACTCTAGGATAGTTATAGGGGTGGATCAATACCATGCAAAGTAGGTATTGATCTAAAACCCTGAATTGGATATTAAACCCTAGGTTTCCGTCAAACCCTAGATTTGAGTTTCGAGATGATATTCATCGAAACTAGACTTGAATGAGTTGGAGATAACTCTAACTCAAAGCTCAGACTTAGAATGGATAGGAGAAACCCTAAAAATCCAAGGAGATCGATCGATGATAGTTGAAAAATCAAGTGTATGGTCTTCCGGAGACATACCGGTCGACCACACCGGTTGTTAGTTTGCTCACAGAGCTACAACCGGTACGTTGCGACCGGTCAGCTCTGAAAGGCTGGTTTTAAACTTTGTTGGTTTCCGACCAACGTGAAACCTTAAGGAAACTATTCTAATGAAACCCTAATAATATTGTAGGACTTTGTGAAAGCACGTTTGGATCTTGCGACGTGGAGCAAGCTAACAAACGAGCGTCAGGTAAGGGAATATGACCTAAACCCTAATAATTAATGGACAGTAAATCGTTGTTAATAACTTGAATATATATGATGTGATGTTTGTGCATATTCACATGCCATCCTTTACTTTCCGTTATTATTATTATTCATGCATGATAGGATGTGATTGTTTTCGTTGATGTATGGAGTGGGGCATGGAGTCTGAGATGATTCCTCATACTGGCAATTTTTGTAGTATTCTATCTTAACATGCTTGGTACGGGTGGGGCATCAGGGGAAGGTCGTGGTACGATGGTCTCCGATGTTGATGCTGGCCTGGCCATGGTTATGTGGCATTGTGGTCTCCGAGGTCGACGCTGGCTTGTCCACGATGCTTTAGCTCTATCTCTATGCCATAGGGAGTTATGTTGGGGTAGGGTCTACCTGTGTATTGTTTTATCCTAGTGGGTTAGTTGCGGGTAGGGTATCAGGGGAGGTACGGGATGCCTTAGCTCTATCTCTATGCCGTAGACGGATGTGCTGGGATAGAGCATACATTGATGACATATAGGATTGGTTAGTTGCGAGCACAGTTTGCAAGCCCTGGCCAGTAGGGGCTTAGGTACTGGTATGGGTAGAGCATCAGGGGAGGTACGAGGATATCTTAGCTCTATCTCTATTCCATGATGGGTGCATGTGGGCCAATGGGGGTGTGATCCATGAGGTGCCACACACTCATGTATAGAGGTGCGGGGGCCACCAAACCTTTCTATAGCACATTGCAAACTTAAACCAGACCACAGCATAAAATGATTGTTACTCATGCATAATATTGTGAAACTGTCTGATTCTCTTACTGAGTTAAGTTGTGAGCTCACCCATTGTATATATACATGTTTTTAGATGTTGATGCAGGTTACACAGTGGACGACTATGTGAATGCTCCGGCGTATGGTGATGTTGCTGGTTTGGGTGTACAGGCAGGGGAGGACGAGCATGACGCTTCATGCGAGTGCCCTTTCTGCGTGTACCTGTGATTGATTTTATTTATTTGTTTTAGTTATTTTCGATTGACTTTTAAAGAGATGTAATGATATTATATTTTATGATTGGTTTTGAATAATGGGATATTTTATTTAATTTATCAATAGATACTCAGTTCATTTTATTTAAAGACTTCTGCTGTATTATTTATATTCTGATTGTGGTTATGTGCAATGATTTGTATGAGTGGACACGGCCTATTCGAGATCCTAGTGTGAACCGTTGGTTCGATGACGGTTCACTCACACCATTCTGGTTGGATCAGAATTGGGGTGTGACAACTTGGTATCAGAGCCCTCGGGCTCTATCCAACAGACCATATTGCACTTAACTAAATCGATGAACTGAGTTAGGAAAATTTAAAAATCTTAATACAAACACACCCTAAGCATTGTTTGATACCTGAGACGGACTAAGAAAGAGCATAACATACAATATTAAATATGGAACTTAACAATTGCACATACATTAGTTAGGTGAACCATGAAAACTTTCATTAATCAGAAAAAAGAGTATCAAATGAAATAGTGCGACATGGTACGGTCCACAAGCCGGACAGTTACCCTGATACATATATATACCAGAAAGAAAAGAGAGAAAATAAAAGAAAATCATGGGGTAGGGGGCCTAGGAGGAATAGGGTCCGCTATGTCATAATATCGCTCATAAGCGACCCTAAGCCAGTGTACCTGGTCCTGTGTCACCCGTAGGCTACGAGCCAGACGTCCCAACTCCTGACCCATCTCTCGCTGAGACTCTAGGATGACCCTCTGAGTGTCCCTGATCTCAGTGAACATGCTCAACATCGGGTCTGGAGGGGAATGAGACGGTCCAGCTGTAGATGTAGATGGTGGTGCTGTAAGTGTAGGCTGTGGAGCTAGCGCTGGTACACCCTCTGCCCTATCCTCGTCATCATCACTCTCGGCCTCTGCTGCATAGGTCGCATTGGCTACTGCTGCTGCAGCTGCTACCCTCCTGAGTGGGTGAGGGCGAGCCTCCAACTCGTCATCGCTAATTGGCAGATTATCCATCTGCATCCTCAGAATGGCATCCCAGTCGATGTCGGAGGTCATGGTGTCCTCAACAGCCACCTCGCCTCTCATGCTCACTCCTAGGCAGCGTAGAAGGGATGTGATGAGACGACCGTATGGAAGGTTACTGGCCTGATTGGCCAGGGTCGCCTGATGCATGGTGCGGATGACAAGGTAAGGGAGAGAAACCTGCTCCCCTGTGCAGACACAGTAAGTAATGTACTGAGTGAGCTGAGATAACTCACTGTAGTGGCCGCTCTGGGGCACAATGTTGTGCTGGATGATGCGGCTATAAACTCGAACTAGGGGCTTCAGACTAGCCGCCTTCATAGGAGCCCCAGGATTTAGGATCTGCTCTACTATCTCTCGGCGTAGGTCTTCGCTCAGATAGCCCTTCACCTTTGGAGGGCAGTATACTAGGTCTCCATCATTGGGTACCCCCAGCAGGTCAGCCAACCGATGAGTGTCGAAGGAGATATGGACACCCTTGACGTAGCTGGAGATGCGCAAGTCCCTACCCTGATTGGGATCGTTGACATCCCATGAAGCTCCAGGTTAGCATAGAAATGCTTAACCAGGTTGGGACGAGTGGTCTCTGTGTATGAGATGACAGGCACCCACCCAAGCGCGTCAAAAGCTGCTCGCACATCGAACCTGTCCAACTGTTCCAAGTTAACTCACCATCCAGATTCGATGTTTTTGCTATCAAACCAGGGGAAACGAGCTTGTGCCGCCTCAGAACGAAACCACAGTTCATTGAGCTGTGGAGCCGGTGGCTGAGGAGCGCGCACGCTCGAGCCATGAGGACGGTTGCCAAGAGCACGTCGTGGAGCCATTAAACTGCAAAACAAAAAGAAAGCAAGAAGAAAATGTTAAATTTTGTCAAAATTTCGGCAGCATAACGACAGTAATTTGGGAAAAAGCCTCAAACTCACCCAAAAACTTGGGGAGGAGGACTTATGTAACCCCCACACTCTTCAACAAATCAATGGCAGGCAAGTACAACAAGAAATTTCAGGAATTTAAGAAAAATCAAGAAATTTCAAAATTTTTGGAAAACCTAGGTTAAAACTTGTAAAAATTCGATTTTTAGGAAAACCGATCAGTGGAACCTCAAATTGGTTGAGCGCTTTTGCTTTTAGGGGTCCCTAAACCCTTTCTAATCTGAAGGAAAAGAGTTCCTACGGTTAGAATCTCTCAATCAAAGAAAAACCTAGAATTCTAGGTATAGACGACATGGAGAAATTGTAAAAAGTTGTTGAAGAGAGAAAAGACTTACCTGGAGACGATGTGCTAAGTCTGGATCGGAAGGAAATCACTCCCAAGATGACCGGTTGGACTGTAGCAACTCAGAATCTAGAGGAGAATCGCCACCGGAGGAGAGGAAGGAAAGAAAAGTGAGAGAAATCTCACTTTTTGCGATTTTAAAAGCATTTTTGGGTATACCGGTCGATATACCGGTCGACCGGTACCCCTCCAGGGCTGCGACCGCTATGTCTCGATCAGAATGAAAATTTTGACCGGTCGACTATACCGGTCGCAACTTTCCTACAGAGTGTCGATCGGTACCCCAAAGAGACTGCGACCGCAATGTCTCGGTCAGAATGAAAATTCTGACCGGTCGACTATACCGGTCGCACAATGTTCTACAGTGGTGCGACCGGTATGTTGCAACCGGTCAGCACCAGAACAGCCAAAAAATGTTGTAAAATTTTTGTTATTTTTTTTTAATTTTGTAAATTGAAATGTAAATTTTTTACTGTCTCGCCTTAGATTGTTCACGACTAATACCACTACTATTCTTCTCATGTGTTATGTCGTCTTCCCAGATCTAAACTGAACAGTCTGAAATGGTAGGCGGAAACGGTCGTAGAGGTCAAAAACGTCACCAGGCTAGGATTCTCCTCGAGGAAGAAGAACAGGTTGAACCAGGACATGTTAGAGAGCCAAGCCCAGAAGTTGAGGAAGAACAGGTCCCAAGGGTACCGACAAATTTGCCTGGGCCACCTCACAGGAATTCTGAGACCATCGTTACAAATCTGGTCTATCAGATGCAAGCTCAGCAGAAAGCATTCCTGAGCGAGATGTTGAAGATGTTCAGGCCACCGGGTCCTATTCCCACTGAACGTACGCCTGAGTCTGGAGGGAATAATACTACACATCCAATGCATGGTAGTATAGGGCTGATGGGCCAAGCCCAGAATGTACTACCACCGCACCAGTTCCCATCGTCTTCTGCTTATCAGGGAGCCTATCCATATCCACCACCATGGTACGGAATAAATACACAGGGACAGCACGATCTGAGTCGAGCGGTGGACAGGTTCCTAAAGCTGAAGCCTTCTTCATTCACAGGTAAGACAGAGAAACCATTGTGGCCAACACAGTGGGTTGCAGAAATGGAGAAGAATTTTCGACTGATGACTTGTACAGAGGATGAAAAGGTCATGTTTGCCACACATACGCTGAAAGAAGATGCAAATGCTTGGTGGAATTTCACATGAGCATATCTAGAGACAAAGCATACACAGGTGGATTGGGAAGTGTTCAAGGTTGCCTTATTCGATAAATATTTTCCGAAGAGTTTCAGAGATCAGATGGAGAAGGAGTTCCTTAATCTACAGCAGTCTCAGTCGACTGTGGATGCTTACCAGCAGAGGTACGAGGAGTTATTTTTCTTCGCACCGGCAAGTATGCAAGAGGAAGAGACCAAGACACGTAGGTTCACCATGGGACTGCGTGGAGGCATCAAAGAGCATATATTGGGTTTGGACAAGAAAATTTATAATGAGGCTGTACAGGTTGCGAGTGATAGAATCCAGTCAGAGGGATAGCTTCTTTGCACAGAACAGGGGAGTGAAGAGATCCGCTATTGAGAGTTCGGGTGGCGATAACAATAGACCTTTCTGCCCATACAGGGCTCAGACCGCTACAGTGCCTGTAAGGAACAATATGGCACCACCTGTGCTCCAATTCGCTAGACGCAACCCGAACATTAAATGTTTCAACTGTCAACAAGTGGGTCATATTGCAAGGACCTGCACTCTACCGAGGAAGCAACCTCCCCATCAAGGAAAAGTATTTGCGGTCACTACTGAAGAGGCAGCCGCATCACCTGATGTGGTCACTGGTACGACTCTATCCCTTACTATTGAGCTTACTATTTCATTATGTGTGTGAGCATGTAGAACTAAGGGACAATAAAAATCTCAAGAATTGTAAATGTAGCTGGTATACCTGCCAGAGTACTCTTTGACTCTGGAGTCACGCACTCATTTGTTTCTATTTCCTTTGAAAAGCGAATGGAGTTACCAATCAAGCACTTAAACCCAAGCTTGATAGTTCGCTCTCCGCTGGGAGTCGAAGTGGCTTTGACGAAATATTTTGGGCCGTGTACAGTTTGTATTGAGGGATGAGACTTAGAAGCAAGTTTGGTATCACTCGAGATGGCAGACTTTGATGTCATCTTGGGAATGGATTAGCTAGGCCATCATTCAGTTATTCTATTATGTGGTGAAAGGAAGCTTGTGCTTACAGACAAAAAGGGGAAGGAGTATAGCTTCACTGGAACCAAATTACCTAGGAAGCGGAAGCTAATTCTCTCTGCCCTAAAAGCTAAGAGATGCTTAGAGAAGGGGGGAGTGGGGTATCTAGTATCTATAGTCGACATCACTGCTGAGGTGCCAAAGATGGAAGATCTAGATGTGGTACGAGAGTTTCCAAATGTATTTCCAGAGGATCTCCCAGGTTTACCACCAGACAGGGCTACAGAATTTGTGATAGACCTTATGCCAGGTTCGGCGCCGGTGTCTAAAGCACCATACAAGATGGCCCCTACCGAGTTAAAGGAGTTGAAGACCCAGTTACAAGAATTGTTGGATAAGGGTTTCATACGACCTAGCATATCACCTTGGGGAGCACCTGTACTATTTGTCAAGATGAAGGACGGAAGTGTAAGACTATGCATTGACTACCGTGAACTGAACAAGTTGACGATCAAGAATCGGTATCCTTTGCCTAGAATCGATGATCTGTTCGATAAGTTACAGGGTGCAAAGGTTTTCTCGAAGATTGATCTCCGATCGGGGTATCACCAACTGAAGATCAAGCCAGAGATATTCTGAATACTGCTTTCAGGACGAGGTATGGACATTATGAGTTTCTAGTAATGTCATTTGGGTTGACCAATGCCCCAGCGTCATTCATGGAACTAATGAACCGAGTGTTTCATGATATGTTGGACACTTCGGTCATCGTATTCATCGATGACATATTGGTCTACTCAAAGGACATGGAGGTTCATACAACACATTTGAGGGCAGCCCTACAACGGCTGAGACAGGAGAAGCTTTATGCTAAGTTCAAGAAATACGAGTTTTGGCTGAAGGAAGTGGCTTTCTTGGGCGATGTAGTATCTGAAGACGGTATCAAGGTTGATCCAAGTAAGATAGCTGCCATAGTAGGATGGGAAGCACCAAAATTTGTTGCGGAGATTCGCAGTTTCCTTGGGTTGGCTGGTTATTATAGAAGGTTCGTGGAAGACTACACCAGGATCACTGTTCCACTCACCATAATGACCAAGAAGAGGGAGAAATTCATATGGACAGATGAATGCGAGAAGTGTTTTCAGACTTTGAAGTCAAGACTAGTCTCTGCACCTATCTTGACCATCTCAGAACCAAGCGTACCGTTTACTTTATATACGGATGCTTCAGGGTTGGGTATTGGGTGTGTATTGATGCAAGGAGAACAGGTGATTGCTTACGCATCAAGACAGTTAAAGGAGCATGAGAAGAATTATCCTACGCATGATTTGGAGCTAGCAGCAGTTACAAGACTTGGAGACACTACTTGTACGGTGAGAAGTTTCAGATTAAGTCAGATCACAAGAGTTTAACTTATCTTTTCACTCAGAAGGATCTGAATATGAGACAGAGGAGATGACTGGAGTTACTAAAAGATTATGATTGTGACATCCAGTATCATCCGAGTAAAGCAAATGTTGTGGCTGACGCCTTAAGCAGAAAGTGGGCATCGAAACCTGAGGCAGGACCAAGTACAAATGCTGCATTATGTGCCATAGCCTCAAGTTCAATTGAAGGGGATGAAGAGTATATAATAGAGACTGCAGAAGATCCAGTCGAGCAAGGCTTAATTCATAAGTTCACCATGATGTTCGTAGCTTTGAAGATCTCACCGGATCTAGTTGATGAAGTCAAGGTAGCAATCCTACAGGATCCAAATCTCAAGACACTGCAAGAAGACCTAAAGAAGGGTACGAGCAGTCCTGACTTTACCTTGGATTCAGACAAGGTACTCAGTTATCGTGGACGGTTATGTATACCTGAGAGTGAAGACTACAACATCAGAGATCGAGTTATGACGGAAGCTCATTACACTCCATATTCGGTACATCTAGGAAGTACCAAAATGTACCATGATTTAAGAAAACTATATTGGTGGAGGGGTATGAAAGTAGATATAGCTCGTTTCTTGTTCCAATGTCTGAATTGTCAACAAGTTAAAGCAGAAAGGCAGAAACCCGCAGGTTTACTACAGCCATTATCGGAACCTGCATGGAAGTGGGATTGTATCACCATGGATTTCGTCACTGGCCTACCTTTGACACCAAGGTCAGTGGATGCAGTTTGGGTTATAGTCAACCGACTCACCAAGACAGCTCGATTTATTACGATCAGACCTCAATATACCATGGAGAAGCTGGCCAAGTTGTATGTTGATAATATCAGACTTCATGGCGTCCCAGAGAGTATAGTATCTGAAAGAGATCCCCGTTTTACATCAAAGTTCTGGGAAGGATTACAGAAAGCTATGGGAACAAAGTTGAAGTTCAGTACAACTTTTCACCCTCAGACGGACGGGCAGTCAGAATGAACTATTCAAATTTTAGAAGATATGCTCCGAGCTTGTGCATTAGACTTCAAGGGAGCTTGGGATGAGAAACTATCACTTATCGAGTTTGCTTATAACAACAGCTATCATGCTACAATTCAGATGGCTCCATATGAAGCACTCTATGGGAAGAAGTGTCGTACACCTCTGTTATGGAACGAGGTGGGAGAAAGAAGGATTGTAGGACCGGAGTTTGTTGAAGAAACTTGTCAAGTGATTGTACAGATCAAGGAGAGAGTAAAGACAGCTCAAGTTCGACAAAAGCACTATGCGGATAATCGACGTCGAGATCTGGAGTTTGCAGTGGGTGACAAAGTATTCGTGAAGATATCATCGGTGCGAGGTTTGAAACAGTTTGGTAAGAAGGGAAAGCTATGCCCCAGGTATGTGAGACTATACGAGATATTGGCTAGACGGGGTAATGTAGCATATCAATTGGCTCTACCACCATCTATGCCAAGTGTTCATGATGTGTTCCATGTATCGTTGTTGAAGAAGTATGTCAGAGACTCATCGCACATCTTGACAGCAGACCCCCCAGACTTGACTGAAGACTTAACATTCGAAGTGGTGCCTGTGATGCTCTCAAGCTGAAAGGTACAGTAACTTCGAACCAAGGATATCCATTACGTGAGGTGCATTGAAGAAGCCAAAATGTCGAAGAATTTACTTGGGAAGAGGAGAGCGCGATGAGGAAAGAGTATCCTAACCTTTTCGACGATCAAGGTACGTTCAAATTTCGGGGCCAAAATTTCTTTTAAGGGTGGGGGAGTTGTGAGACCTACATGTAAATTTTGGGGACGAAATTTCTTTTAAGGGTGGGGGAGTTGTAAGACCCGCACTCCATAAACCCGGTCTAAACCTTGGTTTTATGTCGTAGCAGGTCTTCCGATCATCACTAAGCCAGACGAGACGAGCGGATGACAAACAGGTACGAAATCAGATCAAAGACGGTAAAATAATCATTATTTTATGTTGACCGGTCGATGGTACCGGTCTTGGTACCAGTCGACCGGTCAGCTCTGCGCAGCTGACTACGGAGATCCAGAAATTGATCTCTGTGAGTCCCACTTTCCTAAACCCTAATGCCTGAACCTTCCTAATCCTAATAGGGTTACTAAACCCTAATTATAGCCTATATAAACACTCTTAAACCTCCTCAAATCCTTTCTATTGTCTCTCACAAACCCTAGAGAGGAGAAGGAGGTTGGAAAGGAGAAGGACCGTTCGACGACGCTCACGTTACGCCAGTCAACGGTAAGTGTTTTAACCACTCTTCTTATCTTATGACTCTAGGATAGTTATAGGGGTGGATCAATACCATGCAAATTAGGTATTGATCTAAAACCCTGAATTGGATATTAAACCCTAGGTTGCCGTCAAACCCTAGATTCGAGTTCCGAGATGATATTCATCGAAACTAAACTTGAATGAGTTGGAGATAACTCTAACTCAAAGCTCAGACTTAGAATGGATAGGAGAAACCCTGAAAATCCAAGGAGATCGATCGACGGCAGTCGAAAAACCAAGTGTATGGTCTTCCGGAGACATACCGGTCGACCATACCGGTTGCTAGTTTGCTCACAGAGCTGCAACCGGTATGTTGCGACCGGTCAGCTCTAAAAGGTTGGTTTTGGAAAACTTTGTTAGTTTTCAACCAACGTGAAACCTTAAGGAAACTATTCTAATGAAACCCTAATAATATTGTAGGACTTTGTGAAAGCACGTTTGGATCTTACGATGTGGAGCAAGATAACAAACGAGCGTCAGGTAAGGGAATATGACCTAAACCCTAATAATTAATGGACAGTAAATCATTGTTAATAACTTGAATATATATGATGTGATGTTTGTGCATATTCACATGTCATCCTTTACTTTCCGTTATTATTATTGTTCATGCATGATAGGATGTGATTATTAGGCATGTGATTGTTTTTGTTGGTGTGTGGAGTGGGGCATGGAGCCTGGGATCATTCCTCACACTGGTAATTTTTGTAGTATTCTATCTTAACATGCTTGGTACGGGTGGGGCATTAGGGGATGGTCGTGGTACGGTGGTCTCCGATGTTGATGCTGGCCTGGCCATGGTTATGTGGCACTGTGGTCTCCGAGGTCGACGTTGGCTTACCCACTATGCTTTAGCTCTATCTCTATGTCGTAGGGAGTTATATTGGGGTAGGGTCTACCTGCGTATTGTTCTATCCTAGTGGGTTAGTTGCGGATAGGGTATCAGGGGAGGTACGGCGGTGCCTTAGCTCTATCTCTATGCCGTAGACGGCTGTGCAGGGATAGAGCATACATTGATGACATATAGGATTGGTTAGTTGCGAGCCCAGTTTGCAAGCCCTGGCCAGTAAGGGCTTATGTACTGCTATGGGTAGAGCATCAGGGGAGGTACGGGGATATCTTAGCTCTATCTCTATTCCATGATGGGTGCATGTGGGCCAATGGGGGTGTGATCCATGAGGTGCCACACACTCGTGTATAAAGGTGCGGGGGCCACCAAACCTTTCTATAGCACATTGCAAACTTAAACCAGACCACAGCATAAAATGATTGTTACTCATGCATAATATTGTGAAACTGTCTGATTGTCTTACTGAGCTAAGTTGTGAGCTCACCCTTTGTATATATACATGTTTTTAGATGTTGATGCAGGTTACACAGTGGACAACTATGTAAATGCTCCGGCGTATGGTGATGTTGCTGCTTTGGGTGTATAGGCAGGGGAGGAATGCATTGACCCTTCATGCGAGTGCCCTTTCTGTGTGTACCTGTGATTGATTTTATTTATTTGTTTCAGTTATTTTTTGTTGACTTTTAAAGAGATGTAATGATATTATATTTTATGATTGGTTTTGAATAATGGGATATTTTATTTAATTTATCAATAGATACTCAGTTCATTTTATTTAAAGACTTTCGCTGTATTATTTATATTCTGATTGTGGTTATGTGCAATGGTTTGTATGATGGACACGGCCTATTCGAGATCCTGGTGTGAACCGTTGGTTCAATGACGGTTCACTCACACCATTCTGGTTGGATCAGAATTGGGGTGTAACAACATACACCCTAGCATCTTGGTACATGGTTGGCCAATAAAAGCCAGATTGTCACACTTTTGCAACTGTCTTAGAAGTGCTGAAATGTCCACCACACTCTAATGAATCACAATGGCATAGTTGTCATGAATCTCCTCTTGAGGTACACATCTTCTGATCATCCATCTACATCTACACAATGCTTGTACAATAGAGGCTCCTCGCAAAAGTAATGTTTCACCTCCCACAAGAATTTCTTCCTTTGATGGTAGTTCAAGTCTAGAGGAATAATACCACTAACCAGATAGTTCACTAAATCAGCATACCAAGGAACAACAGCATCCATAAGCAACTGCTTGTTTGGGAAGCTTTCATTGATTGGCACATCTTCTACTTTTAATTGAACATCTAGCCTGGATAAGTGATCAGCTACCATATTCTCTATTCCCTTCTTATCTCGAATCTCTACATCAAACTCTTGAAGTAACAGCACCCACCGAATCAGCCTTGGCTTCGCATCTTTTTTAGTCAATAAGTACTTGATTGTCGCATGGTCCATTTTAACAATCACCTTGGACCCTACAAGATATGATCGAAACTTATCAAATGCAAACACAACAGCAAGCAATTCTTTTTCAGTAGTTGTATAATTTATTTGAGCATTATTCATAAGTCTGCTAGCATAATAAATAACATGCAACTTCCCATTTTTCCTTTGGCCTAAAACAACACCCAATGCAAAATCGCTTGCATCACACATCAGCTCAAATAGTAAACTCCAATCTGGTACAACCATGATTGGTGCAGACACCAACTCCTGCTTCAACCTGTTAAAAGAATTCAAACAATCAGTATCAAAATCAAATGCAACATCTTTATTCAATAGGTTACATAGAAATTTTGAAATTTTAGAAAAATCCTTGGTAAAACCCTGCGTGACCAAGGAAACTCCTGACTCCTTTCACATTCATAAGTGGTGGTAATTTCTCTATAACTTCAATCTTTGCTCGATCCACCTCAATACCCCTTGCTGAGATCTTATGGCCTAACACAATGTCTTCCTGCACCATGAAATGATATTTTTCCCAATTTAAGACCAAGTTGGTCTCCTCACAACGCTGCATGACTTTAGACAAGTTAACCAAACAACTGTCAAAAGAAGATCCAAACACAGAAAAATCATCCATGAAAATCTCCATGATCTTTTCAACAAAATCAGAAAAACAGCCATCATGCAACGTTTAAATGTGTCATGTGCATTACATAAACCAAAAGACACCCTCTGAAATGCAAAAGTACCATAAGGACAAATGAAAGTGGTTTTTTCTTGGTCTTCTTGGGCTATAGGAATTTGATTATATCCCGAATAACCATCTAGAAAACAATAATATTCATACCCAGCAAGTCTTTCAAGAATCTGATCAAGAAATGGCAAAGAAAAATGATCTTTACGGGTAGCACTATTAAGTTGTCTATAATCAATACACACTCTCCACGCAGTCACTGTTCTAGTGGGAATTAATTCATTATGTTCATTATGCGCAACAGTCATCCCACCCTTTTTAGGTACTACATGCACATGACTAACCCATGAACTATCAGATATAGGATAAATAATTCTTGCATCTAACCATTTAAGAATTTCAGCCCTCACTACTTCTTTCATGTTAGGATTTAACCGTCTCTGATTTTTAACAATAGGTTTATGGTTATCTTCCATTAATATTCTATGCATACACAATGAGGGGCTAATTCCTTTAAGGTCTGAAATAGTCCATCCTATGGCTCATTTTCTTAATTTCAACACACGCAACAATTTATCAAGTTGAACATTAGATAATGAAGCACTTACAATAACAGGTAAGTTATCATTTTCATCCAAAAAAAGTATACCTGAGATGTGGGGTAATGGCTTCAACTCTAAAACTAGTGCTTGCACATTAGAAGGGGGAGGTAATGATTTACCTTTGCCTAGATTCTCAAAATGAAAACATTTCTGCCTTGATTTAGTCCATGTGTCCTCCAAAGCATATGTCATTTCTGTAACTTTTAAATTTTCATCATTTGTCGTTCCTGCACTCACTAAATATTTTTCAAGAGGTTCTTTAGGATTTTTAAGCTTAAAAACTTCTCGAGTGATTAGATCTATAGAGTCAACTTGAAAAACATGGTCAGTAAAAGAAGAATATTTATTTGATTTAAACAAATTAAATTATATCTCTTCCTCACTAACCTTAAATGTCAACCTACCATTTTTAACATCTATGACAGCCCCAGCTGTGGCCAAAAAAGGTCGACCCAAGATAATAGGTATCTCGATATCTTCATCCATTTCTAACACAATGAAGTCGACATGAATAATGAATTTTTTTACCTTGACCAATACATTTTTTAAAATACCTAATGGATACTTTATTGATCGATCAGCTAGTTGTAAAGAAATAGTAGTAGGTTGTAGGTACTTCAACTCAAGTTTTCTACACACAAATAAAGGCATTAATGAAACACTAGTACCTAAATCACATAAAGCTCTAGAAAAATCAACTTCACCAATAGTGCAAGGAATTGAAAAACTCCCTGGATCTCTTAGCTTTGGTGCCAGTTTATTTTGAATGACTGCACTGCATTCCTCAATTAAAGCAATAGTCTTATAATCCTCCAATTTCTGTTTATTTGACATAATTTGCTTAAGAAACTTTACATAAGCAGGAATTTGTGCTAAGGCATCTACAAAAGGAATGTTAATATACAATTGTTTAAACCTTTTAAGAAACTTTTCAAATTGTTTATCAATTTTATTTTGTTTAAGTCTCTGAGGAAAAGGAATGGGAGGCACATAAGGTTTTACTTCCATTGGTGGTTGTGATTGTGTCTTATTATGCTCAGTTTTTTTGATTTTATTCTCTTTGGTTACCTCTTCATGAGCCACTTCTTCTCCATCACTCACTACCACTTCTTTACTTACCTGACCGAGTTGCTTACCACTTCTCAAGGTAATTACCTTGCATTGCTCCTTTAGATTAATCTCTGTTTTACTAGGCAAATTACCTTGTTCTCTTGAGTTGAAAGCATTACCCAATTGGCCCATTGAATTTCTAGGTTGTGGTTGTAAGTGGTTAACTGGTCAACTTTGGTTTCCATCCTCTCAATTCTTTCTAAAGTCACATTGGCTAATTTTTCAATGGCCAGCTCCCACGATGATTTGGTCTCAGGCTGTTGGACCACTCCTTGAGGCCTTGGTTGGAAACCTAAAGGATTGAAAGGTTTTTAGCTGCTACCTTGATTGCCTTGGTCTCTCCAGGAAAAATTAGGATGATTCCTCCAGCCTAGGTTGAAGGATTGTGAGTAAGGATTGTTCAACTGTTGATGGTGTTGTTGTTGTCTATTCATATTTGACACAAACTGTGCCTGTTCAACCTGCAAACACTCAGAACTAATACGTGCGCCTCCGCATCATTCACAACTCAAAGCAGGGTTAAGGTTAGTAACAGAATTCACATTACCAACTTACCAAATATTTTCACCAAGTTATCAACTTTTGCATTTAACATGTTAATGCCATCAATTTCATACATACCTGAAGCTTTCTTTGGCAAACCTCGTTCATTGGACCACTGATAATTATTATAAGCCATCTCTTCCAACAACTCATATGCTGTCTCGGTTGACTTACCCATCAAAGCTCCTCCTACAGTTGCATCTATGGTGATTCTAACTGAATGTATCAAACCATTATAAAAAGTTTGCACAATCAACCATTCAGGAAGGCCATGGTGTGGACACCGTCTCTGTAATTCCTTAAATTTTTCCCAAGCCTCATATAATGACTCACCATCATGTTGCACAAAAGTAGTGATATCATTTCTAAGTTTGGCAGTTTTACCTGGTGGAAAGTACTTATTGAGGAATGCTTGGGATAATGCAATCCAAGTGGTAAATGAGTTGGGGGCTTGGAATTCAACCATCCTTTGGCCTTGTCTTTCAAAGAGAAGGGAAAGAGTCATAATCTAAATGCATCTTCGCTTACCCCATTCAGTTTAATTGTATCACAGATCTCTAAGAAGTTGGCCAAATGTGCGTCGGGATCTTCATATATATCTCCCCCAAACTGCTCTTGTTGCACCATCTGAATGAGACCAGGTTTGATCTCAAAGTTGTTTGCATTGACTGCAGGTCTAGTTATGTTGGTTTGGTTGTCATTGGTGCTTGGCATGGGATAGTCCCGTAGCAACCTCTGATTCTGATTGTTCTGATTTTCTGTCATGGCTATTGCTCGTTTCTGCTTAAGTCTCTGCTCTTTTCTTAATGCCCATAAAATCCGTTCTATCTCAGGATTAAATGTTTCAATTAGCTCATGGGTACGTGGCATGCACTATGGCAATCTGCAGTAGTTAACCAGAAAAAAATAAAAAATAAATAAAATTCTGGCTAAATAATAAATTGAACACAATTGGATTAAAATTTATCAACAAATTCACCCGACAACCTTATTAAACTAGAAACACTCAGAACAATAAAATAAAATAATACAATCCAAATTAATAAAGGAAATCGTTTGTTTTGATATTGAAAACACCGCTCCCCAGCAGCGACGCCAATTTACCTTGGTGCCCCTTCTATGAACAGCACCTCTTGCTCTCTATATTTTTTTTTTCTTCTTCTTGTTAATTTATAAGCTTACAGTCCCATAAAATCAGTCTTTTACAATCTTGCAACTTACCCAATTTGTTAGAGAATGCTGATTTTAAGGCAAATTTTGGTCAATTATCTTTCAAATCATTTAGGAATATAACACCAAGCTTTGAGCTATCTTGACACCTCTTATTTAGTCCTTATCCAATTCAAAAACCTACCAAATAACCAAAAATAACTAAGAATTAAATAAATTAATAAAATACTTAAAATATTAATTAAATTAAACTAAATGTCTAAGAAAAATTACAAAATTAAACTAAATATGATCAAGAATGTGCTAATTAATTTCACGTATCACATTGCTTTCCTGCTTAGTGTGTCAGCAACTACATTAGTTTTTCCTAGATGATATTGGATATCGCAATCATAATCCTTCAATAATTTCAACCATCTTCTTTGTCTCATGTTCAACTCCTTCTGATTAAAAAGATGAGTGAGACTCTTATGATCTGATTTAATCTAAAATTTCTCTCCATACAAATAATGTCTCCATATCTTAGTAGCATGTACTACTGCTGCTAATTCTAAGTCATGAGTAAGATAGTTCTTCTCATGTGTCTTCAGTTGTCTTAAGGCATACGCAATTACTTGTTCTCCTTACATAAGCACACATCCCAAACCTAACCCAGACGCATCGATGTACAAGGTAAATGGTTGTCCTGGGATCAGAATAGTAAAGATGGGAACTGATATCAATCTAGCCTTCAATGTTTGAAAACACTCTTCCCATTTATTGGTCCAAACAAACTTTTCTTCTGTCTCGGTCAGACTGGTGAGAGGTACAGCTGTAAGACCCGTATCGAACTAACCGGTCTTACCATCTTGTACCAGGTCTACCTATCATGGTCGAGCCAACTGGACCAAGTGTGTGAAGAAACCACAAGACCAGGTATGAAATTAACCCAAAAACAGTCAATTATGAACGTGTGGTCGCATGCCTAAACAGGTGTGACCGACCCCACCTCAAAAGAGTCCAATCACATAAATTTTGGTCGTGTGGTCGGACATTTCAAAAGGTAGGGTCGACAGATTCTGCGACCCCACCTCCGACCCCACGGAAACCCAGTCAGAAACCGAATTTAGGAAACCTTCCTAATCTGAAGGGGGTTCTTTCCTAAACTCATTAGGGCATATTATGGAGGGTTTTCCTCTATAAATAGGACGTCCCCTAGCCTCTTTCACCCTTTTAGAACTCTAATTGAAAGTGAGAGAAAGAGAAGAGAAGGAAGAGAAGGAAAATTGAAGAAGAAGACTAAGGAGGAGGAAAATTCAGAGAACACTCTGAATCTTCAGTAAGCATAAGGTATGAACCTATTCTCCATGCTAAATTGAGAGCATAGGATAGTTCATGAAGAAGATAGGATTAGGAGAAACCCAAATCATCCATCCATGGAAAAATTCCAAGAGAATCCATGGAGGAAATTATGTGGACATTGGATGGTGTATAAAATAGTAGTTTGAGCCATAGAACAATCATAGGAAGGACCATGATGATAAGTCAAAAGATTCAAACATGAAGAATGGAATTAAGAGTGAAAGGTCGACCATAACACATGTAGTCGCACATGAGGTTGCATGATGTCTGACCCCACAAGACACACATGTCCGACCACATGCCCTCGAGAAGTTTCTAGGGAGGGTGTAATCGCACTTGTGGTCAAAGTATGTCCGACCCTACCCTACGACCCCACGCCCTATGGTCGCAGAAATTGAGACCCCAGATGTTGCCACACCTGCGACCCCTTAGTTTCTGTTAGTCTAAACACATGAGAATTAATTCTAATTAAAAATCTATCAACTTGTTAGGTTTTTAAGTGATCTAAAAGTAATTCATAAAGCTTGAACGAGGATCTACTATCAATCAAAGGTAAGGGAACAAGACCTAAACTAATTGACTAATAATAAACTGTTTTATTTATTGAGTCTAATTCCATGAATGATTCTATGCTTGTATGCATGTATTGTGCACTTCACATGTCATCCAATATTCCTGCTATTTATATTCATGCATATTTAATTCTATTTATTTATAACATGATGATGATGATGATGCTAGGAATAGGCAAGTGAATGTATGTGTGTGGTTGGTGTGTTGGATGCGAGTAGAGCATCAGGGGGAGGACGTGGCATGGTGGTCTTCGACCTCATCACCAGACTCTAGCTCTATCTCTACTCAAGTCTTGTCCACTAACATCATCGTATCGCCATTACCTTAGCAGAACTATTAAGTCGTAGGGCATCAGGGGAGGTGGTCTCGGACCATGTAGTCTCTCACTCTATCGGGGGGCCTTAGCACTATCTCTATAAACGTATTGAGGGATGCTGGGGAGAGGCCTTGGATACACTGTTTGGCAGTAGGATTGATTAGTTACGAGCCCAGTTTGCAAGCCCTCGCCGATAGGGGCTTACGTGTTGGTATGGGTAGAGCATCAGGGGAAGTGTCATGTGATATTTGATCCGTGCACTTTAGCTTTATCTCTATTCCATGATGGGTGCATGTGGGACGGTAATGGTGTTTGATCCATTGGGCGGCTTCACACACTCGTGTATAGAGGTGCGGCGGCCACCTATCATTTCTATTGCACATTGCAAACTTATGAACCAGACCAAAGATATGAATTGAATGCATACATATGTTTGTTGTATTATTTTGTTTGCTCACTGAGCCATGATGTATGCTCACCCTTTCGGCGTCGAATATTTTTAGTTGATGATGCAGGTACTACTATAGAATATTACATGAATGCTCCAATATATGGACATGTTGCGGCAATGGATGCAGAAGCTATGATAGAGTCGCATGATTCGTCGTGCGAGTACAACTCATGCGTCTTTGATTAGTTTTATTAGTTGGATTATTAAGAACTTGTAATTGATTAATTTATTTTATTTTATGTCTTAGTCATTTGGAGATAATTGAATAATTTATTTATGTTATCACTGTTAGATTCTCAGTTCATTAGTATTAAAGACTTCCACTATTGTTTATTTACTCTGATTATGGTTATGGATGTGTATGGTTTAAGCAAACGGACACAGCCTATTCAAGATCCTGGTGGAACCGTTGGATCATAGATGGTTCATCACACCATTCTGGTTGGTTCAGAATTGGGGTGTGACAACAGCAATTCTAGAGTAATCTTTCACGAATCATCGATAATAGCTAGCTAAACGTAAGAAACTTTTGATTTTTGCAACATTCTTAGGTGCTTCCCATTTCACAATGGCTTCAATCATGCTAGGATCCACTTTAATTCCTTCAGTGGATACAACATGGCCTAAGAAAGCGACTTCATTCAGCCAGAATTCACACTTTGTAAATTTTGCATAAAACTTCTCTTTTTTTAGTCGCTGCAAAGCGGCTCTTAAATTTGTGATATGAGTTTCTTTGTCCTTGGTGTAAACTAGTATGTCATCAATAAATACAATGACTGACGTATCCAACATATCATGGAATACCCAATTCATGAGTTACATAAAAGTTACGGGTGCATTAGTCAATCCAAAAGACATAACTAAAAATTCATAATGTCCATATCTGGTTCTGAATGTTGTCTTTGGAATATCACCTTCATTAATCTTCAACTGATGGTATCCTGACTGAAGATCAATTTTGGAGAACACTTTAGCACCTTGCAACTGATTGAACAAGTCATCGATCCAAGGCAACGGGTACCGATTCTTGATTGTAAGCTTATTCAATTTTTGATAATCTATACACAGTCGAACGCTACTGTCCTTCTTTTTACGAACAATACTGGCACTCCTCATGGTGATATGCTGGGTCTGATATAACTCTTGTCTAGTAATTCCTATAATTGTACATTTAATACCTTCAGTTCAATAGGAGCCATTCGATAGGGTGCTTTCGATACTGGTGTGGCTCTGGGTATAAGATCTATAACAAACTCTGTCGCTCGGTCGGGTGTTAGTCCTGGTAGTTCCTCAGGAAATATATCCAAAAATTCATGCACAACTTCAATATCCTCCATTCATGGTGCTTCCTTGGTGAGGTCGACCACGGATACTAGATACCCAATTCCTCCTTTCTCGAGGCATTTTTTAGCCTTCAATGTAGAGAGAATGAGTTTTTGTTTACGGAGAAGTTTGGTTCCCACAAAACTAAAGTCTGCTCCTTCCTTGTCTTTAAATGTCAGTTTCTTTTCCGCACATAATAGGTTTGCGGAGTGTTGATTTAACCAATCCATTCCCAAGATAACATCAAAGTCTGCCATCTCAAGTTGAATTAAGGTTGCATCCAAAATCTCTCACCGATAAGAACTGGACATGGTCCATAACCTTTGTTTAGTTCCACTTCTAATCCCATAGGTGATCATACAAGCAGTTTGTAGTCTAAAGGTCTGAGGGGTAAATTTAACTTCGTTCCAAATGACACAGATATAAAAGAATGAGTAGCTCCAGAGTCAAAGAGTACTCTGACGGATAAGCCATTAATAGGTACGATACCTATGATTTGATTTAACTTAGTCTACATGCTTACACAAGGTAGTACAAAATGAATAGTTCAGGTCATACATGTGACCACATCAGGCGATGCAACAGCATCCTCAGATGTAACTGCATAAATCTTTTCTTGCTGTAGCTGCTTCCTTGGCTTAGGACACTCTCTTGAATAATGTCCTACTTGATCGCAATTGAAGCATTTGATCCAGCATTACTTTGCTTCTGTTGAAGTTGGGCTATCGGAATAGTCTTGGCTGCAGCATTGAAACCTTGAGTACGGAAGGGTTTAAATGTCTTTAAGTTCCCTCCGTTGTATGAGTTTCCATTGGACCTCTTTATACCTATATTCTGAGCAAAATAACTTTCCCTCTGGCTCGATTCCAGTACTCGGGCAATCTGTACAGTTTCATTATAAATCTTATTTTTCAGTCCCAATACATGCTCACGGATGCTTCCCCTAAGTCCCATGACGAACCTTCAAGTTTTGGTATTTTCCTCCTGCATGCTAGAGGGAGCAAAGAAAAATGGTTCTTCATAACGCTATTGATATGTGTTTACAATCATTTGTCCTTAATACAGACTCAGAAACTCCTTTTCCATTTGATCTCTGAAACTCTTGGGAAAATACTTCTCCAAGAAAGCTTTTTTATAGATAGCCCAGGTCAGTTGGGCATTCTTTGTCAACAGATAACTCCTAGTAGATTTTTACCAATAGTGTGCATCACCTTTCAGCATAAAAGTGACAAATAATACCTTCTCTTCTTCATTTATAGTCATCATCATAAAGTTTCTTCCCATCTCATCGATCCAGTGAGCTGGCCATAATGGATCTGATGGCTTGTCTGTAAATTCCTTCGGCTTCAACTTCAAAAAATGCTCGATCAGTCTGGAGTGATCAAGCTGATACTGTGCCTCTATTGCGGCCTCTGCTGCTACCCCTGCTGCTGCCGCCTCTGCATCTGTTGCCACTACCCTACTGAGAGGACATCTCACAGCATTCCTATCATCATCACTAACATGTATATCTCTCATACCATCCTACTGATGGCCTCCCAATCAAGGTCAACTGAGAATGTGTCCTCAAGGATCCTCATCCACTAGGTCCACTTGTAGACGAGCGAGCAAGGTGGAGATCAGTCGCCCATAGGGCAAGTTACCTATCGAGTCAATAAATTATAAGACCCGCACTCCACTAACTTGGTCTAACCTTGTCGTGCCAGGTCTTCCCATCATTCTTGGACAAAGTGGACCAAGCGTATGAAAATAGATCACAAATCAGGTATGAGAATTGAGTTAAGAACACTGAAAACCTACCTAAGGTCGCATACCTAGGTAGGTATGGTCAACCATAAGGAAGGGAACAAAAATATCAAATCTAGAACCCCACGGTCGATGATTTAGACCCTATGATCGGTGGTTTATGCAACAGTATGTCGTAAGACCCCAAAGCAGACTCCGAGTTCTAGAAATTTTCCTAAACTAAGGGATTGCTTTCCTAATTGAAAGAGGACTCTATATGGAGAGTTTTCCTCTATATAAAGGATGTCCCTTAGTCCTTTTTTACTCTTTTAAAACATTAGTAAACCCTACAGAAAGAGAAGGAAGAGAAGGAGAAGAAGAAAAAGCTAAGGAGAAGAATTTGCTGAGAAGAGATTGGCTCTCTATCACAGGCAAAGGTATGAAATGAATCTCTGGAGATGTAAACTCTAAGGAATAAGAATTCTATGGAAGATAGGCAATATCAACCTATATGATCTATGTGATTTCCTTGAGAAAATCCCAAGGAGAACCATGAGGAGTGACTTTGATGGTTAGGGTTGATAAGAAACTATTAATGATGGCCAAAAGATGACCTTAGAATAAACCCCATTGAAGATCAGAAGAATTAACCCAGGAAGAATTTGAATTGCAAGTAGTCTGTGACCAAAAATCTCAAGGTCGCAACTATGATCGACCATAGCATGACCAGAGGATCAACCATATGCATTCGAGAAGATTTCAAAAATCATATGGTCGCAGCTATGGTCGCACCATATGTGTCCGTAGGGGATCGACCGTAGGCAGTAAGGTCGATACAGTATGAGACCATAGGACCAATCAGACACCTATCAATGCTCTGTTTCTATTTTCAACTACTGTAACATGTCACATATGAACCCTAACTTAAATTCATATAACTTTTAGGTTGTTAAATCAATTTAAAGAGAATTTCAAGGCTTGGAAGGAGATCGAGTATTGCTAACAGGTGAGGGAACAAGACCTAAACTAATTGGTAATAACAAACTATTTATTTTTATTGAGTCCAATGCCATGATTGACTCTATGTTTGTAATGCACATTTCACATGTCATCCAATGTTTCTGCTATAACTGCTCATGCATATTTAATTCCGTTTATTTATAACATGATGATGATGATGATGATGATGATGCTAGGAATAGGCATGTGAATGTATGTATGTGGTTGATGTGTTGGATGCAAGTGGAGCATCAGGGGGAGGACGTGGCATGGTGGTCTTCGACCTCATCACCAGACTCTAGCTCTATCTCTACTCAAGTCTTGCCCACTAACATCATCATATTGCCATTACCTTTGTAGAACTATTACGTCGTAGGGCATCAAGGGAGGTGGTCTCGGACCGTGTGGTCTCTGACTCTGTCGGGGGGCCTTAGCTCTATCTCTATGAACGTATTGAGGAATGCTGGGGTGAGGCCTTGGATACACTATTTGGGATTAGGATTGGTTAGTTGCAAGCCCAGTTTGCAAGCCCTCGCCAATAGGGACTTACGTGTTGGTATGGGTAGGGCATCAGGGAAAATATTGGCAGTGTTTGATCATGACACTTTAGCTCTATCTCTATTCCATGGTGGTGCATGTAGGACAGCAATGGTGTTTGATCCATTGGACGGATTCACACACTCGTGTATAGAGGTGCGACGGCCACCAAACCTTTCTATAGCATATTGCAAACTTATAAACCAAACCAAAGATATGAATTGAATGCATGCATATGTTTGTTGCATTGTTTTGTTTGCTCGCTGAGCCGTGATGTGTGCTCACCCTTTCGACATCGAATATTTTAGTTGATGATGCAGGTCCTACTATTGAAGAATATATGAATGCGCCGACGTATGGACACGTAGCTGCGATGGATGTATAAGCTGAAGAAGATGCGCATGATTAATCATGCAAGTGCAACTAATGTGTTTTTGCTTAAGTTTAATTATAATTTGAACATCAGATATATAATTGATTATTTATTTTTATGTCTTGTGGTTTGGAGATAATTGGATTAAATACTTATTTATCACTGTTAGACTCTCAGTTCATTATCTATAAGACTTTCGCTTATTTGTTTATTATCTCTCATTATTAATGTGGAATGTGTGTGTGGTTTGATATGGTGGGTACGACCTATACAAGATCATGGGTGAACCATTGATTTATTGACAGTTCATCACACCATTCTGGTTAGACCAGAATTGGGGTGTGACAACTTGGTATCAGAACTTCTCCTGTTCTACCCATTGACCTAACTACTTCCACATGAGTCATGAAATGAGTTAGGATAAAATTTAAAAACTGTAATAAGAACACACCATAAGCACCTGTGTTGTATGAGACATAAACTAAGAAAGAGAATAATACACATATGTAAAGAGGAAACCAATTATATATATATATATATGGGAATAAGATAAATGTACATCCAAATCAGAGTAAAGTCCATAATCCGGACAATTACTCTGTAGTATAAAAGGGAAAAAGAAATAAATGATATCATGGAGCTGGAGGTGCTAGAGGAAGAGGTGCCTCACGATCTCTATCATAGTCCTCAGCATATACTCTTGCGAGTGAGGCCACCTGAGTCTGAGTACCTCGAAGACTAGCTATCAGATCCGCCACCCCCTGGTCTGTAGAGCGCTGGGCATCTAGAAGCTCTCCTACTCTCCAATCAGTCAGGCGCTGAGCCTCCCGAATCTCATGTAACAGCCCCATCATGTCATCTGGTGGTGGGCATGAAGGGCCAGCTGAATGAGAAGCCCGATAAGGGCCAGCTCCAGTAGAATATTGTGGTGATGGAGGAGGGTGGCATCCACATCCATGTACATCCGATCATCATCACCCTCATGTGGTCTCTGACTTTACCGGGGGGCCTTAACTCTATCTCTATGGACGTATTGAGGGATGCTGGGGTGAAGCCTTGGATACACTGTTTGGCATTACGATTGGTTAGTTGCGAGTCCAATTCGCAAGCCCTCGCCAATAAGGGCTTATGTGTTAGTATGGGTAGGGCATCAGGGGAAGTGTTGGTAGTGTTTGATCCAGACACTTTAGCTCTATCTCTATTCCATGGTGGGTGCATGTGGGCCAGCAATGGTGTTTGATCCATTGGGGGGATTCACACACTCGTGTATAGAGGTGTGACGGCCACCAAACCTTTCTATAGCATATTGCAAACTTATAAACCAGACCAAAGATATGAATTGAATGCATGCATATATTTGTTGCATTGTTTTGTTTGCTCACTGAGCCGTGATGTGTGCTCACCCTTTCGACGTAAAATATTTTTAGTTGATGATGTAGGTCCTACTGTTGAAGAATATATGAATGCGTCAACATATGGACACGTTGCTGCGATGGACGTAGAAGCTGAAGAAGATGCGCATGATTCATTATGCGAGTGCAACCAATGTGTTTTTGCTTAAGTTTAGTTATAATTTGAGCATCATATATGTAATTGATTATTTATTTTTATGTCTAGTGGTTTGGAGATAACTGGATTAAATATTTATTTGTCACTGTTAGACTCTCAGTTCATTATCTGTAAGACTTCTACTTATTTGTTTATTACCTCTGATTATTAATGTGGAATATGTGTGTGGTTTGATATGGTGGGTACGACCTATACGAGATCCTGGATGAACCTTTGGTTTATTGACGGTTCATCACACCATTCTGGTTAGACCAGAATTGGGGTGTGACATGTTGTGTATGTGCTTGTTCTGTATATTGTGAAGAGTGTGGAATGCCTGTAGGATGGGTGTGCACAACATGGTAGACCTGGCCACTTTGTGGTAGCAAGATAGTTGTGCATACGATTGTGTGTGTGATAGTGGTTCAATGATTGTGTAATTGTAGTCAGTGAAAAAAGCATCACCTCAAGGCAACGTCTGTCTTCAAAGGATCATCGTGAAGAATTTTTTAATTCACTAATTCACTCCCCCTCCCCCCCTCTCTCAATGTCAACCTGTGATCAACAACTTTTTCATTTGTTAAAATGAAAAATGTACAAAAGTGGGCCATATATAGGGGATTTGATGTGAGAGCCAACTAGACGAGTTCTTCATGTTTTCACATTCTAAAGCTAGTGGTCTAATCCCAGTTCAGCTTGAGGACCACATCTTCCTGATCTTTTCCCTTGCTTCTTTATTTCCATTAAGGGCTAACGCAAATGGTTGAGTAAGGGGTTACAAATAGTTTGTACAAAAGAACAATTATTTTTCATTTTTTATTTGATTTTTCTTTTCACTTTAGTCTTTATCTGGATGGTAGAAGTTGAAACAAAACTATTAGTTTTAATTATTAGATTAGATTCCAAGCACTACAGGATAGTCCCAGGCTTCATTGGATTTAAATTCTACATATTTGTCAGTAATTTCCAACTCATATTGATCATTGAAGTTGAAGATCCGAAGATGGGAGTAGGTAATTGCTGTCCTAATCTACATAAACAACTCTCAGAAGTTTGGACTATGGATCCCAAAGGTTATGCTAAAGCCCAAAGAGAATGATGCTTGGGATTTGTCAAACATTGGCTGTGTTTGGTATGTAAAGGAGTTAAATGGTGTGGTTTCGATTTAACGGTTTGATTTGGTTTCAGTTTGTTGCAAATGGGGTACCATCAAAATCAAACCGTTTATTCAACGGTTTTAAAATGCTTACCAAAACTGATTATTAATCGGTTTCGATTATCCATTTTTTAAATGGTTTCATGAGAGGGGGAGGAAGAGAGAAAGTTATGAACAAAGGATTGGGGGGAGAGAGAGAGAGAGAGAGGAAAAACATTAAAATAATTTTAATTTATTTTTGTTGACAGAGTATGAAGGTGGACTCCTGATTTATTATTTCAATTTATGTCTACAAATAAACCTTCAACACTAAGGGATTGAAGTATAGATTTAATCGGTTTTAATGGTTCCAAACCATTAGTTTTAAACAGTTTCATTCTTGAAACTAGAATCGAACCATTTAATAATCAGTTTCACGGTTATATTTTAAACAGCTTTGAACGACTTTCGGTACATTGGTTTATTTTTGACACTTTTATCGGTCTGCATTCTCAGAATAAAGAATGCATTCCTAATATAAAATGAGAATGGGCCAAAGAGCATGGTACTTCTGTTGTGGAATAAAAATCCTTGTATTGTGGGCTAAAAATCCAGAATGGGCTACGAGCATGTCCTAGAATGAGCCGTGATCTTTACAAATTTCATGATCCAAGAACGAGAATGAATATGCCAAACACTAGTTTTGTCCTTTCAGAACCCTCTTTTTTTTTTTTTTTTTTTTATCTAAAATGCATTCTAAGAATACACACCAAACGCAACCCTCATTTTATTACAGCACACAAACAAACTACCCAGCCTAATGGGCAAATAAGGGCTGTAATGCTAAGCCTGGCAAAAGGATGAAAAGTGCGGCCTGCCTTCTGTATGAGGCTCAGGTTATGGTCAAGGGAACTCAAGTAGCAAATGAATTTAACCCTCAAAAGAAACAAATCTAGCCAGTGAGAGTCCATTCATCTTATATGTCAAGTTTCAGTTTAAAACGGAGTTTGTCAACATATTTTGCAGAATCCAGTCACTAAGAGTAAATATCTTTTATTATAAATTAAAGATATTAATATTATTACAATCTTGAAGATATCCTAACTTTAAGGGAACTGGAGGAGATCACCCTATTGGTTCCCATTTTTTATTGACTTTAATTACATAGGGAATATTGTAATAATACACACTTTATTAAACAGGAGGAGATGAGAGTGAAGAAGTATCCCATGCATAAAGCTCTTCTCTCCCTCTCTGCATTTTTATTTTCTCTCTCCTCTTGTCTCTCTTCTTCACTTAAAGAGGTTTTGTGTTAAGGTTTTGGGGAACCTTAGGTGTATGTGGAAGAAGGTCTTCTCTTTGCGAGCAAGAGTTGTGTTGTATTCATTGCATTCTTCCTACTGCAACTGGGTTAGTAATACGAAAATGGGTCTCATTCATCAGAACCGGCTTATCAAGTAAGGAGACCAGGAGCATATCAACTCCCAATCAGTACCATTCAGAACCGATGTGGGAATAAAATCGTAACAATTAGACAAGAGTTATATTCCCTAAGAGGTATTGCATTTGTAGTACATCACGTAATTCGTGTCCCTACATTTGTTGTTCTTGAATGGTGTATTCCCATACGAGGCAAGATCAAAAGGTTTTTAGTAAACACAATTTTCAAAAAGGTGTTATTTTTCTTCAATCGAAGAACCATAGGCTTGGATGGATATACAGGGAGATGCATGCCAATACAGAGTATGAATTGAAATCCACGAGTAGCATATCAGATTCCAGATTATCTGCTCTTCATCCAACAGTTAAAATTGCCATATCTTTGTGCTACATTAACAAAATTTTATGTACTTTCAAGGGCAGCATATCTCTCTGTCCCTCTCTCAAAATGGACCATTTAAGAGAGATGGAGTCATAAACCTCATTGGGCCATTAAAGTGGGTCTAAAGCCTCTATCAGGATTCAGGTATTATAAGTCTATAACAAACTTCAGCTGGACATGAGCTACAAGATTCACATAGTTATGAATGTAGCAAAGATTAGAAGAAAGGAAAACATTTTAATAGAAATCAAATTCCACAACTTTAGCTGCAGATCTCAATTCCCATGATCCTATCAGTATCATACATGGGAATTGAAGCACTAAGATGGAGGATGCAATTCTCCTGTTGCACAGGTAACTTAAAACATTATCCAAAGCACAAGTTCCTGCTTTTCGGAGAATCATAATTCAACCCGATCCCAAAAAGAACTAGGTATGGTTTTACTCTGCTTATTAGGATAAGTTACTGATACTTACAAAATGGAGCGATTGTGATTCATAGAAATGCACGGTATGCTCTTCTAAGCTCCACCTTGGTTACCAATACCTAGTCCATGTTAATTAAACTAATCAACAAGGAAGTTGAATTTCCCTCTTGATCATCTATTTAGAATTGTCTTAATCATCTTTTAAAATGTCCTTTTCTATCATTTATTGCTAACATTGGCACAAAAATGCCAAAATAAATCAAGTATACAACATTAGCCCTTCAGCTCATTGGACATCTTCAAGGTGGCAATAGGAAAAAAAATTCCTTGCCACAGTAGTAATTTTGCTATCTTTTCTCAAGTAAACCTCAACCCATTCTCTCCATGCACCCCACCCCCCTTAAATCTTCACTCTAAAATTCAACCAGTCGATGATATGTTCTGCAACATCTTCTCGTTCAGGTTCAAAAAGGAGATCATGTAAAAAACCTTCATACAATTTGATCGATTTGTCTGTTGAAGAGGCTTCATCGTACAACATTTGTGAGGCTTCAGGGTCAGTTAGAGTATCAGCAGTGCCATGGAGAACAAGGAATGGTATTGTTACTCTTCTCAAGTTCTGCTGCAAATAGTTTGTGATTCGGAGAATCTCTGTGCCAGTCCTGATCCTAATTGAGCCAGTGTACACTAGTGGGTCTGAATACTTTACTACTAGTGCCTCAGGGTCGCGAGAGACTATCATTCCCTTATTGTTTGCAGCACTGAATTGATACTTCGGTAATAAGAATGAGAAAATAGGAGCCAGCATCTACCCCCAAGGAAATAATGAATCAATATTTGCCACTCATGAACAAGTCAAAAAGTTTGAAAAGGTACGAGACACATTGTAAATAAGATACTGGGTTGAAGGTGGATGGACAAAATTCTTACCTCCAAGATTGGATGGCATGGCTGAACTCGTATTGCTGGTGAAGTCAACACCACACCTTCTACGATGGCTTCAATCTTTGGGTCCAACAATGCCTTCAGTTTTCCATGAAAAAGGAGCATTAAGTACAAATAAAGGTCAGTCAAAGAAAATATAAGTGGTCCTCTTTTTGTTTGGTTAGAGAACCTGATAAAGAATGTTCATGGAAGGCTCTTCAGCAAAATGGATCTTACATTTAAGACAATGGCTCCACCGGTCGAGTGTCCAAAGCAAAAACATGGAAGCCCTGGATTTTCAGCAGTGACCTCCTCCACAAATGCTTTCTGAAAATATTAAGAAGCATGAAGTACAGTCATATATGCACAATCATCTTGTAACTACATCCTGAGAGAGAATATACCATGTCGCTAACGGCATAACCAAGAGACGGTACGTAGCCATGCAAACCATCACTTCCACCATGTCCTGAGAAAGAAGAAAAGCAGAGCATTAGGGGGGAAAGGTCCATACATTCTCAAATGGCATATAGCAGAGTATCATATCTAGAAGGTGCTTTGTGATGTAACTAATTCCAACACGAAGCACCTTCTAGACACAAAAGTGTGACATAAAGAAAGTTCAAGATCTATTAAGAAATGGAAATCTGGAAGTATGTTTGATGCAAACTTACCAATCCAATCCATTCCATAAACTTTAAACCCATTGGCATTAAGCTGCTTTGCAAAATCATTGTATCTGCCACTGTTTTAGAAGGTATGTCAAATTTACCCATATCAAGTCTAATAGGAACTTTGGAGCTTGGAGGAAAAATGACTTCACCTACCTGTGCTCATTCAGGCCATGTATAATAATAGCAACTCCCCTACACAATTAAGAAACCACTGAATAAGAAGATGAACTTGAAGAATACAGCAAATACGAGGATAATGAATATTTGGATCCCAAAGTAGGTTTTCGTTTAGGGAATAGTAATGAGCATAAATTCCAACCCCCTTCAGGTTAAGCTTTACAACATTTAAGGAACTCATGAACTATAATGGAAAAAAAGAAAATCAACCTATTCTACAAATAAAGTTTATTATACATGAACACATGGTAGGTAATTTCATCCAAATCAACAAAGATCCGTGACACCAGAACCACATATAACTGAGGAAATAATTAATTATTCGAATTTTCAGCTGATTAAGTTCTAACTAGTAAGATACCTATTCTCATATAATCCAAATCAAGTCCCACTCCTCTCCCCTCTTTCCTGTTTATGGAAGAAACCATTGAGGTTCTGATAGGTCTCACCTCTGAATCTACTCATTATCACTTTTATTCATTGAATAACATCATAAGGAACACAGTAACTAATTTTTTCTTCATCAGGGTTCTAATTTATCAAGTCCTCACAATATCTCAATTGTGAAAATAAAGAGAGAGCAATTCTTCATTTACACAAGCAAATAACTTTACAAACATAAGATTTTCACAGGTCAAACAACGACACAACTCAACAACTTGGTAACCATCATAACAACTATATGGTGATGCAGCTCACGGCCAGACTGGGACAGGTTCTTTTCAGTTCTGTTTGTAAGGCCCATAAGGCCATTGGTTAATGAAGTCAACACCAGTATTTTAGCATGTCGGCAATGGTTCTTGTAGTTTTTAAGTTGGCAAAGGGTTTGGGACAGAGTTTAATTAAATATTAATTCGTTCAAGTTTGGGTTTATTATTTAATTCGTTCAAGTTTGGGTCACAGCTCTTAGAGTGTGGGCCCTATTGTTATCTACTTTATTGCTTTGCTACGTAGCTTCCTTCGATTTAGAAGTTTTTCTAATCATGGACTGGTAGCTATTAGGTGTTTTATTTACATTAGGTATTATTTACTTTTCTCGTTAGGAGTCCAGCTGTCCAAGCTTCCATCGATGGGAGTCTTTCTCATCTCTTGGTCGACATTGCTTGTAGGAGTCATTTATTATTCTATATATGTAATGTCTAAGGCCACAAACCCTCCAAAGAATTACTGAATGAAGAACAATGGCCTTATGCTGGTTTGCTATGAAAATAGTTGCTGAGAGAGTCAGCTGAGATGGGAGATCTCCGACAGTTAGAGACTGTCAAGATCATAGGTGGGAGACCTTGATCAGATTCTTCTTCTTCCCCCATCCATTATCAAGTAATTACTGCCATAAGTTTTCAGATCTTCTATTATTCCTTCCAGTATCTGGTTCTAGTTGTTGTCTACATGAACTGGTTTTGTTAGCAGCCACCTCCATTAAAGGTTGCTGTCTTGCTCCATCAACATTACCCTGTTAGTCATATCTGATTGCTATGCTTAACCCCTGTGATTATCAACTTAATCTGATCTTTATCTTTGATGATTGTTGCTGGTTATTGTCGCATCAATTTCAAGGTTTTGGGCTCTTATGTTGTTGCTGTTCTACTTGAATTCAAGACTTCTATCGTTGATTCAACTTTAGGACATCATCATATCTCTTGTTTCCACCATTGGAATAAGATCAGATTCTGATATCTTGTTATCCAATCAGATTATGACAGTCTCACTTGTTGATCTGTCATTGCCAAAAATCAAAGGTTTGAATTTTCAATTATATACTCATTAGTTCCAGCAGCTCTAGGAATTAAAAATAACTTCCAATTTGAACACTGGATCAACATCATACTTGGACAGATTGTTTCTCATCTTAATTACTACATTGTGTTAAAGTTGGTTCCCATCCGACCATTGGATCTTTTGTTATTTTCTTATCTTATATTCTGGTTGTTTGTTTCCTTTGCTAAGATCTTGTCTTTGGGATGTTTAGCCCTAACCACTCTAGAAACCCCATCATATGGGTTGGCTTCACGAATTCTGTTATTCTGCTCACTCTATATAAAGCCTAATTGGATGTCCACTCTATTCAGTGCAGTATAGATGAAAACTCAAAATCTCATGTCCTTCCTTACCGACATCAACCTAGGAGAATTTCAGCCTTCTATGTTTTAACACCTCCAAGTTGCAATCATTCCTTCCTGTAAATACATTCATTTGTTGTAATTGCACATAGATAAACCAGCTCCATGATTTCCCTCGTCATTCTAGGCACTACCAAGTGCATTAAAGGAATCTATTTCTAATTCTATCCTTCTTATCCTTACCACTCATCGGTCTCAACATCCCCACCTGAGCTAAACTAATTTCATGTATGTTTATTTGTTTCCAAACATTCAGATCTATACACCTTTAATGTCTTATACATAGTGTTCTTTAAGAGGGAGAGCCAGCACTTCCTCTGTTAACTCTTAGAAAGAAATCTTTCTAATTTTAAAAAGTCAAAGTTAACGGACAATATGATGAGCACACAAAAGATAGGAATAAAACCAACAGGTTCTAGAAAACTTTCAAATATGCTTTAGATCTCAACAAAAAAAATGCAGTTTTTTGGCTAAGGAATGTAAAATCAGAGATTGCCTCGATTTCCCAAGGGTACAACTATCTTATTTTTGAGTAATTTTGTCAAAAGGCTTGCAGATGTTGCTGCAGCTTCTGAGGACGTATCCTCATATTAGTGAAATGTATTTTTTGTGAGGCACAGTGGAATAGGAAATGTTACTTCATTGTGACCTAGTGGTCATGGGTTTGAATACGGAAACAGCCTCTCAGGGGTAAGGCTGTGCACATTAATCCCACCCCTAGACCCTGCGGGAGTCTCGTGCACTGGGTACGCCCTTATAATGGAATAGGAAATGAGCAAGACATTTGAATGTTTACTAGTGAATTGTTAGGTAACACTAAAACTGCCAAAATTTATATGTTGTCCTCAGTGAAATGGGCTTGTATAATTAATTAAATACCATTTCTAACCAAGGATTGAAAACTGAAGTCTTGACCCCGTCTCGACCTAGTCGAGATCCAAGATTTTCAAGATCTCAGCGAGTTTGTGCTTTTTTTCCTGGGTGTTTCCGGTGGTCTGTCTCAGAGCCAAATGGTCATTTTAAGGCCTGATACTCCAGGGAAGTCTGATTATAGGCTACATAAACATATGCAAACTATGAAATTGTAAAAATAATCATACATAGTGGTAGTTCGAATTTGCACATCTAGTTGGCAGTATACACTGAACCTTGTTGTATACCTAGGGTAGGGGGGAGGGGAGATCAGTAGAATACCTAGGGTAACATTAGCTATTCTACACAATTTTTAAGTACTAAAGGTCCAAAAAAAAATCCAAATGAAACATTAAGATATAAAGGTAGTGATTTGGCAACTTCCAACAAAATTTCCCAGTGGTTTGGAGTGATGATGTGGCAAAAATATGCCAAATTAGCAATTTCCCCAACATAACACTAAGGAAAGTCAAGATATAGAAGTCTCGGTCGAACTGAAACCTGTTGAAAATTGGTTTTCTATACTTGCTTTTGGTGACCAGTCAAATCAAGATAACAAGATGAACCAAGAAGGACCGAAATATCAAGATTTCCCGAGATTTCGGCTGTGAAAATGCTACCTCTAGGTATCGTATCATATATCGTCTTGAAGAGGGTCAAGACATCTCAAATTAACAAGCCCTATTCGCCATAAGATCTTAATTCAGCCCAAACCCAACTTTAACAAACAAGAGTAATTGAAATTGAACAAATAATTCCCCAACTTCAAATCTGACTACAAGAATGCTTCAAAATTTGGGATCTTTGATCCTTAAGATACGAGAAACAATATTCCAGAAGATGAGCTTAATCCAACGGGTGGGATCGAAACCAACCTTGCCCGTAGGTCACAAATAGGTATTTTAACAGAACCAAAATTATATAACAGTAAAAAAAATTACTTATCTCAGAATTCAGCCGTTGAAAGGTCTTCAAACTTAGAGGGGAAGTACTCTAGGATGTGCTTGATAACATACCCCAATTTGAAGATGATCCAACCATGGATGAAGTTATGAATTTTCAAAAAACTATTATCATCTGAAAACGGGAATGAACAGAATAAGAGTTTCAGTTGAGTCTCACTGGTTGTGAGACTCAACCAGAATTTAATAATAAACTCTGGCCAACTCTACTGCTAGCATCTTCTTCCTCTTTATTTATAATGCTAAAAGAAAATACAAAAGATAAAAAGACTGGTTCCTAGAAAGAATGTCCAAAAATTAAAAAGAGATATTTCCTTTATAACTTTTAGGAAAGTTTCCAAAACAAATAACATCTATGACTAACTCATATGATAACCAATCTTAAGAAACAAAAAAAAATGTAGGAAACAAAACTAATGACTAATTTTATGGAATGAATTTAGGAAGAAGACAAAACCTTCTAAAAATTTTGTTAGTACTGTTCATGTAAACAATACCGTTAACAGTGTTTTTTGGTTGTTGGTTTGATTTTGGCATTTTCCTTCCTTTGGTCTTCTTGCGTAACTTGGACTGCATCAATTCCCCCCACTTAAAATAAACTCGTTCACGAGTTTTGTAATGGTGAAGAATAAGCTCAATGGGTTCAGCATACATCTCCCTTTGATATTGAAAATCTGGTTGTGCATGAAAATTTGGAAGAAAATCTGCCACCTTAGGTCCACTCTCTTCAAAATATTAGGGAGGTATAAATATGTTCAATATCTTGAAAAGATTCAAACCTGAAGGGGGTGTCCATGGGGATCACCACATCTAACTCTTTTTCTTCCACAGTCACTTCCTCAACGTATATGGCCTCATGATCACTGTGACTTTCATTATCAGTTAATGGAGCTACACAAAGAAGATTAAGATCACATATATCCACTTCATTGACTTGAGTAAAATCATCTACATTGTAACTGATGGGGTCTTCAACTACAACCTCTTCAATGCAAATTGTTACAATAGGAACATCGATGTTGGTCTCTCCTTTATCATCATGGATTTGTGAAACCTGTTCTTCGTTTTCCTTGACTTCAATCACTAATGCTACTAGAACGACTAATGGTATTGGAGTTTTCGTTGGTGGTGTAACTATAGATACCGCCTTCACGTTAATATTGTTAGCGTCAGGCTTCCACCCCTAACTAACTTGCGAACTGAATTTTATAAATAGTTATGTCAGGTTTTCTTCAGTTATACATACTACTTGGTGGTAACTTTGTCGACGGAAGAACCTTATTTGGAAATGTTCAGGTACATATTCTCTCGTTAATTTGTACTTCATCTCTTCCCAAGTCCTAGGCTCTCCTCCTCGAACTTTGAGCTTCTGTTCATGGACTTTCCACCACTCACGAGTAGCTCCAAAAAGTCTGGATCGTGCTAATTTTAATTTTTGTGGTTCAGGAAGATCGAACCAATCGAAATAATCATCCAATGCACACAACCAGTCACGAAAGGCTTGAAAGGCTTATGGGTCTTGTTTACCATAGAAATCTTTTAAGTCCAACTTTCCTTTATGTGAAATTTCATATCGGGGAAGTCTCCCATCATACTCATCATCTGGTAGATCTTGATAGTCCTCTCTAGGGACTCTTTGGGGAGCCCTAGGATTATTTCTAGGCAAAATATTGGTTGTTGGATGTCGCCGTCCGGCCTTCTTGGTGTTCATTCTCTCCCCCATGCGACCAATCTTGGCATTCATCGCAACCAATTTTTCAAGAATCAAAGTAAGGGGGTGATTGGGCTGGTTAGGAGAATTAAAATCCTCCATAACCTGGCTCTAATACCAATTGATGGCAAAGAGGGTTAAGACATCTCAAATTAACAAGCCCTCTTTGCTACAGGATCTTAATTCATCCCAAACCCAACTTTAACAAACAAGAGTAATTGAAATTGAACAAATAATTCCCCAACTTCAAATCTGACTGTAAGAATGTTTCAAAATTTGGGATCATTGATCCTTATGATATGAGGAACAATATTCCAGAAGAGCAGCTTGATCCAACGGGTGAGATCAAAACCAATCTTGCCCGTAGGTCTCAAACAGGTATTTTAACAGAACCAGAATTGTATAACAGTAAAAAAAATTACTTATCTCAAAATCCAGCCGTTGAAAGGTCTTCAAACATGGAGGGGAAGTACTCTAGGATGTGCTTGATAATATAACCAAATTTGAAGATGATCCAACCATGGATGAAGAAGTTATGAATTTTGAAAAACTAGTATCATCTAAAAACGGGAATGGACAGAATAAGAGCTTCGGTTGAGTCTCACAACCAGTGAAACTCAACCAGAATTTAATAATAAACTCTGGCCAACTCTGCTGCCAGCATCTTCTTCCTCTTTATTTATAATGCTAAAAGGAAATACAAAAGATAGAAGAATTGGTTCCTAGAAGGAATATCCAAAAATAAAAAAGAGAAATTTTTCTTTATAACTTTTAGGAAAGTTTCCAAAACAAATAACATCTGACTCATATGATAACCAATCTTAAGAAACAAAACAAATTTAGGAAACAAAACTAATGACTAATTTTATGGAAATAACTTTAACTTATTGAATTTAGGAAGAAGACAAAACTTTCTAAAAATTCTGTTAGTACTGTTCACGTGAACGGTACCATGAACAGTGTTTTTTGTTTGTTGGTTTGATTTTGGCATTTTCCTTCCTTTGGTCTCCTTGCGTAACTTGGACTGCATCAGCTTGTCAAGATTCTCCACATTTTTGAGATCTCGATGAGATTATGAACCATGTTTCTAACACTAAATGTATGTCTTGGCTAGTTAATGATTTAGATAAGACTATTCATCCCTAGAATATAAGGGTTCCAAGAGAGGATATGCTGGATTCTCTTAGCAGAGGGAGAAGGCTCTTCGTGTGGGCAATTAGTCAGTGGAGAGAAGCCTCCTCTAAGAATAGTTAAGTATTGAACATTCTCAAAGGTCGTCTTAGTTCCCCTTTTATGAATGGCAAAGGTGGATATTCTATGATGAATGAGCCAATATTCTGAATGTTTATACTGAATGACCTAAACGTAGAAATAAGCAATACAAATGAAGCAAGCCTTACCGACAAAAAATGCAGCAAACAATTTTTTTTTTTTTTTTTCATCTACAACAGAGAAAAAAAATAATACAATGTTAGGAAACATTTTTGGTGTTATACATTATTGATAGATTCAGATAAATATGGAAATCAAAGATACTAGAAAGACAATGTTAAAGACACATTACTGAGAGAAGTGAGCCAATAATTGAACGTAATTAGAAAATAGGATAGACAAAAACATGCAGATGTACAAATGGAAATAAAAAAAAAAGAAAGAAAGAAGAGGGGAAGGGAAAAAAAAAATTGTCTTTCCCACCAAGTTATATCCAATACCATTTTGCGTTATAGTGTAGTAGTATGGTTGCCAATAGAAAATATAAAATGAAAAAAAAATGGTGAAATCAAGCATATGCGACAATGGAAGATGCGGCTCTTCTTTTTTCTTTCCTTCTTTTCTTTTTCTTTCTTTTTTTTTTTTTTCTTTTTTTGGGAAGACCCTAAAATACAGTTGTTGTGCACCCAAACATAGCACCAAAACAGTTTAATGATGTCATGTTTGAATGTCCTTTTAAGTGGCTGCTTAAATTTCTGCATTTCATTAGTTACATAAAAGAAAGATGAAATCCTTAAGTCCAAAGATGTTCAAAAACTTATTTTCATTTTAAGTTTCAGTTGTTCAAGATTCTAGAGAACCAGAATTAGAGTTGGTAGTGCTTGGGGAAATATGCATCTGAATAATAGATGACATACATAAATAAAAGAAAAACGGTCACCAGCTGAAGCACAGCCAGAAGCTTTCTTGTTACATGTCTGCTCCTTAGTTATTAAATTAATTTGGTTATATTTGTTAGTGGAGAGAGTTATTAATTAGTGGAAGATGTAGAGGAGTTGTGTAACCATAAGGAGCATGTGGCTTAGTGGTGGTGTGTTGGTTTTGATAAGTACTATTTGTAAAACTATTTTGTAGGTGATAATCTTAATGGAAAGGGTCATGGAAATTAAAATGTGCGCAGTGTGACTCTCGGAAGAGCCCATGGAGGTCAGGCTTCCTCAATAAAGCCATTATCCTTTTTAATTTATCTTTAGCTATGTTATGTCTCTTTATTTTCTCTATCTTTCCTGCTTTATTTTTCCCATCTCCCAAGATACGTAGGTACGTATCTAGTGATATCAGAGCACAGGCATCAGAGCCCTCCCATCGGATGGTGTTTCAGTTCAAATGGAATTCCCAACCGTTCGATCATCCCAACACTTCGAGAGGATCTCACAGTTTTGGGGCACCCAATTTCATGAATTGGGTCTTGAGGACAAGACCAAATTCAAGGGGAAGGAATTGTTACATGCAGAACAATGCCAAATGGAATGGATATGGTGGCAGGTTTATTTAGTAGGAGTTATGCATTAATTAGTTATGAGTCAGTTGTTGATTGTATTAGGAGTTGTGGGGGATTCAAATCCTCTCATGTCCTCATGTTGACATGAGGAAAATCCTGTGGCTGTCATTCACTGTGTGTGTATGCCAATACATCGGTATGTGTGCACAGTAAACTACAACCACAGGATTTTCCTCATGTCAACATGAGGACATGAGAGGATTAAAATCCAGTTGTGGGTGTAGTTAATTATAGTGGGGGGTTAGTTATTGTGGATGTGTAGGAGTTGTTTATTTACATGAAAGAATTTAGGAATGTATCCAGTGGTATTAGAGCGCCGGCCCATATACGCACCACGAGGAGAATGAATTTCAAGTGGGGATTTGGGTTTATCTCAAACTCCAATCCGAGGGTGTTTCAGTTCAAAACTCCTAGCAGTTCGAGACAATGACTAAACTCTTCATACAAAATCCCCAAGGAGCAACGAGAGCATAAAAGGAAGACTGGCAACTTGAGAAAAGCCTAGAGTTATCCTTAAGCAGTTTCCAAATTCTGGTCTCGAGGACAAGACCAATACTAAAAGGGAGGAGATGTTACTTGTCTACTCTTTAGTTATTAAATTAATTTTGTAATAATTGTTGGTGGGATAGTTATTAAGTACAGGAAAACGTAGAGGAGTAGTGTAACCATAAGGGACATGTGGCTTAGTGGTGGTGTGTTAGTTTTGATTACTACTATTTGTAAGCCTATTAATTAGGTGATAATCTTAAAGGAAAGGGATTTGGAAATTGATATGTACAGAGTGTGACTCTCGGAAGAGACCACGGAGGTCAGGCTTCCTCCATAAAGCCAGAGTCAGGCTTCTTCAGTAAAGCCATTATCCTTTTTTATTTATCTTTAGCTATGTAATCTCCCTTTATTTATCTCTATCTTTCCTACTTTATTTCTCCCATCTCCCAAGACACATAGGTACATATCACCTATCTGGCTCACCATGTTTAGGCTCTTATCCTAGTCTTTTCAATAACATCTGTTCACATAGAGTTAACTTCTCCAAACAGTACTTCAGCTTTACTCTGACATGTACCAATGATGATTGACTGAAAATTAAATCATTCCTCAAACAAGTCTTAAAGCATTGTTCGATTATGTGCCAATGTGGATGGACTGAAAATTAGATGATGCAGACAGAATGTCAATACAGTTTGAGCACCAATAAGTCAAGACAACAGGACAGGCTTCCAAACTGTGGTGCAGCCAAGGGATCCTTACTCCTAAGACAAAACATAACAACATTGCTCACTGGCACAAACTCATATCATCCTCCATCGATGAAGACAGATCCAAAAAATATGAAATTGGTTAAACAAATTCTCTAGATATTGTCTCTAACATAATCTTTTGTTTATGACAGCTGTTGCTGAACATCCTAAAAAAGTTTTTAATTTCCATGGTGTGCATGAAATCAATATTTCTTGTCCATTCATCTAGAACAAGCAGATTAAGACAAACAATGTCTCAGCCTGAGATATTTACTGCAGTAAGAAAGGTAAATTTTGGTTATTCCAAATAACTTACATCTTACCCTAAAATAAGTCTGCATTTGTAACGGGCCTTAAAAAGCTCAAGAATAAAACATTCCAGTGAACAGTTTCATAATACAGAACATCTAGACTTCAGGTGAAGGGAATAGAGTTAAAGAATTTTCAAGAATTTGTTGTTATCCTTAAATTTAGTTGTGACTAAAGATCAGTTTTATTATTCATGAACGGTCCGTGAAATTCCAAGGGGCCAAATTGGTGTCACTTATCAACCAAAGCTCTGTCATACAAATAAACAGTTTCATAACAGGAGTTGTTTTATATATGAGCTAAGAAAAAAGTTTAGAACTAGATAACAGTGGAAATTGCAATGCAAAATGGAATAAGGTAAATTAAATATAACCCAATCTTGGCCCTGTCAAAGTCAAACAAGTTCGGTGATCCTGAAAATTATTTATTGGCATATGATTCCATGGTTATGATTTCAATTATTTTGATTTTGTATTACTGATAACTGTCACCAAGCAGCTCAGATTCAACACTTTTATTAGAGAACTAAAGCATTGATAGGTTATATCAATAAATTAAAGAGCCTGCAAGCAGAAGCAATCAATAACAGTAAAGTCAATAGTACAATAATCTTACATCAAAACAGTAATTAGTCCTGCCATGTTAAATTTCACTTCGAACAAGGATAAAACAGAAATCTTTGCCATTTGCAAACAGTCCATAATGAGGAATGATATAATGGTGTTGCTACCTCATCACAGTAAAATTATACCAGCACGGTAGACTAATTCATGGATGATCATCCAATGGTGATGCAAGGGTGCATGCTTCCTCCGACACTATATAGTGACCTTGCCATTTAAACTTCACAACAAAACATAGAGGTTTACCCAGCAAAAACTCAAGGAAAAAAAAAAAAAGGGAAAGAAAGTACCAATACTAGAAGAATATTAGTCATCTGATTATAAGAGAACAAATAGGAATATCTTCCAGTAGCACATGTATTCAGAGACGTAGGCAAAGATAGGGGCCTCATATGGGCTAGGAAAAAAATGCCAAGACAAAAGCCAGGATTCACTTCTTTATGCAATCCTAGGGCATGGTCCTGCTGTAGGTTAAAGAGTTTCCGATTGAAAGAGAGATGCATAATATCTTACAAAAATATCTCATGAACCTTACTAAAAAAAAATATCAGGAACCATTTCCTAAATTAATAAACAGGAATATAGGAAGCACAATATGCTTCCCTAGATTTATCGGAACAACCATTGCATACTAGTGAGGGAAATGAAATCTCCTAACACCTCAAAGAGGTCATGAGTTCAACGGGTCTACCTAAAAATTATATATGTTTGAAATCTCAAATGTGCTACCAAACCCATAATTCTTTTTTTTTTTTTTGGTAAAGACCAAACCCATAGTTTGAGGTTAGAAAATCTGGTTTTTTTTTTTTTTTTTGGGGGGGGGTGGTGGTGGGTGGGTGGTCCTAATTTTACTTTATCCTTCCAAAAGAACAGAGATAAAGAAGATAACAGAAAGAATAAATTAAGCAGAGACATGACAAGAAAATAACAGAAAAAATAAATTGACCAGGCGAATTTAATAAATGGCTTACTTGATCTTAATGGAAACAGGAGTCCATGTCTGCGTGAATAGCGTATCACCTCTCGAAGTAACAAAAAGGAAAACTTCTCTATCCGTGCTACTGTCGTTGTCTTGAGCCGCGCGCTTGATTGCAAGCGTTCTCCTTTTGATAACCTCCTGGTCCTCCCTTACCACCAAATTGCTCCTCCGATTAACCATCGTCGGAGAGGCACGCAACAACGTAGTCTTCCAGGCACTGCTAATTTCCTGTTTTTCATCCTTTGATGCTTTATCCGCCGATGTCGTCACGCAGCGTCTCCGCCCTCGGAAAGGCATGAGCATGAACATAACAAACGCATTAATCAGCATTACTAGACATTTCAACACCCGCAGCAATAGCTGAGAATTCACGCGTCCACTGTTACGGTTAACATTACATCCACTCGCGCCGGATGTTAGAAGCGGCGACGTAGAAGAGTCGTTCATCTTCCTTGTCGGCTCCATCACCATTGATCTTCTCCTCAACGAATGAGATAGTTTCACCTGAAATTTCTTCTTTTCTACAGAGAGATTCTTCGTTCCCTCCTTGCTATAAAACCGTTTCCACGAAACAATCGAACTCTGGTTCTTTTACGACAGGCAGAATCGCCGATTGCAGAGCAAAATTAATCAAACAAAAAAAATAAAAAAAATAAAAAATAAAAAAAGGGCGGAGAAAGCTCCGCTAAACTTAGAGTTGAGATTGGGAAAAAAAAAATTGTGTTCCACCAAACTCCGAAAAGCAGTGAATATTTGAAGTTACTTAATTTAACACCAAAGCATAATAAGATTAAAAATGAACAATTGTTAGGGCCTAAAAACTAAGTTTTGCAGTATTTTAATGGCGGAGAAAGCGAAAAAAGTGACAGATATTTCGCCGAATAAGGAACTGAAATGGCTAAAATTAGAATTCTTATTCTCTGTTTCGTTTCTTCTTTCTCCGAATGAAATTCAAGAACGCGGCTTAGAAGAGTTGCCTTTCTGTCTCTCTCTCTATCTCTCTCTTTCGGCTTATATACAATCTAGCTGCCCCCGCCGCTCTGCGCCAATTTTCGAACTGATCGTGAACTGATATTAAATGGACCCTTAAGAGCGGAACACGTGGCATGGATGCGGCGGTTTGAGTCTTTCTCCGTGGGGTTCCGGTTTACTGACAGGTTTTTCTGTGACACGTAATATTTGTTGACTTGTTTATACATAATTCACCTCCACGTGAGAGTACAAGCACATGTACTCTCTACAGAATATCATTATTCATATTTAATGGGTCCCACATTTTATCAATAAATCCGGATCCAAATCGTCTTATCTCTGAAATTCAGGAGGTGTGACAGCGACCCCACTGGATGGTCGACCCCTCCGTTGGAGCCGACAAACCGAGCCGACAAGAGAGTGTCGGCTCGAACGGAGGGGTCGGATTCATCCGACCCCCACGTGGTGACCATTCAGTGGGGTCGCCGCCACGCCTCCCGAATCTCAGGGATGAGACGATTTGAATCCAATGAATCCCATATCCTATGAGGGGCGATGGAATCCTATGCAGGTGATTGGAACACATCTCCATAAAAACATGATTTTAAGTATCAAGATCGACAAACGGCTCCGGACTCGGCCACAGTTTTGACTGATTCTTCACATGGGTAAGAGGATTCTAGGGTTTTTTTGGCCATCCGTCACTCCAAACCGATCGGACTTGAGATTGGATTAGGATGAGCCGGGCTGATCTCTATACAGTGCCCGAGTCTGCTTACTGAAACCATGTCCGTGAGATCTTCACATGCATGGTTTTAACCTATCCGTACTGGTATCGGCAGATTCTCTGTATTGGTATCAGTAGATATCTTCATTTTTTATTATCTTTTAATTTAGTATCGATCATGTGTCACACTGTTATTGGTTTAGTATCAGTTCGAAATCAGATATTTTATCGTTTTAGAGTCACCAATACCCCTTTTGCTACAGGGAACCAATACCCCTTTTGCTATAGCAAACTAAAACCATGTTCATAAGCGACTCTTGAAATGTCAAGTGGAGTCCAAAATTTTTGCATAACTAGGCCTCAGCCTCCCCAAATTGTCAAGTTTTAGTCCAAATGCAGGTTTTCATTCCTCATGGCAAAGATTAGTAAAATTTGAAAACAAGATTGATATTACATTGCTTCTCTGTTAATTTTGACATAAAATTTTATCAATTAAAAAAAATTTCAACTTTAATCTCCAAGAGATAAAATAACATCTTGAAAATGAAAATTTAAAAAAAAATTCTAGATAAAATTTTACGTCAAAATAAATGGAGTCATCGTAACAAATACAAAAGAAATGAATGCATTAGAAGGTGAGCCATATAATCGTTGTATAGCCTTTAAATTTAATGGACAATCGACGAACCAAAGGTCGCTTCATACATCAAATGGTTGGGATCAGCCACAATCAAGTTCGTGTTGAGTTCCATCCCACCTTATCATATGTTGGTAGACATGGACCACATGGTATCTTCTTCCTAAAGGGTTTGTCTACATGACAATGGCCTATTGACATTGATTTTTTTTCATGCAGTAATTGAGCCATCCCATCATGAAAACCTCAATATATACAGAATGAGGGGTTTTCACGATCTGATGGAATCAATGTCAATAAGAATGTAGCTTCTCTGCTTAGATTTTTTTTTCCAAGAATCCAAAAAAAAAAAAAAAAAAAAAAAAAACCAACTTATTTGTTTAGAGCAAAAACTTTACCAATGATGTTCACTTCGACAACCATAATAACATGGCCACCCATATCTGCCAAGGATCCAAGTGACCACCACCATAGTAACCCACTGTACTGGCATGACCCACCATTGTATTGATGCAGTAACTCATTGTGGGATGGTGATAAAGTTTTTGCCAAGTGGTGTGGAATGATAATATGGTAATTCGAACCGTTTGAAAGATAGTATATGAATAGTATAAGGTATGGATTGATCACGTATGAAATTAATAGAATAATTCAATTGGATTTCCTTTTGGGTTTTGACATAAATCTTTTATATATATATATATATATATATATATGAAAGATAGTATATGAATAGTATAAGGTATGCATTGATCACGTATGAAATTAATAGAATAATTCAATTGGATTTCCTTTTGGGTTTTGACATAAATATTTTATATATATATATATAAAAGGATAATTGACTCATACATTCCCTGTAGTTTACACTTATTCCATATATACCCAAAAGATTCAGAACCAAACAATTTTTCCCTTAATTCAAAGGATAATTGACTCATACATTCCCTGTAGTTTACACTTATTCCATATATACCCAAAAGATTTAGAACCAAACAATTTTTCCCTTAATTCAAACGGATAATTGACTCATACATTCCCTGTAGTTTACACTTATTCCATATATATCCAAAAGATTCAGAACCAAACAATTTTTCCCTTAATTCAACCGGTTTTATATAGAAAAGATAAATAGACTATTTTATCCTTACTAAGACTTATACTTATTCAGTGAAATGTCTAATATAACCTTTTATTCTCTATTTTTATTAATAGGACAAATAGGCCTCTCTTTTTGCGACAGTGATGACCCTAGGGTTCATGGCCCTGATGGCGCGGAGGAATAATCGAGCGTCATCCTTGAGGAGCCTGTGTAAGAAGTGTACTCAATTGACAATAAGAGCTTCATTGGGCATGAGCGGGACGACAGAGGGTGGAACTGGAATCTGAGATCCAGGGAATGGGCGAATTTCAGGAGATGGTTGCCGGTTCTTTGGAGGGTGATCACGTCTTGGCTATCCCTGTGATACGGATCATGGGGCTGAGATTTGACCTCGATTGCTCCTCCTGATCTGACTCCGGATTTGAAGTAGTAGAACAGTTGTGCCGTCGGCGATTTCATGCCGACTTTCCTTCTCCTATGAAGAAATCGATCGTTGTTCCGAAATCATTTCAGTAATGAAGAAAAGTGGAGGAGAGCTCGGTGGCGAAGACAGGTCCCTATACGACTTCTTGAACAAAGGTTGATGGTGTTGCAATCTAAGCAAATTCTTCTAACAAATTTTCTGTTAGGCACCGAGACCCACTAGATGAATGAGGGACCAGCATCTTGTCGTCTTCTTGCTGCAAAACGAAGACCGAAACAGAGCCTGGATCCAGTAAAATCAAACTCCTTCAATTGAATGAAAACCCTAAATTTCGAATAAAGCTACAATGGAATTGGCGAAATTGAGGAGTGAGTTCGATTCACAACCTATCGGACACGAAATCGATGAAACTAAACTAAAATACAGAGGATAACAAGAGATTGATTGAACACAAAAGCAAGTATGAAATGAAAATACATATATTCAAGTTGAGAGAGAGAGAGAGAGAGAGAGAAGAGAGAGAGAGAGTAATGTAAACCAGATTAAAAACAAAATAGTCTAGAGAAAGTAGGGGAGACTACAATGAGGAGACACCACTGAAAACTAGTTGATATGGTTGTCGATTCCTCGTCATCTTCCCCTGTAGTCGTTGGAGACGAACGACAAACACCATAAAGGATGGGCTTAAAACAAGCCCGAATTACCGTGTAGAGTACCCAGCATCTTCCAACACAACCGAAGACGATGGCATCGAGATTCTTCAGCTCTATTCCAAGGAGATCAACAAGTGAATGCTGTAAACGCAAACAACCAACTAGCAGAATTCGATCAACACTCAAAATCCTTCGATTCAACAAATCGGACCAATTCCAAAATCGTCAAAAATCCAGAATAAAATGCAAAAAAAGAGGAAATTATTTTTCCTTGTCTTTACACCTTGAATCACCTCCAAAACTTTCAAAGCCAAGATTCAGAAACCCTAGTGATTGCCTTTTCCTTCAAAAACTTTGTATCGGAGACGAAAAACTTCCTTCCGTCAAATCAAAATTGAGACCAATCGCTCTTCTAATCAAAAATAAAAACTAAAAACTTCTAACGGGTGAGAATTCCATACATCCCTTCAAATATGGAAAAAGATCGCAGTCATTTTCCAAAGAGAAAAGAGAGCTGTCAACGTTTCTGGTTTTCAGAATTTCCAGAGAGAAAAGAGCGGAAAATTTTAAAGGGTATTTTAGACTATTCATCTTGTACTAAAGGTATTTTGACCCTTTATGATTATAGTCTTGTACACGTCATCACAAAACAATATGTCTGGATTTATTTGTTATTATATTATACATGAAAGGGTAGTATGAATCAGTTCTCAATCTTTTAAGGTATATATGGATTAGGTGTTGTTTAGGCCCTGATCCGTCTCGTAGGCCCATCAAGCTGACTAGACCTGCAAGACAAGCAAAGACAAGGGGAGGAGGCAGGCCTGCAGTCCCGTGTTCACTCCAATGCCAAAGTTAGGGCTCTGTGAACAGTCGGTGGATTCGATGTCGAGCCCACAACAATATTTAAGTGTAAGTGGGGTAAGTGTGAGGTTCTCCATCCCAGGTGTCAGAGCGAAAATCCCAAGATGAGCAAATGAGCAATAAATGTTCTCGTACCTAAATCCTCAGGATTTGCCCTATTTATAGTGAATAGTGCATTTTTCTTTAATACCGCTTTTGCCCTTTGTTCCTTTGTTTGAGTTTGTAAAGATGCTTTCTTATGTCCAATCAGGAACCTCCACGTGATAGGGGGCTGAATCCTACGTGTCGTGGTTCTATTGACAGTGTAGCATAATTCTCCAACACTTGTCTCGTTGCCCTACTGAATCTGTAGGGTTTGGCTGAACAAAGAAGAATGATGGAAATTCCTCCCAACAACTTGCCTCGTTGCTCTATTGAATCCGTAAGGTTCGGTTGTGCATAAGTTCATGCCAATATGGATCAGTTGCTATTACGTTATTTGCTACGTGGGAGACTGATGCTGGTGTCGGAGTTGGGGGTGGGGGTACCGATGTGGGCACTGCGGCCAAACCACATCGGCTAATGTCTTTGTTTCTTCCAAGGCGATCACGTGACTAGCACGTGACCGTACTGTCGCTGCTGATGAGGTAGCCGATCTGAGCAGGCCGGTGCGAACGGATCGATGTGTCTGGGCCGATGTGGCTGGCCCGATGTGGGCACCACGGTAAGTTCACATCGGTCCACTTGAAGAAATCTGCCGATGCGGTCACGGGGTTTGCATGTGACCCGATGTTGCTGGACCGATATAGGCACCGTGGCCAATTCACATCGATCCATTTGAAGAAATTTATCGATGTGGTCACGGGGTTTGCACGTGTCCCGATGCTACTGGACCGATGTGGGCACCGCGGCCAGTTCACATCAGTCCTTAAGAAGAAAGTTGTCGATGCGGTCACAAGATTGACAAGTGACACGATATGACTGAATTGATGTGGGCACCGTGGTCATTTCACATCAGTCCATTTGAAGAATTTTACCGATGTGGTCACAGGATTTGCACGTGACCTATACTCCTTTGAAAATTCCAAGGATTCGATGTGACGAGACCGATGCGGACGGATCGATTTGTCTGGGCCGATGTGGCTGGCCCGATGTGGGCACCGCGGTAAGTTCACATCGGTCCATTTGAAGAAATCTGCCGATGCAGTCATGGGGTTTGCACGTGACCTGATGTTGCTAGACCGATGTGGGCTGCCCGCGGGCAGTTCACATCGGTCCATTTGAAGAAATCTACCAATGCGGTCACGGGGTTTGCACGTGACCCGACGTTGCTGGACCGATGTGGGCACCGCGGCCAATTCACATCCATCCTTAAGAAGAAAGCTGTCGATGCGGTCATGGGATTTGCACGTGACCCGATGTTGCTAGACCGATGTGGGCACCGTGGCCAGTTCACATCGGTCCTCAAGAAAAAAGTTGTCGATGCAGTCACGGGATTGGCACGTGACACGATATGACTGAACTGATGTGGGCACCGCGGCCATTTCACATCGATCCATTTGAAGAATTTTGCTGATGTGGTCACGAGATTTGCACGTGACCTATACTCCTTTGAAAATTCCAAGGATGCGATGTGACGAGGCCGATGTGGTCACGGGATTCACACGTGACCCAAGTTGTGTCGGAGGTCTGATGTGACTAGACTGATGTGGACGCGGCGGCTAGTTCACATCGGTCAAAATCTGAACGAAGTTGCCGATGTGGTTACGGGATTCGCACGTGACCCAAGTTGTGTTGGAGGTCCGATGTGACTAGACCGATGTGGACACTGCGGCTAGTTTACATCGGTCAAATCTGAAGGAAGTTGCCGATGTGGTCACGAGATTCGCACATGACCCTAGTTGCGGCGGTGTCAGATGTGACTTGACCGAGGTGGTCGCCTCGGCCAATGCGCATCGGCCTATTTGAAGAAGATACTCTGGTGGTCACGGGATTAGCACGTGATCCGAGGCGATTGGTCTAAAGTGGGCACTGCGGTCAATGCACATCGGTCTATTTGAAGAAGATACTCCACGGTGGGCACGGGATTAGCACGTGACCTATACTCCATTGAAAATTCCAAGGATCCGATGTGACGGGGCCGATGTGGGTCCAATGTGGGTCTAAAGTGGGCACTGCGGCCAATGCACATCGGTCTATTTGAAGAAGATACTCCGTGGTGGGCACGGGATTAGCACGTGACCTATACTCCATTGAAAATTCTTGTCCTCTGGTAGCGTGCCTTCTTGAAGAAATGAAAAAATTGGGTCGATCCACGACGGTTCCGATGTTGCGGGCAGTATTGCTTTGGAGTTTGGATCCACTGCTGAGTGCGACAAGACTTCGGTGTACACCGAGTGATCTAGATCATTCAAGTCTGAAGTGGCCAGTTTCAACAGAGAGTCCGCCAGGGTATTCTGATATCGGAGTACGTGGCATAATGTAAAATACTCAAAGGTTGAAGCGGCCTCCTGAACTTTCTTCAAGTATGCAGACATGCTCGCCTTCTTTGCCTCATACTCCCTGTTCACTTGTCGAACCACCAACTGAGAATCATTGGACGCCTCAAATCTTTTAGCCATTACCGCCTTGGCCAGGCGTAGTCCGGCAATCAGTGCCTCGTATTCGGCGGCATTATTGGACACCTAAAACATGAATCGAAGGGCATAGCGAATCTGAAACCCTTCAAGGCTGGTGAGTATGAAGTCAACACCACACTGAGTTTTGTTCGATGCTCCATCGACAAACAAAGTCCACGATAGCGAATTGTTCTCTGCGGCTTGGTTGTCTCCTGCTTCTTTTGCTGCCCCCGAGGGGGATGATTCAATAAGGAAATCGGCCAAGGCTTGAGCCTTGATGACTGTGCGGGGCTTGTAACTAAGATCGAATTCACCCAATTCGACTGCCCAATTAATCACTCGACCTGAGATATCTAGTTTTGACAAAATTTTCTTGAGGGGTTGGTCGGTCAGAACGGTAATGGAGTGTGCTTGAAAGTAAGACCAGAGCTTGCGCGCAGATGTCACCAATGCCAAAGCGACTTTCTCGATGAACTTGTACCGAGTTTCAGCCTCCAGCAAAACTTTGCTGACATAATAAATGGGACGCTGGACACCCTCCACTTCTTTGATAAGCACCGCGCTTACCGCCTTTGAAGACACGGCCAAGTACAACTCCAAGGTGTCCCCCATCTCGGGCTTGACCAACAGTGGAGGAGATGCCAAGTAGATTTTCAATGCGTCGAATGCCTGTTGACATTCGGCAGTCCATTGAAAGGTTTTGTTACCCTTAAGGGTTTGAAAAAACAGGAGACACTTGTCTACCGAACGGGACATGAATCGGCTCAGGACAACCCCCCGCCCGGTTAGCTCTTGTACTTCCTTCAATTTGGTCAATGCCGGCATACTGAGGATAGCCGTGATTTTCGAGGGGTTTGCCTCAATGCCACGACTAGAGACCACGAAACCGAGAAACTTCCCTGAGGTGACTCCAAAGGCACACTTAGCAGGGTTGAGACGCATCCTGTGCTCTCGTAGAACTTCGAAAGCCTCTTCCAAGTCTTTAATGTGGTCCTTCCCGACCAGGCTTTTTACCAACATATCATCGACATACACCTCCACGTTCCTCCCAATCTGCTTTGTGAAGATTTTGTTTACCAACCTCTGGTATGTGGCCCCAGCATTTTTAAGACCAAAGGGCATCACATCATAGCAAAAGAGGCATCGGTTGGTCACAGAGGCAGTCTTCTCTGAATAGGCCGCATGCATTTAGATCTGGTTGTAGTAGAATAGGCATCCATGAAGCTTAACTGAGCATGTCCACCGTGGCATCGATGAGCTGGTCGATGCGAGGAAGGGGGAAACTGTCCTTGGGGCATGCCTTGTTCAGGTCAGTGAAATCAATGCAAATGCGCCATTTGTCTTCTGCCTTCGGCACCATGACGACGTTGGCAAGCCATTATGGGTAATGTATTTCTCTGAAAAATCCTGCTTCCAACAATTTCCCTACTTCCTCATCTATGAGGCATTGGCGAGACGCAGCGAACGTACGCTTCTTCTGCCGCACGGGTCGGTGCCAAGGATCTACATTCAGGCAATGTTGTGCCACGTTTCGCGGGATTCCTGGCATGTCGGCCATGGACCAGGCAAAAATGTCGACATTTGCCCTTAAGAAACTTACTAGCTCTGTCTTTTGTGGTTCCACAGGTGATGATCCAATCTAGATCGTTCTCTCTGGGCTCTCCTCCACCAGAGGGACCTGGACTAGGTCCTCAGCGGGTGCTCCTTTTTGCTGCTTGGGGTCATCCCGCAGGTCTTCGACACGCACCTGCAAGGCTTGGGCCGGCTTTTTGTAGTCCGAGAGAGCTCGGCCGAATAACACTTTCGTGATACGAGTTGATCGGTTCGACACTCCCCTGCTCCTCTTGGCGTGGGGAACTTGATGACCAAATGTAATGGGGATGGGACCGACCTGAGCGCGATCATACCAGGCCATCCCAGCATGGCGTTGTAAGATGAAGGGACGTCGACCACCAAGAAGTTCATCGTGATCTTTGACTCCTGAGGATAGGTGCCCGCCCTGACGGGCAACCTAATAGACCCCTTCACATTGACGAGGTCACCTGAGAAACTGACCAAGGGATAAGCTACGGGTAATAACCGCTCATGCGGAATTTCCATGCATTGGAAGGCCTGCCAGTAAATGATATCCGCGGAACTGCCTATGTCAACCATGATCTTGTGAACGTCGTTGTCCTCTATTCTCAATGTGATGACAATAGCGTCCTCATGAGGCAGTTCCAGACCGCACAGATCTTCATCGCTGAATGTTAGGAAGTCTCATGTGCAGGCCCTCTTCCCGGGTCACTCAGTTGATTTAACACTCCGAGCATAGGCCTTTCTAGCCTTGGCAGATGTGTTGCCAGCCGCTGGTCCGTCGATGATAGTCATTGCTTTCCATCCTTGCATAGAGGGATCATAACTTAAATCCTCTGTCGCGGCCGAGGTGGCCGCCTCAACCAATGAGGGTCGGTCAATTGCTATGTCCTTTTCTTGCACCGCCCCGGCCAATTGGGTGGCCGCCTCGGCCTTTGTTCTTCGTGGATCATCTCTCATCCTCGCTGTCTTGATAGTAACCACTTGATCACTGAGTAAATCTGTTGTCGGGGATGGGTCAAGCACATACAAAGGCGGCGGAGGAGGAGTCTTGTCCCAGTGTTGCCGTGGCAATCTGGGGTCGATTCTTAGCTGAGGCCTCTCCCGGGACTCCAAAGAATTCAATACCCTCCCTGGTTCGTGTACTTGTTGGGGGGTATAGACAAACTGACAATGGATGACTCCGATGTCCCTATGAGCCGCGGTCGGTCCTCTTTCTCTTCTTTTTGCCTGTTGACGAGGCTCCTGCTCAGGGTGCCTCTCTTGGTGCCGGGGCTCGACTGCCCTATCTCTTCTTCTTTCCTCCCGAGGAGGATCTCTTCAACCTTCTCTTCCTCCTACCCTCCTGGGTTCTCTTCCTTCTTGTCCTCTTGGTTCCCTTACGGGAGTTCTTTCCCGAGGCGGAAGGGGTGGTCTTCTCCGATCTTCCGCTGATGTCGTGGGTACCCTCGGGGCATTGTGATCCACATACTGCTTGTAATATCCTCTTTGAATGAGGTCTTCAATCTCTGCTTGCAAGTTCCAACACTCATCGGTGGTGTGACCAATGTCCCGATGGTATTGACAGTATTTGTTCGGGTTTCTCTGCCTCGCCTCTGTCAAGATCTTCTGGGGTCTCTGGAGATACCCGTCATTAGCGATGAGAATATACACATCTCCGAGGGATCTATTGAGCAGGGTGTAATCACTGAACTTCTTCTGGAGTAAGCCTTTAGCTCGAGCTTCTTCCCTTCTCAGCCTCTTGTTTTCTCCTGGCCGTGTGAGGTCCTGCCTTTCGTCTGTTCGCTTGTGGGGAGTATCAACTAAGCCTTTGCTGGCCTCGTAGATCTCTTTGGCTGTGGCAAACTTCTCACACCGGGCCAAGAGTTCTTGCAAGTCTGTCGGTTCCTTTTTGGCAATGGAAAACCTGAGCTTTGGGTCAGTGACCGCTGCTCTCAACATAGCGAAATGAACCGCCTCGTCGATATCCTTCACTTGTAGTACCTTCAAGTTGAATTTGACCAAGAAGGCCTACAGGGCCTCCGTAGACCTCTGTCTCATATTCATAAGGTGCGCGCTTATCTTCCGCTGCACTCTGCTTTCTTGGAAATGCATTTTGAATAACTTCCCCATAGTTTTGAAAGAGTCAATAAACCACGGAGGTAGGTTGTTGAACCACATGGGCCGCGCCTTTTAAGGTAAGGGAGAAGGCCCTACACATGATCGCATCAGGGTTCGCGTGGAGGACCATCGCCCCCACGAAGTTATTCAAGTGGTCGACTGGATCGGTGGACCCGTCGTAGGAATCCACTGGCGGCATGCTGAATCGTTTGGGCAAGGGGACCCTCATGATGATATCAGTCAGAGGGTTATCCGTAGAATAATCCCTGTCCTCATCCTGGGTTACCCCTGCCTTTTTCATCGTCTCGACCTTTTGTGCAAGGCTGCTAACTGGTCCGCTATTTTCGTGGCTACCTCTAGGTCCATGGGAGCACTTTGTTTGTCTGCCCCCATGACGACCTCTGGTAGCACTGCGTGTCGCGAAATTAGAAGTTCTTCCAAGGCATCTTCGCCTCATCCAGTTACTGCTCTTGGTTGGGGGCCGAGCCTTTCTCTGGCAGGGATCCTTCCGTGCTGTGACGTCGATCCCGTTCCGCTTAATTCTGGAACTGGGTGCGCGCCGTTCCCATGTCTGGCGGGTCTAGCTCCGCTTTGCCTTTGACAATCTCGAGGCGGATCTCTAGGGAGGTTAGCCTCCTGATGTGGATCAGTCGGAGGGACGACGCCTATGGGGGGATGGGATGTGGCCTCAGCGATCGGGATCTGTAACTCTTGCACAAATCTGGTTAGCACCGTGAATTGCTATGCCACGGTTTCAAATTGCTCGTAGGTGATGAACGCCTCACGCGAGGGTGCTGGCTCAGCCGCTCGCTTTCCTCTATCTCTGCTAGGTCTCGGTTCGGACCTATCTTCATCTTCAGGGTTCATCCGCTGGTCAATCAGAGGGGGGTTGGGATTGACCATCTGGCTTCGGGTCCTTCTCGGACTCATAACTCAAGATTCCTCTCTGGCTTTTATCTGTCAACGTCAAATCTCAAAGGGCCCCACGGTGGGCGCCAAACTGTTTCGACCCTGATCCGTCTTGTATGCCCACCAAGCTGATTAGACCTGCAAGACAAGCAAAGACAAGGGGAGGAGGCGGGTCTGCGGCCCCATGTCCACTCCGATGCCAAAGTTAGGGCTCTGTGAATAGTCAGTGGGCTCAGTGTCGAGCCCACAATAGTATTTAAGTGTAAGTGGGGTAGGTGTGAGATTCTCCATCCTAGGTGTTAGAGCGAAAATCTCAAGATGAGCAAATGAACAATAAATGTTCTCGTACCTGAATCCTCGGGATTTACCCTATTTATAGTAAATAGTGCATTTTCCTTTAATACCGCTTTTGCCTTTTGTTCCTTTGTTTGAGTTTATAAAGATGCTTTCTTATGTCCAATCTGGAACCTCCACATGGCAGGCGGTTGAGTCATACGTGTTGTGGTTCTATTGATAGCGTGGTATATAATTCCCCAACAGGTGTAAACTATAGGAAAAGTATGAGTCAATTATCCTAGATTTAATGGTATATATTCAGTGATCAATTACGAGGATCGTAGTATTGGATAACTTCCAGCTTTTTTCATATTTCTTGTCCCATAAGAATTAGAAGCTTTTAATTTTAATCTCAATCTCAAGCATAAATTCCAATTTAATTCATAGTCCAATCTTTCCCATGTCGAAATTCATGTGTTTGGGATGATATGAGAAAGTTCTTTGTCTCCATCCGTGATGTGAGAGCACACAAGGGAACAGTCGGACAGAGACCTTGTCCCTTTAATTAATGGTATTTTCTTTTTTATTCTTTTGGGGAGGGGGGCACCCCACACAAGGGGACCCAGAAGTGACGCGAGGAGGCGAGGGAAAGGGGAAGGTGAGGAATGAAGGTTGACATGCAACTGGTGCCCACGTGTACGAGTCGAACTAGTGACCTCTCCCCAGGACTTAGTCCAGTGCCAAACCACAGCTAGATGCCTCCAGCCAAAGATGTTTCCCCTTCTTTCTGAAAGATGGTAAGCAACGGTAAATGGATTTGTTAATTTCCCGAATTTTCAATTTTCAGCACACTAATGTAAATTCACTCTCTATCAAACACAATCGAAGCGTAGTTAGTTTGGTCTCAGTTAGTGACGAACATGTCCAAATTTTCAGTGAATGGAGCAGACGACAGTCCGCTGCTATTAAATTTTAGCATAGTAGCCAATTGAAGTCACTAAAAAAGGTAAACATAAACAAGAGGCGACCGCAAACAAAACACTTCCCTAGCACAAACCTATGTTCTTAAGGTTTCTGTCTCATCTTCCTTCCCTCCCAAATCTACATTTTCAAGGTCTCTTTATCTCTTTCCTCCCTCAAATCCCCCTAAAGTTTAATTTTCTCAAGACCTAGGATTTCGAAGGACTTTGAGATCCAATCTGCTAAGGAAATTGAGAACTATATAACTCTTAATGAGTGATTAATTTTTACTTAAGAGCTGACATGGCCAATCGGACTGTTGGATTATTAAACTCCTAGGACTATCTAAAAGTCATATTTTGTGACTTTTTATTTATTTATTTATTTATTTGATATAATGTTTCCCACTGCATAACAATGCCAGGGCCAACTGTGCTTAGTGGCTGAGAGCATTTTATTCCTTAATGCCTGAGAGGGATTATGCTACTTCAAAGTTTGAGATTTTGCAAGCCTAATAGCAACATTAGTTAAGCTGCCTGTGGGTGGGTGGATGGGTTTGATGTAAGTCTAGAGAGGTCGAGTGATCCACTCTTCCTAATCCCTCCAACCCCTCCCCCCTCAAGTGGCATGCCATCCACTTTCTCCATCCCCTCTCCCCTCACCTCCTCAAGTGGCATGCCATCCACTTTCTCCATCCCCTCTCCCCTCACCTCTGGGAGCTCAATCCCCCTCGAGGCCACAACAGCACACCCCCTCTCCACAAAAAAAAAAAAAAAAAAAAACCCATTACTCAGCAGGCAGGTAAAGACCCCTTGCCTTGCAACTTTTACCCAATAGGGTGCGAGTAAGCAGGCAACCTCTATTAAAATCAGAGTCCACCTATTTTTCCTCAATAATACTTATAATAGAAACCACAAAACAACCAACCAAAATATGTGGAAACGGGTAGTCAAGCTATAGCACTCCAACTATCCAAAAAAAAAAGTTAGAGCACTCTAAATTCAAATTCTCTGAAATACTCATTATACCAATCAATTCCCATTTCCCAAAAAAGTACCTATGACCGTAAGAAAGAAAATTTGATCCACAATTTACATAAACTGAAGAATTGGAAATCAAATAATATCAGGCCAGACTTACTCTATAAACACAGTGGACCTCAGGCTTAGGTATCATCACTGGCTACTGCCATAGAGCTTCAACATGCTGTGGAATTTGCAAGCAAAACACTGCTGTCTACCCCAAAATGGAGACCTATTGGACAGAAAAATGAACCCGATAAAAGCATGAAAACCATTTGCTCTACTTCTCCAGATACAGACGAGATGAATCCTGTTACAGCAAAGGAATTTCAACAGTGTGCTCCAGTGTTATACTGTTATGAACATGCAGTCTATTTTATGGACTTCAATTCTAACTGCTGCACCCAACCAACATTGAAACCCAATAGAATGACAGCAAGCTTCCCACCAATCAAAACCCCAAAACTGGCAATGAATCTGACATGGCATAGAGCAACAGATTTCTTCAGCCAATATAATGTCAAAAATGATCAGCACTGCAAAGGAGTACATCATACAATCAGTTGGAGGGAAACTGAATACCACCAGAAAGGGGGGAAAAATAAGACAAAATGATAGGAGAGTTGCCATTCCTAGCTACATCATCTTCTAAAACAAATGACAGGCAAGGAATCACATATACCATAAAATCTAACAGATTTCTTCAGCCAATATGATGTCAAAAATGAACTGCACTGCAAAAGAGGACATAATACAATAAGTTGGAGGGGAACTGAATATCACCAGAAAGGGAAAAAAAGATGGCAAAATGACAAGAGAGTTGCTTTCTTAGCTTACATTATCTTCTAAAAAAAAGCCAGGAGTAAATAAACAATTTAAGTTGTCCTACTCATCCCCCAACAGAGGTGAATGCAATCTCAACATCCTTCTTCCTCATAACTCTTACTAAAAGAGAATGAATAGATTGGATGCATATTATTGATTTAGTTAACTCTACAATGAGGAGGCTTCCGGTGTGGTTCTTGTTAATATTTCTTAAAATTATTTCTTTTCAATTTTAGAGTTAATTCTTACCTTCCTCTTTGGGAATATTAGGTTGATCAACCAACAGTTGATGAAGAACCCCAAGATCACTTGCACTGCAATATAAATTCATGGTCAGCTTTGAAAATGTATGGAAAGCATTCAAAGCATACAAGAATATTTAGTAACCACGGATCAAAAAATAAAATTGATTGTCGAAACAATCTTTAGAAACTGGATGCTGGCCATCCAGCCTATATTTATAACAAGAAAGGAGAATTTCAAAAGGACTAAACTATCCACCCATGACCGACTCGACTAACAGAGTTGGTCATATGGGATGGACCATTATGCCCTTATGAGCTACATATCTCAACACTCCCCTCAAGTTGGCGCATAGATGTCACACATGCCTAACTTGGCCAAATAAGGATGAAAATTTTTTTCCACCCAAAATGGCATAAAAATCAGTCCCACTCTCAAGTTTTTCCTTGATGAAGTGTTGGTCGATCTCTACATGTTTAATACGATCATGTTGTACTGGATTATGGGCAATACTAATTGCACATTTGTTATCACAGTACAATATCATTGGAATACGAAGAGGAACGCCAAAGCCTTCCAGTAAAATTCTAAGCCGAAGTAACTCACATATCCCTTGAGCCATAAAACGAAACTTTGCTCCAGCACTTGACTTTGCCACAATATTCTGTCTCTTGCTACACTATGTGACAAGATTACCACCAATAAAAGTACCATAGTCAGAAATAGATTTCCTATCTGGAGATCCACCCTAGTCAGCATCTGTGTATGCCTCAGCAGATGATTGTGAGATAAAAGAATCCCTTTTCCAGGAGCTGACTTCAAGTAACGAAGAATACCAATAACAACTTCTATATGAGAGGAGTATGGATCATGCATAAACTGACTTACCAAACTCACAGCAAATGAAATGTTTGGCCGAGTGTATGAGAGGTAGATCAATTTTCCCACAAACAGCTGGTACCGACCTTTATCAACTGGTTCACCATCTTTATCCTAGAGGCGAGTATTAGCTTCCAAACGAATGTCACAAGGATGATAGCCCAACAAACCAGTCTCAGTAAAAGATTTTGAACATAATTTCTTTGAGAAAGAAAGTTGCTCTTTGAGCATTGGGCAACTTCAATTCATAGTTCGAAATCTCGGTTCACGAGGGTGTCTCGACCCTTGAGAAAACTGAGATTACCGAGATCTCGGTCGAGATCTCAGCGAGAACCTGCCGAAACTCCCAGAGGGTAAAAATGGGAGTTTCGACAGGTTTTTCTTATGGTTTAAGCCATTTTTTTATGTTTTAAGTCCATTTTAGAGCCATTTTAAGGCTATATATTGCAGGAAAATATTTATTCAACATATATAAACACATTTGAAGCATAAAAAGTAATCACATATCGAAAAATCATACATTCACAAATCATAAATCCCACAAAATGACATAATTTACAAATACTCATTATATGAAAGACTTAAATACTCAAAATGAAATAATACATTCCCATTAGTCCATCCCAATGTCTAATCATATGTAGAGTGGCGTGCAGGTTCCATCTGATCAGATTGACTTTGCTGAAGAAAATATATCTCGGTCTGATAAACAAAATCCTGCCACGACATCCTTCGACTATAGAAGGTCTGGTAGTCTTCCACATATTTCTCATACACATGATCCGGGAAGTTTCTAAAGATAGCCAACCTTAGATACAATTCACTATAATGTGGAGTAAAGTGAGCATATATTGGCTGGTGTGGGGGCGTGGTTCTTTGCAAATTTGGGACTGAAAAGAGACTGTCCACAAAGTTTGAGCCACTCTGTCATGTAGCATTACTAGTATCAACAGAATAATCATATGCACTTCCCATCATGCGGTCATCATCACCGGAATAAGAACCGTATGCCGAAGTGGTGCCAAATCCATGAGCACTCCACTGTCCCTGCTCCTGTCCATTGTTCCCCTCAATGCTCAGTCCTCCAAAGCTTGTGAACATGCTATCAATTTCAACATCAAGCATAATATCAGGATTAGGAACGATGTCAAAGAAACGATCTTCTTCTTCTTCCACTGGTTGCAAAGGGCGTTCCCGTTGACGAGACCTACGTGTATACCCAATTGTAGGCCATGATGAAGATGCGCGTCTACCATGATCTGGATCCTGTGTAGTGTGCGTATACTGACTCTCACCGGTCCATCTAATAATGGGTACAGTCGGTCTAAGTTCACCACCACCACCACCCTCATCACCACCGCCACCCTCATCACCACTACCACCCTCATCACCACCACCACTACCATCATCACCACCACCACTACCATCATCACCACTACTATCAGAAGTTGACCAGCCACTTTGATCCATTGTATCATCATCGCCTTTTGAGTCACTATCAGTACCAGCTGGGGGGTCAAACGGTCTAGGCGACTGTGCGTGTACACGACCCTCATCCGAGTACATAAACCGCTCGAGATTAGAACCCATCAGAGCAGACAGAGTGGGTTCGGGCATCCATTAGGCTCATCCATCACTGGAACTGCTCCGTCTCTCACCCATTCCACATAGGGATCTTCTTCATCTGAAGATAGTTGGAAGACGTCGGCTAGCTCGATCAGCTCTTGTTCATTTCTTTGTTCAAATTTCAAGCATTGTACCCTCAGTCTCATGTTGTAATGGGCGTAGACCAAGTCATTTAGCCGTTGAGAGCCCAATTTATTTCACCTCTTTGAATGAATAAGGGAGAAAGTACTCCAATTTCGCTCACACCTAGATGCGGAACATGTCTGAGATAGGACTTTGATTGTTATTCTCCTCAACTCAGCTACATGCTCGTCATACAACAACCACCACTCAACTGCACAAGATGAAGAACACATTTTAATACACATATTAAATAAGATATGTTACTTGAAAATTTCATTTTCCATAATTCCATACCAGGATCGGTCTTATCTAGTCCAGCCACTGCAGCAGGAGTTCCAAAACTCCCAAAAGCATCTCTGAACGTTTTCATCTACACCCATTTCAAAATTTATAACCATTAGCCATTGTAATATGTGGATATTCAAATAATTCAGCACTTAAACCATACAACTCACCTCCAGATTGACCAGTACTTGTACAGTATAATCTGGCACCAATTTTGCCACATCTTTTACTGCACCGATAAGGTCAGAATTGAGTCCAAGCACATGTGAATATTGGTACTTATGGTTCAAATAGTAAGTTGCAAAATATGAGTCGCTAGATTAAAATAGAGTACCAACTATTAAGTGGAACTAAATTAAAGACATTATTAAATATACTCACCAGCCTTATGCAATGGGTGCATCAGCTGACTCTCCCATCGATCTTTGATAATCTTCACAAAATGTTTGTTTTCACGTGGAAGCACAGTTTTTATACAGTCCTTCAACATATCTATGGCAGCATATAAATGTGACATGGTGGGCTGGAATGCTGTATCCACTAATCTCAGCACCTTCACCACTGGCTCAAGAATTTTGACTACATCCTTCAGTATTCTCCAAAATTCCTCTGAAGCTATAGTAGTCTGTGCTTGAACCCCAGCAGGAGAGCTGGACTCCCTCCATCTAAACCAGTCCTCAGAAGCAAACATCGATCTGAGGCCTACCATCTTTGCTTGAAAGCTCTTTAGTGTTATGTAGTTGGTAGCAAATCTAGTAATGCCGGGTCTTACCAAGTCCCCTCCACATCTCTCCCTCAGCAAATTCAAAGAATAGCCATGGTTGCATACAAATGTTGTCACCTGGCGTGTTTGTTCAACCACTTGCTTTACTTTTTGGATCTTGCCCATGTCCTTCAACATCAAGTCAATGCAATGGGCAGCACATGGAGTCCAAAAAAGGTTATAGTTAGCCATCATCATCTCTCCTGCCTTCTTGTAGTTGTTGCCACTATCTGTCACAATTTGCACCACATTTGTAGCACCAACTTCAACCACTACTGTCTGTAGCAATCCATAGATGTAGTTAGCATCTTTGTGCATGCAGATGCGTCCATAGACTTCAAGAATGATGTCTTCCCATCACTGTAGACCATAAATTTGATGATGAACTTTCTAGTGGGACCAGTCCAACCATCACTCATTATAGTGACCCCATATGCACCCCAATTATTCTTTAACCTTTTTATCCATACTTCTAACTCTTTTTTAATTCTTGGGAGATAGAAATTCATCACTTCATATGAAGTAGGGGGCTTTAACACCAGGACCAGCCTGAGCAACTGCATCAAAGAAAGGCTGATAGTATGGGCCACCAATGGCATTTGCTGGGATATTATTATAGATGAACCACTTAGCAAAAGCATCCCCAATAAATTCTTTTGTACCCTTCCAGTTCCACATACTCTTCAATCTCTTCTGTTTGGCGCCAGCCTTTCTAAAAACTGTTGGATCTTGCTGTAGAATCTCTACATAATCCTCATCCCTAGCAGTAAGTAGTGGTGCCTGGGGTTGTGCTCTAGTACTTTTTGATCTTTTAAACATGGAAGCCAACCCTCCTTTACTCCGTGTTTGTGGTTCTTCGGGCTGCTGAAATGATCTACTACCACCTGCCCCTAAAGCTCTTTGCCTCTTTTCATTTCCATCTCATGGCTGACTTTACTAGCCATTGTTGTCCGTCTCAGATCTCTGGCTTCTTCCTTAGTCAAATCAGGGATCTAGACCATCATCATCTGAACTATCATCATCCAAACCATGCACTGTACCTCGGATTGCTTCCTCAAATTATTGTTTACTTTTTCTTTCTCTGCCCTTCTCTGCTGGCCTACCTTCATCTGTGCAACTATGGCCCTGGTAATCTCCACAGGAACTATAGCACACTTTGCCACGTCTATAGAAGTCTCACTTAAGTATTGCTTAAGTCTGATAATCCCACCAGACATAAGCTTCTTCCCACAGAATTTGCATTAGGTCTTTTTTCTATCACCGTCAATGGCGGTACAATACTGCCAAGCCATGTCAATACGACCAGCATCACTACCTCTCTCACGAGAACCCGAAGCAGCCATAATATTTAGAACGAGACACTGTTACATAAGAAGATAAATAGAGAAATTTAAATCAATAGATTCACATTAATAAAACTTAAAATTGAAGAACATAAAAGCATCAAATATGCTAATACAACTCAAAACACATTGAAATTACTTTCTATGTTACAAGAAAACAGAATATTTTTCCTAATTTTCCATAATTATTTAGATATTATTAATAATTTTGGATATTAAATAAAAATAATTTATTTTTTGAAAAACATAATCCAACAACATGAAATCGTAGACTGATCAATGATGTTCAACATATATTATTTTGAACACCAATAGATAAGTATTAATATTTTTTTACTAATTTTTTATTGCTGGAAAATAGAATTTATTAATAAAAATTCATAAAAATAAAAATATGTACAGAAAAAAAAAAACCGAAACCGTAACCGCGTAGATAGGCCAACGATGTTCAACATATATTATTTTGAACACCAGTAGATAAGTATTAATATTTTTTTATTAATTTTTTATTACTGAAAAATAGGATTTATTAATAAAAAAATTCATAAAAATAAAAATATGTACAAAAAAAAACTGAAACCGTGATCGCGTAGATCGGCCAACGATGTTCAACATATATTATTTTGAACACCAATAGATAAGTATTAACATTTTTTTATTAATTTTTTATTGTTAGAAAATAGGATTTATTAATAAAAAATTCATAAAAATAAAAATATGTACAAAAAAAAACTGAAACCGTGACCGCATAGATCGGCCAACGGTGTTCAACATATATTATTTTGAAAGTAAACTAATTAATATTTAAGAAATGTAATTTTTATTTTTTAAACAAAATAAAAAAAAATATATATATATATACAGAAAAAAAATGAAACAGTGGCCGCATAGATCGGCCAACGGTGTTCATCATATAATATTTTCAACACCGTCTAATTAATATTTATCATATTTTTTTATTTTTTAATTGCTGGAAAATATATTTTTTTTAACAGAAAATCAAAATAAAAAATATATATGCAAGAAAATAATTTCGAAAGGATGAGGTTATAGATCGGCCTAATGACTCTCACATATATAAATTTCATGATGAACCAACATGTATTGAACATATTCATGTAAAAAAGTAGTTTTAGGGGAAAAAATCATACCTCAAACCTTAGATTTGCAAAGAATAGGTCAAAATGAGCCTCCAACAACACTTTGATGGAGAGATTTGCAAAGAACAGAGGTTTTCGAACCTTAGATGCAAGGTTGGAGAAGAAGGAATGGAGGAGAAGAAGAAAACAGAAGCAAAGTTAGAGAAAAAATGAGTCTCGGTCGAAATCTCGACCGACACTCTTATTTATAACTTGAACCAGTTCGAAACTGGTCGAGACTGGTCGAGATCCAGTCGAGAACTGATCGAGACTGGTCGAGACCTAGTTTCGAACCAGTTTCTCGTCTCGACCCTTTCGAGACTACCTCGACTCTTCTCGGTCGAGTTTTAAAACTATGCTTCAATTCCAAGAAAATACCTTAATTTTTTGGGAAAAAGACGGTTGTCTCCCCTGTACTATGCTTAAAAGACAAATGCCTCCCCTAGAAACACTACTAAAATACAAATAGACCCATGCCGTTAGGAATATTCCATTAAATACTGATGGTGAGAGGCCAATTTTATTTTAGTAACCAAATTAACCCTTTACCCTTTACAAGGGTGACTGACTTTTAAAAAAAGAAGGAAAAAAAAACCCAAGGAGTGAAGGAGACGACGGCAGTGGGCTTTCTCTTGACCAAAAAGAAAAAAAAAACCCAAGGTTTGCCATTCTACCACCAGAAGACTTTCCCTTCCTCATCTTCCTCCTAGAACCGTAAAACTCAGCCTCCAGAACAAATAACGGTCAAAACGAAGAATCGCAGCGCCGCCCTCAAGTAGTACCACCTCCACCATCGCCGCCGACCCTTTATCGAGGCCTACAATCAGAAAGGCCATTTGATTACCAGATCTAAATCTGACATACGCATCTCCAATCCCTTAAAAATTCTTCCCTTTGAGTTGAAGAACTATTGAAGAGGAAACGATCCCTCCTTCGCTAGCTTGTTGGGTAGCTAATCTGCAAGTTCCCTAAAGTTGAAATTAATGGATTTGTATGGGTTGTTAGCTTCTGAAATTAATGGATTTGTATTGGGTTGTTAGCTTCTGAAATTAATGGATTTGTATTGGGTTGTTAGCTTCTGAAATTAATGGATTTGTATGGATTTGCAGAGGATGCAGTGAGGCGGAGGTTGGAGCGAAGGGGTGAAATAGGGGTTACAAAGGTGGAGATGGGAGAGAGGGGCTACAGGAGATGCATCCACGGGGCTGGTGAACTCAGTTTGTTTACCTTTCGATTTTGCTCCCCATCAAATCAGAAATACCCAATCAATTTGGTCACAGATACATAAAGAGAGAGTACAGGGAAAAGTATGATATCTTGCATGTTTAATTTCAACCCATCTCTCTCTCTCTCTCTGTCTCTCTCTCTAGAGTGTTTGTATCTTCTTAGTCAATTTCACACATTCCTTACTGAAATTAGAATTATTCAGCAAGGTACTCTCTTCTTAGTTTCTTCCTTATATTCTCTCTCTTCAATGCTCAATTTCAGTTTGGGTGCACCTCATGTAAGTACACATCTTCTCTTTGTTGCAGAATTTCAGAATTTTGCAGCATAAGAAGATGCTGCTCCCTTCAAGCTTCCTCAACCCAGATTTCAGTTGCAGTTAAGGGAGTCCCTCTGACATGCCACTTGCATGAACAGCAGCTGCAGCAAAAGCAAAATTTTAAAACCATACCGGGAAGGATTCAGCAATCCCAAAAATTCCAGCAAGGGAGAGCACGATTCCTACCTATTTCCTCTTCTTCTTCCCTTCTCCTTTTCTATAATTTTTTTTCTTTTTTTTTCTCCGCTCTTACCCCATTTCTCTGCCGAATTCGCGGCTCTGCTTTCCTTCCATCGACAGTAACCGCCGGTGTCCTTCATCCCTACTTCTTTTCCTGCTTCTTCTTCCTCTTCAATTCTCTCTCAATCTCCTCGGCTGCACCAATTTCTCTCCGATGCCTTTCTTTCCGGCAGACCCCAGCAACCAACCATGCCCAAATCCTCTGTCCTGGTTTCCCTTGATGCTCTCTACTACTTTTATTTCTTTTTGTTTCTAAGTCAAAACCCCATTCTTCTTTGGTCCTTTTTTTTTCTCACAGCCGATTCCTTCTCCCAGCTTCTTCTTATTTTCCCTCGCAACTGCCTCTCACTCCTACTATCGAATAACACTCTTTGTATCTCCCCTTCTCTTTCCTTCATCCCTCCAGCCGAATACCTCTCTTCGATTAGCATACTCCAACTCCCGATCCCTATCTCTTCTCCCCTGGAATTCCGCCAACACTTCCCACATCTTCCACAACCCAACCAAAAACCTCTCACACGAGTTCCCTCCCTTCGGTCCTCCCTCTCAGATTGTCTCCCCCCAGAATCCAACGCATCTCTGCCCATCGGAAAGGAGGTGAGGGAGAATGAGAAGGAGATGAGAGGAGAGTTAATTTTCGTTGGCATATCAGGGTAGAATTGTCCACAAAAAAAATCACTTTAACACCATTAAAAATTGTGGATGTTTGTCTTTTCCAAAAGCTTTTGGGGGCATTTGTCTTTTAGGCATAGTACAGGGGAGGCAACTGTCTTTTTCCCTAATTTTTCTAAATCCTTTATTTCAAACTCACGACCAAGGAAGCTCTTGAGGCGAGAAATCTTGTCACTATCATTTCCAGTGATTTCTATATCATCAATATAAACTATGAGAAGAGCGACTTTGTCACCAGACCGCTTTATGAACAGCATATGTTCAACATTGCTCTACTTGTACTCTGCTGAAATCATAGCCTTGTAAAACCTGTCCAAACATACTCAAGGAGACTGCTTCAACCCATAGAGTGCACACTTCAATTTACAGACTTTGCCATGAGTTTTATCAGAAGAAAACCTTGGAGGAATATCCATATATATTTTTTCGTCAAACTCCCCATGCATAAAAGCATTCTTGACATCTAGCTGTTGAAGATCCCATTCCAAATTAACAACACATGATAATAGAACTTTGTTACGAGACTCCTTTCACGATACCAGAACCAGGTTCTAGTTTCGTGACTGAACCAGATCTTGTCTTGGTCACATCCAACCTGGCAGCAGACAAGATCTTGTCCTGGTCACATCCAGCTTGACAACAGCTTGATTAGATCTGTTTAGGGATAAGAATTGATTGATATCCTCCCTTAAATCAGCCACCATTGTATTTATAGTCATAGCTATTTTAGTTTCCATGTTTGGATGAGAATTATTGCTGTAAATCTTTTTCCTCACCTATAAATACAAGGCGATAGGGAGGGAGAGGATCATCATCGATACTGCCCCCTCTAGCAGTAATCGACTCACTCGTCTCTCCCTCTTTTTCTTCTCTCTTGGTTTTTAGTTTTCTTGTTACTGCATTCTTTGTAGTTTGTATTGATATTAGTTACATGGTATCAGAGCGGCACTAGATCTTTGGTTTCCTAAACTCTAGTGCTGTTTTGATAGGCTTCTACCTCACTCTCTAATGTAACTACTATCATTCTACTAATGCTCCTTGGCAATTGAGATTTATATATATATATATATATAAGATCACATCGAACCTCTGCTTGCTACCACTATATCTCGATTGCTATGCTGCTGTTGCCGTACTACATGCTGTTCTGAACTCTGATGCTGCTGCTGCCGACATTGTAATGCTGCCTAAATCCTTGAAGATTGGTTCTTCTCCCAACTTCTGCTGTTGCCACCAAGATCCGTCCCTGATCTGGGTTCCTGTCTTTGCTGCCGAGAACCATTTTCTGCCTGTTACCTGCTATTGCTGGCTGCTTACCTCTGGTAATTCCTTCCCTCCTACAGAATTTATTGATGGGTGATTCTCAGGTTTCTGAGGTACAGATGACCACTTTAAAACTCAAGGGTGTTTCTAATTATTTACTATGGGCTCAGGCTGTTAAGGTCTATATTCATTCTAAAGGTAAATTAGAATACCTCATGAATGACCATCCATCCAGTGATTCTAAAGAACCTATGAACATTAAAACTTATGATGCTTGGATGCACGAAAATTCGACTCTGCAAACCTGATTGTGGAATAGTATTGATCCTTCTATTGTTGCTAACGTAATGTTCCATAAAACTGCTAAGGATATTTGATATGATTTACAAGAGAGTTACGCTCAAGATAAGAACATCTCTCGGATCTATGATCTTTATGAAAAGATGTTCACCTACTCTATAAGTGATAAAACCTTAACTGAGTACTACAGTGGTTTCAAAGGTATTATTGAAGAACCACAGACTGTCCAACCTCTCACTACTGATCTTACCAAGCTGAAGACTCAACAATCAGAATTTTATGTAACTAAGTTCTTGGCTGGTCTCTCTCCTAAATATCAGGCTATGAAAAGTCAACTACTTGCAAGTGCCTCTATCCCCACTCTCAATGAGACATTCTTTCATCTCCAATGTTTGGTACCTTAGAGTAACTCTACTACCAAAGATACCTCTGCTTTATATGCTGGCCGTGGCGAGGCTCCTCTTCTCGGGGTCGCGGCTCCATTCGAGAGCGTAGACGTGGCACTTACGGTCGGGGCCCCAATCACCTGTTGGAAAAGCTTGGTCGTCCTGACTGGACTGATGCACTCACCAACTCTGCTACAATTGAAGATCTTACTACACCTGTACATGCTCCACCTGTGCATGGCCCATCATTGGCACCTGCTACTGGCACCATTCAATTGACAACCCAAATCAAGGCCTTGCTATGTCGAGTTCAACAACTTGAGCAAGTTGCTCCATCCACCGCTGCCACCCTGGCTCAGATAGGTACCTCTACCTTATTTTCTACTACATCTCATACTCCTTAGATCATTGATTCTGGAGATACCTACCACATGACTGCATAGTTGTCAAGGCGTCACCTAGGCGTCTAGGCATCCGGGCGGTTTATACTGGCCTGGGCGCCAGGGCGCCTTGTGTACATAAGAAAGGCGGTCGCCCAGGGTGCCTAGGCGACTCCTAGGTCGCCTTGGACGCCCAGAATGCCTGGGCAGCCGTCTTTTTCTCATATTTTTCCTTGATCTTTGAATTTTATTTAGGAGATTTATTAGGCCAGACAGGAACAACATTTATTAGGCAGTACTTATTTATGAATAATATCTTAAGTAAATATATTCATTTACTTAAGATATTATTCATAAATAAACAAATACCCCCCTATTTGAATCTAATAAAAATAGTCTAAAATTCAAATTCCAGAAGGATAATAAGTCAACCCCCCAGTTCAAGAACAAAAACCATATTTTTGGGTGCGAGGGCGATTTTCAACTTTTAAATGCTAGGCTTTTTTCTAAATATAAAAATTCTATAAATTTTATTATAATAAATCATCACTAAAAACCAAGAGTGCGCCAAAATAATCTTTTACTTTGATGCCCAAAAAATAATTTACGTTTAGACGACTTTAAACAGCATTCCCGTATTCCGAACAAGATTTGACCGGAGTGTAATTCCTTCATTATAACTTGGATTCAAGCAATCTCGGATTTGTTGGAAAGATGATTATGCTAGCTTTGCAACGAATTCGAGATTGCTTGAATCCGAACTATATTAAAGGAGTTACACTCCGATCAAATTCGTTAAAAGTATGTAAATGTTAGTCATAAATAATTGTTTACTTAACTCTAGACACAATCTCAGGTCTTAGTGTACACTAGCAAACTTGGGTCCACACCACATATTAATTAAGTTATGTCTTAAATGTTGATTATTTATGTAGAATGTTGCATATATATAAACATTAATATTTTAGAAATAAAAAAAAATGCACTGGGAACGCCTTGGTCGCCTAGGCGGGCGCCTAGGCGCCTAGGATGGCCCCAAACGCCTTGGATCACCTTGTCGCCTTGACAATTATGCATGACTGGTAAGACTTCTGTCTTCTCCTCCTTTACTGACACTCCTAAACCTGTATCTGTTTACCTAGCTAATGGCTCCTCCACTACTGCCTCAGAGCATGGACAAGTTTCTCTTACTCCTTCCATGTATGTTCCTCTGTCCTCTACATACCTAAATTACCTCTTAATCTTTTGTCTATTAGTCAAATTACTAAGTCAGTTAACTGCTCTGCTACTTCTTTCCTTTTTATTGTACCTTTCAGGATCTCAGGACCAGGGCAACAATTGGTGGCGGACTTGAGCATGCTAAGTCATTATACTTGGAGCATACTAGACCGACCACTACTACTGCTACCACATCCACTATCCTTCTTCAATGGCACCACCAGCTCGAACACCTGTCTCTCTCCAAAATGAAGGCCAATATTCCCAGCTGCAAGTCTCTTTCTTTTTTATAATGTGAGGCTTATGAGCTAGGGAAACATCACTGTTCCTCTTTCCCTTCTAGTACTACATCCCAGAGTTCCTCACCATTTTCTTTAGTTCATTTTGATATTTGGGGACCTTGTCGTCTCCCAACCAGACTTGTTTATTTTTATTTTGTAACCTTTGTGGACGATTATTCCAGGATGACCTAACTTTATTTACTTAAATACCAATCTGAATTCCTACATGTTTTTAAGGGTTTTTATCAGGAAATTTCTACTCAATTACGTACTGACAATGCCCTTAAATATACCCAAACTACTATTTCTGACTTTTGTTTTGCTCATGGTCTTATTCATCATACTAGTTGTTCCTACATTCCCTAGCAAAATGGGGTTGCTAAACATAAAAATAGGCATCTTCTGGATATTGCCGGGTCCCTTATGTTTCACATGAATGTCCCTAAGTATTTTTGGTGTGATGCTATTTTAACTGTTTGCAATCTTATTAATAGTTAGCCTTCCTCTATTCTACAGAATAAGGTTCCTTTTAATATTCTTTTTCCCAATACCCTCTTTTTTCATGTTTCTCCACGAGTATTTGGTAGCACTTGTTTTCTCCATGTCTTGCACCGCAAATTGGACAAGCTTTCTTCTCGGTCTGTCAAATGCATATTTCTTAGTTACTCTCGTACCAAAAAGGGTACAAATGCTTTAACTCCATTACTCGGCGTCATTTTGTCAGTGCAAATGTTACATTCCTTAAAGACACACCGTATTATCCGGCACCAGTGCCTCCTATTGTATCACCCCCTACCCATGATCCTCCCCTACCCCTCGTCACCTTTCCGGGTGATGATTCTGATACCCTACCACCTCTACCCCCGCCGCCCTTGCAGGTCTGCAAAAGCCTCTCCCCACCGGCTCCAATTTATGCTCCAACTACTACTCCACTTGCTACTGAATCCAACCCTGTCTCTGTGGTTAACCATGACCTCCCTCTGGCTCTTCGCAAAGGTAAGAGTACTTGCACTCAGCAATCTTTACTTACCTTTCACATTGGGTGCTTTGTTACTACTGACCACCTTCCCTCTTGTCACTATAACCTTGTTTTCTCCTTATCTTCTTCCTTTGTCCCTACCACCTATTCCCAAGCCTTGTCCCATCTAGGGTGGAAGGTGGCTATGGATGCTGAAATGGAAGCCTTGACCTCTCGTCAGACTTAAGTTCTTGTTGATCTACCGCCTGGCCACCCTATAGTTCTTTGCCAATGGGTGTTTACTATGAACCATCATCCTGATGGTTCTGTTGAACGGCTGAAAGCTCATCTTGTTGCAAAGGGTTTCACTCAGACTTATGGGGTTGATTATTCAGAAACCTTCTTTCCTGTGGCTCGACTAAACTCTGTTAGTACTCTTATATCTTTGGCTATCAACCTTGGTTGGCCACTCTACAGATGATTGTTAAAATGCTTTCCTCTATGCCGATCTCCAGGAAGAAGTTTATATGGATCAACCTCAAGGGTATGTTGCTCAGGGAAGAAATTCTACCAAGGTTTGCAAATTACTTAAGGCCATCTATGGACTCAAACAGTCCCCTCGTACTTGGTTTGATAAATTCAGCACTGTTATTATCCGTTTTGGGTTCTCTGCTTGCTACTCGGATCATTCGATATTTGTACAACATCGTCACTCTACTATCACTATTACTGTTGTTTATGTTGATGATATCATAATCACGAGCAATGACAACTCAAGGATCATGGAAATTAAATCTCATTTAAACAATCATTTTCAAATGAAAGACTTAGGACTTCTTCATTACTTCCTAGGTATTGAAGTAGTTCTAAGCAGCAAAGGCATCAGTCTCTCTCAACGTAAATATATTCTCAATCTTCTCACCCAGACTAGTCTACTTGGAACTAAACCAGCCAAGACTCCCATAAATCCTCATCAGAAATTTGAAACTTGTGACAGCCCTAACTACTCTGACTTTCATCAGGTTCGACAACTTATCAGTAAACTAATTTATCTTACTGTTACTTAATCTGTTCTTTCCTTTGCAGTTGAAGTGGTCAGTCAGTTCATGCAAGCTCCTAAAGCTCATCCACTAAGAGGCTACATGTCGTATCTTACGTTATCTCAAGAAATCTCCTGGCACAGGTCTTATTTATCGTCGTCACCGCAATATTAATGTTGTTGGTTGTTCAAATGTCGATCGGGCTGGCGCTGACGGTGATCAACGATCTACTACTAGCTATTGTACCTTTGTTGGTGGCAATATTGTCACCCGGAAAAGTAAGAAGCAAACTACTATCTCTAAGTCCAGTGCTGAAGTCAAATACCATGTCGTGGCTCATACGACTGCTAAACTATTATGGTAGAAGAACCCATAGTTGTCAAGGCGTCGCCTAGTCGCCTAGGCGTCCAGGCGTGATTTCAAGGCCTAGTCGCCTTATGAGTGTTGCCTGGGCGTCGCCTAGGCGCCGCCTTGGACGCCTTGGGCGCCCAAAATGCCTGGGCGGTCGCCTTGGGTCTTATATGTGTTTTTTTTTCCCTTTGATCTCTGAATTTACTTCACAGGATTTATTAAGCTAGACAGGAACAACATTTATCAGACAGTACATATTTCTTTAATTTTATATTTCATTTACTTAAGATATTATTCATAAATAAACAAATACCCCCTATTTGAATCCAATAAAAATAGTTTAAAATTCAAATTCCAGAAGGATAAAAAGTCAACCCTCCAATTCAAAAACAAAAACCATATTTTCGGGTGCGGGGGTGATTTTCAACTTCAAAATGCTAGGCTTTTTTTCAAATATAAAAATTCCATAAATTTTATTATAATAAAGCATCACTAAAACCAAGATCGCGCCAAAATAATCTCTTGCTTTGATGCCCAAAAAATAATTTACATTCAGATGACTTTTAACAGCATTTGCGTACTTCGAACAAGGTTTGACCGGAGTGTAACTCCTTCATTATAACTCGGATTCAAGTAATCTAGGATTTGTTGGAAAACTGATTATACTAGCTTTGCAATGAATTTGAGATTGTTTGAATCCGAAATATATTAAAGGAGTTATGCTCCAATAAAATTTGTTAAAAATAAGCAAATGTTAGTCATAAATACGTGTTGCCTACTTAACTCAATTATTTGTTTCTTTGTTGGTTTTCTTATATTAATTAAGTTATGTCTTAAATGTTTATTTATGTAGAATGTTGCAAAATATATATATATAAATATATATATAATATATATATATAATATATATATACTTGATCGTCTAGTGTATTTTTTTATTTTTAAATATTAATGTTATATTAATGTTTATATATATATATATATATATATATATATATATATATATATATATATATATATATATATATATCCGATATCAGAAGTTAGCGTCTTAGCTAGGGGGATTTTCAATCCCAACTGGTCCATAATATCCCTATAAACCTTCGCAACCTTATCGTTTCCTATGACGATATCATAGTTGTCAAGGCGCCGCCAGCGCCTGGCGTCCGGCGGTTTTGTACGGGCTGGCGCCGGGGCGCCTTGTGGTCGCCAGCCGGACAGGAACATTTATCAGGGCGAGTACTTATTTATGACTAATATGATTTAAGAAATGTCTTTAATTTTAATTTCATTTACTTAAGATATTATTCATAAATAAGCAAATACCCCCTATTTGAATCTAATAAAAATAGCAAAAATTCAAACGAAGAGAAAAAAGTCAACCCCCTGTTCAAGAACAAAACCATATTTTTGGGTGCAGGGTGATTTTCAACTTTAAATGCTAGGCTTTTTCTAAATATAAAAATTCTATAAATCTTATTATAATAAATCATCCCTAAAAACCAAGAATGGCAAAATAATCTTTTGCTTTGATGCCAAAAATAATTTACATTCGACGACTTTAAACAGCATTCCCGTATTCGAACAAGGTTTGACCAGAGTGTAACTCCTTCACTATAATTTAGATTCAAGCAATCTCGGATTTGTTCGAAAGGCGATTATGCTAGCTTTGCAACGAATTCGAGATTGCTTGAATCAAACTATATTAAAGGAGTTACGCTCGATCAAATTCGTAAAAAGTACGCAAATGTTAGTCATAAATAATTGTTTACTTAACTCTAGACACAATCCCAGGTCTTAGTGTACATTAGAAACTTAGGTCCACACTACATATTAATTAAGTTATGTCTTAAATGTTGATTATTTATGTAGAATGTTGCATATATATAAACATTAATATTTTAGAAATAAAAAAATGCCGGGAACGCCTTGGTCGCCTAGGCATCGCTAGGCGGCGCCTAGGATCGCTAGGGCGCCAGGCGCCTGGGCGCCCAGGATGGCCCCAAACGCCTTGGATCGCCTTGTCGCCTTGACAACTATGACGATATCATTGCCTAGAAGAGCGTAATTGCGAAAAGTCCGACCGGGGTATACCTGTTCGGCACTGTACCACACAATTACATGATGACACAATGCGAAAGAGGCCAAGAAGAAAGATAGCCAAGGGTGAAAGAGGCATTGAAACACACAAATTTGGACCAACACGACGATCTTTACTCGGGGAAAGACATTCGTGCCAGGCGAAACAACCCATGCAAAAGAAAGTTAATAATTCCATATCGCTGAAATTATATATATATATATATATATATATATATATATATATATATATATATATATATATATATATACATTAATATAGCATTAATATTTTTAAAAATAAAAAAATACCTAGGAACGACAAGATACATATATATATATATATATATATATATATATATATATATATATATAAACATTAATATAGCATTAATATAGCATTAATATTTTAAAAATAAAAAATAATACACTAGGAACGCCTTGGTCGCCTAGGCGCCCAGGATGGCCTAAAACGCCTTGGATCGCCTTGTCGCCTTGACAACTATGGAAGAACCTACTTCAAGAATTGGGATTTCCTATTACTCGACCCATGTCCTTGATGTGTGACAATCAGGCTATTATCTACATCGCTGGCAATCCAATCTTCCATGAACGCACTAAGTATATAGAGGTGGTTTGTCATTTTGTTCGTGATAGTGTTATAAAGAAATTGATTGTCACTCCATTTGTCTCCTCTTCTAATCAGCTCGCCGATATCCTCACCAAGCCTCGATTTGGACCAGCGTTTCGTCTCAATTGTTACAAGCTGGAAATGGGAGATCTCTATACTCCAGCTTGAGGGAGAGTGTTACGAGACTCCTTTCACAATACCAGAACCAGGTTCTGGTTTCGTGACTGAACCAGATCTTGTCCCAGTCACATCCAGTCTGGCAGCAGACAAGATCTTGTCCTAGTCACATCCAGCCTGGCAACAACTTGATTAGATTTGTTTAAGGATAAGATTTAGATTTGTCAATCAAATCTTATCCTCCCTTAAATCAACTACCGTATTTATAGGCATAGCTGTTTTAGTGGAAAAGGAAAGGAAGGATCAACTCACATCCGAGCTTGTGGAAAGGGTTGATGATGCAAATCAAGAATTGGCCAGGCCTGATTAAGAGCAACCAACCAGACCTACTCCAGCCAAGAAACAAGAGCCGAGATCTCTTTTAGAGATCTCTTTTTACCGCCAATTATCGAGTATACCGCCAGCTCTATATTTTTTAGTTAGGAGTTTATTTTGTTTCCTAATTGGTTAGTGATGCTATTTAGTTTCCTAAAGTGTAGGTTAGTCAGTTTAGGAAGACTCAATTACTTGGAGACTAAGATTTTCCTTAAATCTAATTTCTTGGAAGTTTTGGAAACTTTTCTATTTTCTAATTTTAGGAATTTTCTTATTATTTTGTTAGAAACTTCCTACTTTCTTAAGGGAGTATTAGTTTCCTATTTTTTAGTTAATTGTTTTTCCAAATTGATGTAATTTTTCAAACTATAAATAAAAGGAAGAAGGGCTAGCGGCAGTAGAGAGAATTGGCCAGAGTTTAATATTAAATTCCGGTTGAGTTACTCAACCGAAACTCCTATTTTGTTTATTTCCGTTTTCAGATAATAGTGGTTTTTCGAAAATTCATAACTTCTTCATCCATGTTTGGATTACCTTCAAATTTGGGTATGTTCTCAAGCACATCCTAGAATACTTCCCCTCCAAGTTTAAAGAACTTCCAACGGCTGAATCTCAAGATAAGTAAGTTTTTCCATAATTTTATAATTCTGATTTGCTAAAATACATGTTTGAGACCTCGACCAAGATTGGTTTCGATCCCACCCATTGGATCAAGCTCATCTTTTGGGATAGTGTTCCTCATATCCTAAGGATCAAGGATCCCAATTTTTGAAACATTCTTACAAACGGATTTGAAGTTGTGGAATTATTTGTTCAATTTCAATTACTCTTGTTTGTTAAATTTGGGTTTGGGTTGTGTAGAGATTCTATAGCAAAAAGGGGATTGATCAATTATGTTGCTTTAAACCCTTTTGCCACCAATTTGGTATCAGAACATGGGTGATGAGAGTTCTAAATCTCTTAATCAGTCTATTGAGAATATTACGTATTTCATTTTTTGTCTAAATTCATTGTACTACCTATATTGTACAATTATACTACCTGTACTACCCTCATTGTACTACCTGTATTGTACTACATGTACTACCTCTTTCTTTCTTTGTATTCATTCTCACATTATAAATAAAAGGACCTCTGTCTATTACAGACAAGTCATTCCATCATTCAACATGGTATACTTGATGTACCAGAAATAGTCCAAGAACAAGTACTCGATACAACTGCACCATCCAAGCATCCAACCACCAAGCCACCTCTGCAAGTTTATAGCCGTGCCAAAGACAAGCAAGGAAAGGCCACTACCACTCCTGCACATGTCCCTTCGCTAGCCCTGGATCCAGAAACTGAGTCTACTAAGCCTTCTTCTGGTAAGAAACTTACTCCTTCTGATCCTTGATCTTCCAATTGCACTTTGAAAAGGAACTAGGGCCTGCACCCTACATCATATTTCCAATTATGTTTCCTATGACTCCCTTTCTCCTTCTTTCTGTGTTTTTGTGTCTTCGCTCTCTTTTGTGTCTGTTCCTCAAAAATGGCAGGATACAATTATGGATGCAAGGTGGAAAGCTGCAATGGTGGAAGAAATGAGGACTCTGAAGAAAAATGGTACATGGGATTTTGTTCCACTTCCTGCAGGATCAAGGTCAGTACTCAGTAGGATACAAGTGGATCTTTACAGTGAAACAGAAACCAGATGGGACTATTGATCGGTACAAGGCTAGATTAGTTGCACGGGGATTTACTCAAACATATGGGATTGACTACCAAGAAACCTTCGCTCCAGTGGCCAAAATGACTACCATCAGGGTTTTACTGTCCTGTGTTGTACATTACAACTGGGACTTACAATAGTTAGATGTAAAAAATGCATTCCTTCATGGAGAACTTACTGAAGATGTCTATATGGACTGCCCACCGGGTTTCATAGATGATAAAAGTCAAGGAAAAGTCTGCAAATTGAAGCGATCTCTTTATGGTCTAAAACAATCCCCTAGAGTATGGTTTGGAAAATTTAATAAAACTATAGTAGCATTTGGCTATGTTCAAAGCAATGCTGACTATACTTTATTTATAAAACATTCCCCTAACACTTTTACTGCCTTACTTGTATATGTAGATAATATCATCATTGCTGGCAATAACAATGATGATATCACGAAACTAAAGGCATTTCTAGGGAAGGAGTTTGAGATCAAAGACCTTGGCAAACTTAGGTTCTTGGGATTGTAGTTGCCAGATCTGCAAAAGGCATCTATCTGTCTCAAAGAAAGTATGTTCTTGGTCTTCTCTCAGAAACAGGGTTACTTGGGGCTCGACCTTGTGATACTCCTCTCGATCCCAATACCAAGCTAAGGGCAAAAGAAGGCACACCAGAAGATAAAGGAAGATACCAGAGACTTGTTGGCAGACTCATATATCTTGCCCACACACGGCCAGATATTGCATTCGTAGTTAGTTTGGTAAACCAGTTTATGCACGACCCATACTCTACACATATGGAGGCTGTCTATCGGATACTGCACTACCTAAAGTCAGCCCCTGGAAGAGGAATCTTGTTATCTCCTAATGACCCTCTCAAAATGGAAGCATATGCCATTTCAGATTCACCAAATAAACAAATCTAGGTGGAGGCTTATACTGATGCAGATTGGGCAGGAAGTCCTGATCGTAAGTCTATCTCTAGTTATTGCACATTCTTGGGTGACAATCTGGTAACCTGACGCAGCAAGAAGCAAAATGTGGTTGCCCGTTGCCCGATCCAGTGCAGAAGCAGAATACAGAGCAATGGCGCATGAAATATGCGAACTACTATGGTTACAACGACTACTCAAAGATTTGAAGGTTATGTGTAACTAGTCCATGAAATTATTTTGTGATAATCAAGCAGCCATTAGCATTGCTAATAATCCGGTTCAGCATGACAGGACAAAACATGTTGAGGTAGACCGTCACTTCATCAAAGAGAAACTGGACAGTGGACAAATCGAGATTCCGTTTGTCAGATCAGAGGACCAACTAGCAGACATTTTCACCAAAGGTCTGTTAGGGAAATCCTTCCATATGATATTGTCCAAGTTGGGTATGCATGATATATATGTACCAACTTGAGGGGGAGTGTTTAAAATATTACGTATTTCATTTTTTGTCTAGATTCATTGTACTACCTGTATTGTACAATTGTACTACCTGTACTACCCTCATTGTACTGCATGTATTGTACTACCTGTACTACCTATTTCTTTCTTTGTATTCATTCTCACATTATAAATAAGAGGACCTCTGTCTATTACAGACAAGTCATTCCATCATTCAACACGTCCAACCACCCCAATAACCTTATTAATGTGGTTCTCCAACAATTGGCAAAAATAGATACAAAGTTGGATAATGTGGACGAAAGAATAAGTAATTTAAAGGAACTAAATCATCCTAGGCCGACTAGAGTGAAAGCCCCTAGAAGGGAAGCTCCTAGAATGGAAGCCCCTAATGCCAACCTAATGCCAAGACGTGTTATTAGGGTTCCTCAAAGAATCCCTCGAGAGGAATACCACAACCCACCCTATGAAGACTATGATGAACCTATCCGTTATCAAACCCATAAGATACGGGTGAACCTCAAGGAGTTTCATGGGAGGCAAGACCCCAAAGCCTTTCAACACTGGCTGAATGCTTTAGATGACTATTTCGATTGGTTTAATCTTTCCGAACCTCAAAAACTGAAATTGGCTCGCTCCAAACTTATGGGGGGTATTCGTGATTGGTGGCGTAATTATGAGTATAGCCTCATGAGGAGACAAATGGAGCCTACTACTTGGGAGGAGATAAAAGAAGAATTGAAAGAGAAATATTTACCAAAGTCCTTCCAAAGAAGGTTACATGACCAGCTGAACAATCTTCAACAAGGCACTATGAGTATGGAAGATTATGTCTATCAATTTGACCAATTGTGTGCACGGTCTGGATCACGGGACAATGATGATCAGCTAATATCTCGGTTTTGTTTGGGGCTGCAACATGAAATTAGAGAAAAAAATGGGTGTGGTTGATATTGTTAGTCATAACGACTGTGTTGATAAAGCTTTCCAAGCCGAGACCTTTTGAAATCAACACCGAAGCCCACCTCCAGTTCTTATGAAGTGAAGCACCCCACACCATCAGCAAAGCCATAGGGACTACATCTCGTGTTACTCCAACGACAGATAAAGGTAAATCTCCCATTGTAGCATCTACGGATGTGCAATGCTATCACTGCAATGCATATGGTCACTTTGCTAGAAATTATCCACAAAAATTAAAAGTAAACTCTTTAGTTGCAGCAATCGAGGCCAATCCAGATACACAAGTATGTGAGCCACAAAGTGATGACACTCCTGTTCCTAATACGGATGTTACGGATAATGGTAAGGATTCATATGGAATTCATATAATCAGCATTATGATTTTGATTGCCCCAAAAGTGGATGTGGATAATTTTAATGCCTTTGCTAAAGCTCCAGGGATTGACAAAGGCGACAGTTCTGATAAAGACCACGGTGTTAGGGAGACAATTGCGGAAGACGAAGAATTGAACAAGATAATCCCCATGAATACTACGATTCCACTTGACTTTCCTCAAGATGTTGAGCATATTGACTTTGTAATACCGTTTAAATATCTTGAAGAAAGTAGACCCAAAGTGATGGATTTTCTTCCAACATCACAAGCACAGTTAAAGTTTCAAGATCAACAGGTACTACCTAACGACCCCTCTGTAGCCATTCTTCACCATTACAAAACTCGTGGACAAGTTCTTTTTAAGTGGGGGGAGCTGATGCAGATAAAAAATTGGGCCTGGCCCAACTAAGAGCACCAACCAGACCTACTCCAGCCCAAAAGCAAGAGCCAAGAAGCAAGAGCCAAGATCTCTAAAAGAGATCTCCAATTACATAGTATACCGTCAGCTCTATATTTTTTAGTTAGGAGTTTATTTTGTTTCCTAATTGGTTAGTGATGCTATTTAGTTTCCTAAAGTGTAGGTTAGTTTAGGAAGACTTAATTACTTGGAGACTAAGATTTTCCTTAAATCTAGTTTCCTAGAAGTTTTGGAACTTTCCTATTTTCTAGTTTTAAGAATTTTCTTATTATTTTGTTAGAAACTTCTTACTTTATAAAGGGAGTTTTAATTTTTCTATTTTTCAGTTAATTGTCTTTCCAAATTGATGTAATTTTTCAAACTATAAATAAAAAGAAGAAGGGTTGGCGGTAGTAAAGAGAGCTGGCCAGAGTTTAATATTAAATTCTGGTTGAGTCTCACTGGTTGTGAACTCAACCGAAACTCCTATTTTGTTTATTCCCGTTTTCAAATAATAGTGGTTTTTCAAAAATTCATAACTTCTTCATCCATGATTGGATCATCTTCAAATTTCGGTATGTTATCAAGCACATCCTAGAGTACTTCCCCTCCAAATTTGAAGACCTTCCAATGGCTGAATCTCAAGATAAGTGAATATTTCCATAATTTTATAATTCTGGTTTGCTAAAATACCTGTTTGAGACCTACAGGCAAGATTGGTTTCGATCACACCCGTTGGATCAAGCTCATCTTCTGGGATATTGTTCCTCATATCCTAAGGATCAAGGATCCTAAGTTTTGAAGCATTCTTACAAACAGATTTGAAGTTATGGAATTATTTGTTCAATTTAAATTACTCTTGTTTGTTAAATTTGGGTTTGGGTTGTGTAGAGATCCTATAGCAAAAAGGGGATTGATCAATTATGTTGCTTTAAACCCTTTTGCCACCAGTTGATTTTCGTGGTGGTATCGTCAATATGGAGAATTCGTAACTGAAGCTGTTATGACAATGTAAAAGCTGATATCAATCAAGCATGGAACATTATTTCAAAAGGATGCAAAGACATTTGGATCGCGCGTTGTAAAATCTATTAAGGACTTACAGGTGTCTAAAGTCCAGAACTTAAACACGAAGTTAGGGAAATCAAAAAACACATCAGAGGTACTTCAGAATCCACCTCTACCCACATAGTGTAAGGTGAATGTACAAGGATGCGGTCTTGGGAATCCAGGCAATGCCTCAGCAGGTGGTGTAATCAGAAGTAGTAGTGGGCAGGTGTTGTTAGCCTTTGCAGAGTATATAGGGTTGGCAACAAACTACATGGCAGAGATGTATGCGGCATTGAGGGGATTGAAAGAGGCAGTCTACTTGGGATTTACACACATTTGGCTGGAATGTGATTCTAGCGCAGTGGCATATGATATACTATCATGTTCCATGCCATGGTACTTTCGGCAGCAGTGGGGACGCCTAGCAGCAGCATTATTGTACTGTACCATGAGATAGTTGGAGAGAGGCTAACACAAGTAGCAGATAAACTTGCTAGACATGCAGTTCATTACAGGAGATCTTATGCTTGGACTGTATGCCCTAGTTTTGTATCAAAGGAGGTGGTGTGGGATGCTTCCCACAGACCTCGGTTTAGATTTCACTAGTTTTCTAAATTTTTAACCCTGAACTCTTCCCTGCTGATGGCCATGCCGAAGGTGGGGTTGCAGTTCATTTTGGATTTTGCATGTATTTCTTTCCACTCATATTAATATAATATCTTGCTGACTTTTAGCAAAAAAAAAAAAAAAAAAAAGAGAGAGAGAGATATTGCTGTAAATCTTTTTCCTCACCTATAAATACAAGGCGATAGGGAGGAACAGGATCATCATCGATACTGCCCCTTCTAGCAGGAATCGACTCTCTCCTCCCTCTTTTTCTTCTCTCCTGGTTTTTGGTTTTCTTGTTACTGTTTTCTTTGTATTGATAATTTGATATTAGTTACAAACTCAAACAGTATTTTGTACAGCAATCTGACCTTAACAGATCAAATTCTGGTCAGAGGACCACAGGCTCAATTCTAGACAAATTTAGAAGATTCAAAAGAACAGGCTTCAGGCAGCTAAAAAGAATCATAAAGCCATCACCATCCGATGGGTCTAGAAAGCATGGTATTAACCTATGCTGTATGAAAATTCAATTAACAACCTTAGATCTTTGCCAACATGGTTCATCAAACAAAGGGTTGTCTACCCTGGATTGATGAATCCAACACTCAAAACACATGCACTAGCTCAGCTATACCAAAAACTTTTTGGTGCAACCATATACATCTACCATATAGAAGTTCTTCATCTGTTCATCTATTTCTTTCTAATCCCACATCTTGAAACTCAATCTGATATGAGGCAGACTGGATTTCTCCTAAGAAAAACTAATGTGCGATCCACTACGGGAAACCTCACCGTACAGCTTCAATATCTACCACATGAGAGATAAGAAGAGGTCCAAATTTTAAGCAAATGATGGGACCGGGGGTGCCATGCTTGCATGTGAGCATGTCAAGTTTCAGTCGACCAAATGGAGTGGGCTATGCGGCAACTAAAGATTTGAAAATCTGTTAAAAGTCAAACTTCTGAAAAATGATTGAACTTGATGGCTCAAAATACAAGAGAAAATGCAGTAATACAGGGAGGATGTATGATTGAAATTTAATAAGTGCCAATTCTAGACCATATATCTAATTTGGAATCACCACATCAGCAATCCATGGCACAACTAGGGTCTGGCATAAAGTACAACCTCATTGAGGGGCCATGAAAAGAACCTTAGTTAAGTACATATGAGACATGTCCATCGTCCATCGTTTATACTAAGGAAAAAAAATGTACTTAAAACATTCATGTTGGATGCTGGAAGGAATGAGAGAACATCAAGGCTTCAAAAGTAAATGGGAAAAAAATTGTCAAATACCTGAGTTTCAAAGCAAGTGCTGAAACTATTGATGCTTTGACTTGGTACCTGGAATTTAAAATTCCGATCAGCTATTGTTTGCCAAAATTATATTGATCTTTTTAACCTCAAAAAACCCAATCAAATGGTTAAAACTAAGATTGTTGGATCAGTTGAAAACTCCAGATTAAAACAGCTAAACAATTTCCACCACATTGTTATAGAGTGATGGTGTTACATGATTTACTCTGTGAACCACGAGAAGTTGGGAAACAATTTAGTAGATTAGAGTTGAAAGTTGAAACACTTTCAATCTCATAACACTTTCTCTTTAGGGAAACAAATTCCTCTTTCTCAGCTTATAATATGAGAATACAACTCCTGGTAGGATCTGGTAGTAGCAAGCAAATAGAAAAGAAACTAGCCCTCCACCCAAAAAAAAGAAAGAAAGAAAGAAAGAAAAAAAAAAATACTAGATGCTTTCATCAGCCCACATACATTTTTTATAAACTTGACTACCAATTTAATAATATTCTATAAAGAGTATCCTAAATGTCTCTCCAATAAAACTGTTAAATGAAACATTGTATGTTTCAAATAATTACTGTAGCCAAAGTGCCTTAGAGATAGGTTTTGCCAGGCCCCTACAATGAAGAAAATGAATAAATATAAAGAAGAAAATGCACCTCAAAGTTATTCAAAAAAAATGAATGAATGAAGGATTTATCAGAGAAAACCCGAACAGCAGAGAGAAATAGGCGTTACATTCTAGAAGAAATCTGAAGACTATATATTAGGATTTCCATTTTTAGCAACTTGTTCAACTGTTTTAATACATCTTTCTTATGACAGTTTCCTTTTAGTAGCCTGATACAGGCAACAGATGTTATGAACCTTGCCGGGCTTGGATAAGGAATCATTTTCTCTACACTAGAGAATATCTTGATTAAGGAACTTATACGAAATTTTTCAAAGTTTCCTGAGTTTTCTCACAACAAAGAATGCATGGAGAATAAGGGAAGATATTCAATGAAGGTTTTGAGAACTCCTTACTCTGAGTGGTACATCTCATGTATGAGTCTAAGCCCCTCCAAGCAATCTGCTAGACTTGGACGTATCCCAATTCGCAGTTGCATTTGGTTTGTGCTAGGTGACATTGAACCACCTTTCAACTGTTGTCTGCCATCCCGAAGAATCTTTTCAAGAGAGATAACGACACCATGAAACTCTTCACTGATTTCATATTTTTGGCAAAAAAAACAGATCAGCAGCCAAAATTTTAGATAGATAAGGTCGACCAAAAAGAATATATATTCCTAGTTTTTAAGAAGTACCATATGATTTGGTCAGTAAATTCAAAAAAGCTACATAATGTTTTCTTATTCCTCTCCATATCTACCTACCACAGCTATACATAATGGGACTGGCATCAGGCCAATATCATCAGAGTTCATTCATGCCACTGCCCCCCCCCCCCTCCCTCTCTCCTCTCCTCCTTCCTTTCTCCCAAGGAAACAGAAGGTTCAATGAGAATTGAGTGAAGCAATTGTGATTTGTTTTGTCTAAAGTGTCTACTTTTCTACAGAATTGCATTTTACATATATTTTCAGGAGAAAACTATCTAAATTTGAAGAATCTTTCCAACTCTTTACAGGATTTCTAAAACAGTAAGGAATGAAAAATCATAACAACAATAACATGTAATCAACTATGGAAGAGGGCGCACAGTGTTTTCTTCATAGAAATCAAAATAGTTTGCAGAGATTCCATCTGTTTCCCCAAAATTGCCTCCCTGATGCCATTAACACATATCAACTGACCATAATTTTTGGGCTCTTGCAGTACCTGATCAGGGGAAGTAGTCGAAAAGAAGGAAGAGAATATTGTACCAAAGAATCCAAGTATCAAATCTCAAGCAACTGAAGAGAAATATCTATCTCCACCGTGAAGTACCTTCAATCTCTCAATAATAGCAGAGGCGTTTCTGAACTGAGAAAGCAATCGGGATTGAAGCTTGTCCCATCGACTCATTTCGTCCCTAACTTTCTTAAACTTCTGCTGGTATTTCTTCACCACCATCTCCATGCCTTACAAGAAACAAATAACCAAATAAAACCAAATTTAATACATAACTTTCAAGACAAAGAGGAGTTAAGAAAGAAAGATTCTGGCGAAAAAAGAAAAAATCAAAGATAAAAAAGGGCCAAGTATATTGGGAAAAATGGGAAATGGGGAAACAGAAAGCTAAGGAGCTATATATCCCAAATGGGAAATGGGGAAACAAAAAGCTAAGGATGTCTCCATATGTTATACAAGAAAAAGACCAAACTAACAGAACATCATTTCATCTCAATTGCATTTACGAACTTATCCCTTTTTTTTTTTTTTTTTTTGTGGGTTCAGTCTCGGAGTTTCCTTTCGATTCAAAGATTCTAATCATGTTGAACAGACAAGAGAAAGAAAGACCTGGTGCTGGCTGCCTTCTACTGCTTGCGGTTAAAATTCCAAGTAGATTCAGTAGCAACCGAAGAGAGAGGAGTACCAGCTCTCCTCCGCTATCAAGGTTCGAGCTTCGATGTTCTACCCCTAAAAAAATAAGCTTCAATGTCAGAAACTAGTGTTTAAAGCTCGGATTTCGACCCACTCACTGATGTGGGTAAATCGGCGATTCAGCCAAGTAGATCATCGAGTCAATACCAAAACAATGTAATTTTTAATGAAACTAAAATGGGCAGGGATTGGGGGGTTGTGCCTTTTTTCTTTTTTTAATTGAACGACAGTGCATAAAAACTTTTCCCCTAAAACAATGTAATTGCACTGTAAAGATATAGAGAAAAAGAGTGCAGGCTAGACAGTATAAATATGGAGTGCGGTACTGGAGATCCGGAATCACCATTATTGCTACATGACATGTCAACTCCAAATTTGTAGGAAAAAAGGCACCATGTATTGGTTGCATCAAATTTTGGATCCTTCTTTCTTTTATTTATGATACCAGGTAACTCCCTCAGACAATGGCACTGATCAGCCAACAATTGGGATTCTATCCCTGATTTCTACTAAACAATTGGGGGATCTTACCACTAAGCCAATGCTGGCATTTTAATGGCCCACATTGTTTTGCATTTTTCATTTTTACTTTTAGGCAAAAAAAAAAAATTCCAGCAGACACATCTATATAAATAAGTGGACTATCACACCTAATTATGCCACATGCATAGTTTTCATGGCAACAAGACAACCCAAGGCGGTGGCCGGGTGCTTAGGCACCTTGTCGGCTAGGCATGTAATGTAAAGTGAGGGGTTTGGAAATACCTAACATTATTTTTTTACCTTTAGTTTTAGTTTTAAAGGAGGACTTATGTGCGAAATTGAATATTTGTTTCCCCTACTTATGAAATTACAAGAATCTATGTGTGAAATAGATAAAATCTATCCTGTACACAAACAGCCATAGTATTCACAGTGCCTTGACAAAGTCAAGTCTGCTGCTCTTGCAGCCTTGCATATGCAACTTGGTTACAACTCCAAACCTTAAATCCGCCACCCTCGCGGCCTCACCTCACCTCACCCCAACAGGTTCTTCTTCTTCTCCAGTAGCGATTGTTGCTGCTGCTCCTTTTTCTTCTCCAGGAGTTGCAGACGCTTTATCTGCCCTGAATTTCATTTTTTTCCCCATAAATCAGCCAGATTTTTTCTTTTGTAATATACTATTTCTTTTCAAGGGACAAGTTCTTGTATTGTGTACTACAGACTTGAAAATTCAGTCTTGCTCGCACTCCCTTATTATTCTGGTTTTTATAAGGACATAGATAATGTCTTCAAACCTTTGTTCAAAACTACCTTCTGGTTCTTTAAGTCTTGGATTTCAATTCAACAAGGCCAACAAGGCGACCAGTCGCCTAGCTAGGACCTTGAAAACACCTTGTCGCTTAGGCGATGCCTTGAGAACTAGCCATGTGAAATGGATATTTAGCCATTTTTCATGGTTGGATATGTATGGAATGGTTTGGATTGAATACGTCTAAATTCCAACCCTAAGTTCAATCATTTATGTTAGGAAAAAAATCCCACATGAGATTGTTGGGAAATGCCCAAATACGTTGACATAATAGTGTAAAGTCAACTTTCATCTCTCAAGCCATCCAAAACATGAGCAAATTTGAAAAGAAAACCAAGTCAACAAAGCAGATTAAATAGCAAGTATAAAATCAAGACTTGAAGACCAAGAGACGCCCAAGCTTGAAAACCAAGAGACGTCCAAGCTTCAAGACCAAGACACGAAGAATGAAGATCGAAGATGAAGACTTCGTAATTTAGTCTTTTAGGTTATTGTACAAATAGACCTAGGCTAGTACACTTGCACAAAGCATGATGTAACATTACACATCATCCATCACATGCATAAGATTGACCACAGGAGGTGTCAATCGATATCCCAAGTGACTTAAGATGGTTGGGGTCTAATATGGCAAAAAGCCCAAAAAGACAAGTTTGAAAAACCTCCCCAAAAAAGAGCTACCGGTTGATGCTCAAAGATGGACCGGTTGATCGGACCCCATCGACCGGACTCTATCGGTCAATCTGTATCAACCGATCAGGCAAACTCTATACATATTCCAGTAACCTCCGAAGAAAAAATGAAAGACAGCGGACTCGGCCGGTGAACTGGACAAATCATCTGTAAGCCTTCAACCGGACTTCTATTGGTCGACCGGTATCAACCAGTGAACAGAGACTTGTCCAACAGCAATAAAACGGCTGGTTTTCAAAAGCCAAATTCTATTAGTCGACTGGAAATACCTAAGCGGTCAACCGGTGACAGTAAAAATAGATCTGTTGGGACTCTTTTTGAACAATGAGTTCAAATATCCTCTGGGCCTATTTAAGGCCTCATTTAAAAAGAATATAAAAGAACGATTCACTAGATTTTCGATTACTATCTTGAGCTCTAAATTGCAAAGAAGCAATCAATACCTCACCAAAAAAATCAAGGAATACATCCTCATCACTTGTGAACTTTCAAGCTCAAGTTCTACCAAAAAGCAAAAGGCTTTCAATCACTTCTCTCAACTCATACTTCGTAAGGGAAGTCATCTACATTGTGTTACATCATCTTCATACATCTCATTCATACAAAACACAATCACAAGGAGTAGTGTCACACTCTTTGTCTAAGTTGTAAGACCCGCACCTAAGAGTCCCTATTACTGCAAGTCTTCCTACTATACGGATACCGGAGCCGAAAGGACTAGGACCAAGCGTGGCCTATTATGTTTAGGTAATACGCATGCTATTGTTTTTTTTCTTCCTTCATTTTAGTTGTTGATGGGTTGTAGAAGCAACCATGATCTCAAGGGTATAGATAAACTGATGGAATGGATGATGCTGAACAGACCATCCTAAATAAGCCCAACCGGAAGTAGTCACCAGAAGAAATAATTCTAGATCCACTTCTTCCGGTGTACTCGCGACACCTGGAAATTTTAACTGAGTAAACCTAAGTGAGCAACTGTAAAGGGCTGGGTTGAGCTCTTAACTCCTCCCAACTAATAGTTTCATGAGTTGGTGTGTGCATTGAAGGATTTGGACCTCCCCAACTCCATCCCTCATCTCTTTCCTCTTCTTCAACCCCCCAACCACCATATGAGGGTGGTAGTGCATTGAAGAGATCCCAAAAACATTAACATACCACAAGTAAGTATAGTTCCCTCTTTTTCCTCCTCCATTCTTGAGATCAATATGGTGGGGGAAAATATTCATGATTGAGGTTGGTGAAGATTTACATCCATGGGGGCCAATTAAGGTTGGGGGAAACCCCCCATCCTCTTTCGATTTGAGTTTGTTCCATGGGATGGAAAAGAGTAAAGGGGAAGACTTGACCTAGGGCATCATACCCCTTCTATTTGTGGTGGGAGAATTCAACTTCAAACAAGCCCTAAGACCTTGAAGGATTGTTTGCCACCTCCCAAAACTAAGCCTTGTCCTACGGGAAAGAAACCTTGACAAAACCCTCGAAGGCTTGCAGCCAGTCAACCACCGAAAGCACACCCGGAAGAAATTCTTCTGTGTGGGTTTTTGCAAAAGCTAGGAGCTAGGGCCGGAAACAGAATTGGATTCTGCTTCCAGGTTAGTCAATTGGTGTGCAGGAAGTTTGAACCGGAAGGTACTGCTTCCGGATCTCGTTCCGGTCAGCGTAGGAGCATTTACAGAGAACTCTCTGTGGTGTACCGGAAGAAGTGTGCCGGAAGCATGGAGTCCAGGTGACTTCTTCCGGTTGGGGTCTAAAGTACTATTTTGGATACCGGGAGTGTTTCAGATCCAACAGTTGGGTCCTTAGGCCATGTTGGAGCATGCGTAAGTGTGTTTCAGGTTACTATTGAAACCGTGACAAGTATGAACCAAGTGAAACACTAACTCATTTCAATTTGATAGGTAAATCATCGCGAGGCTATGGGCAAGGTTACCACTATTAGGTGAGGGATTCGGAGTCTAATTTATTTTTTATATTTCTTTCATATCTTGCATTAATACATATTTAAACTACTGCATTTCATATGTCATGTTATTAACTATATTGTTTAAGCATACACTTTTGCATATATATGAATGATGCTGAATGTTGAATTATGATTGTGATTTTGACTCGAATGGGGTGTGGGGATCGAGGTACTGGTACTGTGACCGCCATTCAGGTTTGTGGATAGTTATCCTGGCGAAACTACGATGCCCTGGGAACAGGGTCGTGAGTCTTAGCTAGGGTATTGTCCGGTTGATACTCTAGTGAAAGATATAATGTCCGAGGTACTGGGGTCGGGAGTCCTAGCTGAGGTGCAACCCTTACATATATAAACTTACTTATCATATAAGTTACCATGGTTAGTAGAATGTGTAGATCCCATGACTGCGACCCTTGCCAATAAAGGTAGATGTACTAGCACAGGCTCATTCCCCTCGATTTCGTACGTGCTAGTAGGAGGGAAGGGGTAGTGGCGCCAAGTCCCAACCACTAGGATGGAACTTATGGAATAGGAGGTGCGCACACTTGGTAGCAAGGCTGCTTTGTGTGTGTCACTTAATTGTGCAAGTTCCCACAGTACCCGGATTGTGGTGGTGATGCCCTGTGCTTTTCCTCAGATTCGAGGGTACGACGCCCAAGGTAGTGTGGTGAGTCTTAGGATGACCTTCAGCAGATCATTGCCAGACTTAATCAATAATCAAGCATGCATTTGTGTGACTGTATGTCTGTTTTCCTTACTAAACTGTGGTTTGCTTACCCTATATTCTATTGTGGTTTTAATTGTTTTTGCAGCTGAATTGACCTTCGCTAAGCTCATGGCCAGCCAATGGTGTGGAGTTTAGTTTTTTTGTTTTCCTTATACAGTCTGGGTATACTATTAAATGGTGGGTTATGTATTAGTAGATTTATGTTTTGAATACACTTGATGTAAGAGCATAATCAAAAGTCTATTTTATATTATAACATTTAAATGTCATCACACTTAAAATGGGGAGGGGACTTCAATTTTAGATTTTGCTACGGCTTATGATTTATCCATCGTAAGCACATACTTTAAAAAGAGAGAAGAACTTCTAGTCACCTTCAAAAGTGGGCATCATAAAAACCAAATAGAATTCTTTCTAGCTAGAAAGTCTGATAGGTTGTTATGTAAGGATGGTAAAGTTATACTCGGGGATAGCCTAACCACTCAGCATAGATTATTGGTATGGATATATATCTCACGACGCCGAATGGTAGGAAAGGTTAGGTTTTTTGCTCTAGGATAAAATGGTGGTGCTTACGAGGAAATATCTTGAAAGCTTTTACTAAAAATGTGGTCAAACAAGGAATGTGGAACTTTGAAGGAGACAATAATACAATGTGGAACGAGATGACTGCAGTTTACTTGTATTAGGAAAGTTGCTAAAGAGGTTTTAGGTGTATCTAAAGGAAAATGTCATTCTCTTAAAAAGTCTTGGTGGTGGGATGATGAGGTTCAAACAACCATTAAAGCTAAGAAAGATAGTTTTAAGACATGGCAAAAGACCAAGGATATAGCACTGTTTGAGGTTTCGGTCGAAACCAACTCGGTTTCGAGCCTGGGCGAGACGAAACCCAGGCTCGAAACTGGCCAGTACAAGGTTTCGGTTCGAAACCACTGGGTTCGACCAGGTTTCGATTGGTTTCGACCCATAACTTAAACCCCCATCCCCTTTTTAGAGTCGAAACCTACTCGAAATCAGTAGGTTTCGACTCTTTTCCCTAATTTTCTCCCCTTTTTGCTCTCCAACCTCATTTCTCTCCATTTTTCTTCCTAAAACTTAATTTCTTCAAAGGATCTCAATATTTGTCAAGATTATTCAAGGTTCTTCATTTCTCAACTCCTTTCTCTCTCTTCAAGGTAAGTCATTCTCTCTATTTTGTGTATTTTTGAATGAAATGGTATGCAAACATCATGGATGGCTTTCAATTTTTTATATGTTTGATTCTAACACCCGATCTATGAATCCATGGAAGTAGTTTTTTTTTTTTTTTGACAAATAATTTATTTATTAGATTTTCTGTTTGAAAAAAAAAAAAATTTCCTACAACTATTTTTTGAAAAAATTACGTCTTACACATGTTGTATGGCATTGAATTAAATATATGTTAAACAAAATAGGGTGATCTACATTTTGTATGGAGTAGAATTATTTTTCTGTTTTTATTTAATTATTTTAATTTTCGAATATTGATAAAATAATTAATTAAATTGAAAATAAATGATAAAATATTTCTGTTTTCACTTTGAAAATCTTGATAAATAAAATTATTTTTAAAAGTATTGCTATTTTATGGTGGGTTGTTGTTTTATGTAATAAAAGTAATGTGAACTAATTCTTTATGTTGATTTAAGGGCATTTTAATTACTTAAAAATTAATAAAATATTTTTAACTTATGGAAAAAATATAAATGCGTTAGAAATTATAATATGTTACTGTTTTATGTAATAATGCAATGTAAAAATGATAAACCTATGCTGTTTTTTTACTTTAAGGTGTATTATTTAGTTATAAGATATTATTTATGTAATAAAGTGTTGTTAGAAATGAAAATATAGTTTATTTCAATTGTAGTAATTGTTGTCTTTTTGTTTCAACAGTATAAGTGTTTGAAATGGCTGATGCACCAACTGCAAGTGGTGACATTGCATGGAGGCATGGGATACCACTGACTGCCAATAAGAAACAGTCACAATGTAATTATTGTGGCAAGCAGATAAAAGGAGGTGGTGCCACTAGATTGAAGTGGCATCTTGCTGGTGGTAACAAGGATGTTATGAGTTGCCCCAACGTACCAAGTGAAGTGAAGAAGGCTATGGCAAGCTTAATGAAGAGTGATATTGATAGAAGAAATAAGAAGAAGGCAGATAAACAGGAGTTTGAAGAGGCTTGTCTGGAGGACAATCTAGGGGTTAATGAAGATGACATTAGCCTTGACAGTGATGAGGTAGACCAAGAAATGACAGAGGCAGAGGTGAGACAGCTGAAGAGAGCGAAGATAGCAAGTATAAAGCAAAGAGAGATAGATCGACAAAGACAGTTTGAGATGACTAGAGGAGCTGGGTCATCTAGAGAAGCAGCAACAGAGGATGAGGGGAAGAGGCCGCCACGGGAGGAAGTAGGGGTGCCCCTGAGATACCTTTTAGGAGGACTCAGAGTGTTAGGACTCCAGCTACTGCACAGGCGCCACCACCTTTTCGTGACCCAGATCTTGAGGTCCTGAGGGCGGATCCTGATCTATTTATCAGACAGGATAGTAAACAAAAAAAGTTACCTCATTTTTGGACTGATGTCAAGACGAGAGTAGGAGACAAAATCTCCAAGTGGATGATGTACCATGGCATTGCAGCAAATGCTACCACAGGACCTCACTATCAGAATATATTGGATGAAATAGGTAAGGGCGGGTCCAGGAGTTAAAGGGCCTACAGCTTGGGAGTTGTACAACACCTACCTACCCGGACATAAAAAAGAAATGAAACAATATGTGGATTCTTTGAAGACACAATGGGAAAGATATGGGGTGACTGTGATGTGTGATGGGTGGACCGGACCCACCAAAAAATCTCTCATCAACTTTTTGGTGAATTGTGATGGTAGAACAGCGCTTCTGAAGTCTGTTGATGCATCCAATCATATCAAGGATTCCAAGTATATTTATGGTCTCTTGAAGAAAGTGGTGAAAAAAGTGGGGATAAATCATGTGATACAAGTGGTCACTGATAATGGTAGTAACTTCAAAAAAGCAAGGGAAAGGTTGATGAATAATAAAAAATACCGAATTTTTTGGACACCATGTGCAGCCAACTGTATTGATTTGATGCTGAAGGACATGGGGGAAATAAAGCGGTGAAAGAGGCGTAGAAAATGCAAGGCAAGTAACTACTTTCATTTATAACCATGGATATGCCTTAGAAATGATGAGAACCAAGTATGGTGGAGACTTGGTGAGGCCAGGGTTAACGCGTTTTGCAACAAACTACATTGCCCTCAAGAGTTTTGACATGAAGAAGTCTGGTTTGAGATCAATGTTTGCTTCAGAGGAATGGTTTGAGTGGCCTCAGTTTAGTTCTCGAGCTGGAAGAACAACACAAGCAACCATATCCAACGTTAAATTCTGGGACGATGTCAAAAAAGTTGTGGCGATATTAGATCCCATTGTGAAAATGCTGAGAATGGTTGATGGACAAAGGAAGGCCACCTTACATCTCTGCAAAGCGTAAAGGTATTCATATTACAAATCTTACTAGAACTGCTCGTTTTTTATCAGAAGCTTGTAAAATAGTTTTTGATGCAGCAAGTCGGGGAAAACAATTCTTAATAGTTGGCACAAAAAAAAAAGCAGCTGATTTAGTAGCATCGGCGGCAATAAGGGCTCGGTGTCATTATGTTAATAAAAAATGGCTCGGTGGTATGTCAACGAACTGGTCTACTACAGAAACGAGAAAAGAATTGGTGAAGAAGAATAAATCTTTTTTTGTATTGAAATTTTACTGCTTTTTTCTTTTTATTCATTTTTGAATTTATATTTATCATATTAATTTCTACTCTAACTTCCCGGAGTTCATTCTCCGGGTAACTTTGTTTAAATAATTCCGGTTGGATTCTTTCCAACCTCCTTATTTGGTGATCTCATTGGAACTCGTCTAGATAAAATTTTTCCTTGTTCACTAATAAATCGACTAATTAAACTCATGTTTCTATAATCAATTCGATCCCCCGATCCAATTGGGAGTTATTCATGTTCAAGCAAGTTTCAACAATACCATTGTGACTGTTACAGATGTAGGAGGTCGGGTGGTTTCTTGGTCCTCCGCCGGTGTTTGTGGATTTAGGGGCACAAGAAGAGGGACACCTTTTGCTGCTCAAACCGCAGCAGAAATGCTATTCATGCAAGTAATGGATCGGGGTATGCAACGAGCGAAGTCATGATAAAAGGCCCTGGTCTCGGAAGAGATGCAACATTACGAGCCATTCATAGAAGTGGTATACTATTAAGTTTCGTACGGGACGTAACCCCTATGCCACATAATGGGTGTAGACCTCCTAAAAAAAGACGTGTGTAAAAATAGGAACAGAAAAGATTTCAAGTCGCAGGAACTCAAAATATATTGCCATCATCAAAGATCGTTGGGAGCGACAGCTCAAGCACCCACTACACAAGGCTGGTGAGTCTTTACTTGATGTACTTCAGTTTCTCAACTAATTAAAATTACATCGGCTTGCATTGACATAATTATAATATTTGTCAATTTTTAGCATATTATCTGAATCCTAAGTATCAATACAAAGACAACTTGGAAATGCGTCAAGAATTGATAGATGCAGTACAAGAAGCGGTTGCCAAGCTTGAGCCAAACGCAAGAGCACAGTCCATTGTTTTGCAAGAAGTAAAACTTTTACTTACTTTGTTGTCAACATAATTTATAAGAATTTTATTTTTACTAAGACTATTACCCATCAAAATTGGTTCAGCTCAAAAGCTTTAGAGATGCCACTGGGAGTTTTGGTAGGGCGGCGGCTGAATCTGGTCGACAATCAACACCCCCTGGTACGTATACTTACTTTATGGATGTCAATATGCCATTGTGGGTTTTTTCATCATTTAATATTTATTTCCTATGCTATTTTGCAGCTGAATGGTGGGTCATATACGGATCGGAGTCACCCAACCTTCGTGCAATAGCAGTGAAGGTGCTATCACAAACATGCTCTGCCACGGGATGTGAACGAAACTGGAGCACATTTTCGCTTATACATACTAAGCGACGAAACCGGTTGGGTGCAAAAAAGTCTTGAGGACTTGGTGTATGTGCACTATAATTTGAGACTGAAAGAAGAACACATACGGCTAAGCAGGGACAAAGATGCTAAAACCCCCATTGAGCTGAGTGAGATCTTTGAGTTGGAGGGAGAGGAAGTTGATCCTTTGAACGAATGGGTTACAAATCGTGGTGAGCCTCAATTAGATGAGGCTGATGGTCGACCAAGTCGTCTTATTGCTGGAGCCTTGGAGGCTGATGTGGGAGAGTTTATGGCTACTGAGGGTAGAGTCTACGCACAGGCAAGACGTCCATTTCAGACTGGTGATAGTGATGAGACTGAGAGTGATTGGTCAGTTTCTTCTGGAGAAACACAGTCACCTTCTCCACCCAAGGTAGTACTGGTACTAGTGGATCTAGTGGTACTGGGGATAATGATGATGATGGTGGTGGTAATGACAGATATGCTGCCTTACGCAATGAACCCGATCAGTATAACCAACCACTGCAGCTAGATCCATTGCCGATTCCCTTGAGATTCACAGGGGAGACTCAGTATGATCATGGTACACAGGATACTGACCACGGAGCCCGGCCTAGTGGTAGTAGTAGAGGGTACACTAGAGGATCACGCCAGCGGTTCATGCCACAGGAGGAGATGGATGAAACAGATCCCATGGATATATCGACCATGTCTGGTAGCATAAAAGGGATGCATTTAGGGGAGAGTTCTCAGACTGGAGGGACTGGGCATTGGTGTGCACCAGAATTCATGATCACACGGACCTCGAGCCCAGCAATTCCTGAAGAGAGTGGCGGCGAGAGTATCGGTTCGATGGCACATGGTGGATTTGGATGGTCTACTACTGGGGCTAGTGGGGTTAGAGGTGGTGGGTATGGGGGTTATTCTAGTTCCTACCCCAGGTTGCAATCTGAGGAGCGTTATCGCCACCATCAGTGGTATGTTGCACGTGGTTTAAATGTACCACGAAGCTCCACATGGAACTAACTGGTGAGATTTCTAATTTCTAAGTTCAATCATCAATGTATTAATTTTTAATGAATATTGTTAATTAGTGGCTTAGTAATTAGTAGCTTAGTACATTACTACATTGTGACATTTGTGTAATATTTCAGCATACACTACCAAACATTGGTCCACACCACATGTAGCTATTTTCTATGTCTTTTTTGCAAACTAACATTAGAAATAAATGTAAACGGTTTAAATAGGGTACACAAAAAAAATCAGACCAAAAAAAACATTTTTAAGCCTCGAAACCATGGAGTCAATAAAGCTGGTAGAAAATACCAGGTTTTGGCCTGGTTTCGGTGGTTTCGCCGAGTTGTGCCGGTTTCGAGCCTGACCGAAACAGGTCTCGAAACCGGCACCTTGATCCTTATGATATAGAGGATCTAAAAATATATAAACATGCTAGAAATGAAGCTAAAAGGATTGTGGGAAAAGTAAGGGCGAAGACATATGAAGATCTTTATAACAATCTAAGCACAAAGGAAGGAGAAAAAGCTATCTATAAATAGCTAAGATGAGGCAAAGAAAAAGTAAAGATTTAGACTATGTCAAAAATAGTAAGAGATTAAGACATTAAAGAGAGATGGAACGATTATTTCTACAGCCTACTAAATGAAGACGTCTTAGGAAATAATGTCCCAAATTGCTACATTACCCACCATGACATCACAGATCATAGGTATATACGCAAAATTAAGGTGACAGAAGTGAAAGAAGCTTTAAAGAGGATGAATGTAGGCAAAGCACCAGGTCCAAATGAAATCCCAATAAAAGTTAGGAAGAACCTAAGAATGTATGGGGTATCTTGGCTAACTAAGTTGTTCAATAAAATTATTAGCTCAAAGAAAATGCCAAATAAATGGAGGAGAAATATTGTGGTTCCGATCTACAAAAACAAAAGTAATATTCAGAGCTATAGTAACTACAGAGGCATAAACTAACAAGTCATATTATGAAACTATGAGAGAGAGTTATTGAGACCCGCTTGAGAAAAAAAAACTACCATTATGGAGAACCAGTTTGGTTTTATGCCAGGTGGATCCACGACAGAGGTTATTTACTTGCTTAAGAGACTCATGGAAAGATGTAGAGAAAGTAAGAAGGACCTCATGTCACACCCCAATTCTGGACTAACCAGAATAGTGTGATGAACCGTAAATAAACCAACAGTTCAACCAGGATCTCCATTAGATAATACCCATCATATCAACCACACACACATTCCACAGTAATAATCAGAGATAATAAACAAATAAGCGGAAGTCTTTATAATTAATGAACAGAGTATTTAACAGTGCTAAATAAATATTTAATCCAGTTATCTCCAAGTAACTTAAGACATAAAATAAAATAATTAATTACATGTCCGTTAACCAAAATATAACTAAACTAATCAAAGATGCATTGATTGTACTCGCATAAAGGATCATGCGCATCTTCAACAGCTTCTACACCCATCACCGCTACGTGTCTATACGTCAACGTATTCACATAATCTTCAACAATAAGACCTGCATCATCAACTAAAAATATTCGACGTCGAAAGGGTGAGCACACATCACGACTTAGTGAACAAACAAAACAATGCAACAAACATATGCATGCATTCAATTCATATATTTGGTCTGATTTTTAAGTTTGCAATATGCTATAGAAATGATTGGCGGCCACCGCACCTCTATACACGAGTGTGTCAATCCGCCCAATGGATCAAACACCATTGTCGTCCCACATGCACCCACCATGGAATAGAGATAGAGCTAAAGTATCTAGATCAAACACCACCAACACTTCTCCTGATGCCGTACCCATACCAACACGTAAGCCCCTATTGGCAAGGGCTTGCAAATTGGGCTCGCAACTAACCAACCCTAAATATCATCCAGTGTATCCAAGGTCTCACCCCAGCATCCCTCAATACGTCCATAGAGATAGAGCTAAGGCCCCCCAACAGAGTCAGAGACCACACGGTCCGAGACCACCTCCCCTGATGCCCTACGATGTAATAGTTCTGCTAAGGTAATGACGATACGACTATGTCAATGGGCAAGACTAGGTCAGAGACCACAATGCCACGTCCTCCCCTTGATGCTCCGCTCGCATCCGACACATTAACTACACACACAGTCACATGCCTATTCCTAGCATCACCAATCAACATGGTAGTAAATAGACAAAAGTAAATATGCATGAGCAGTAATAACAGTAATATTGGATGACATGTGAGATGCACATTCATACAAACATAGAATCAATCATGGCATTAGACTCAATAAAATAACAGTTTATTATTATCTAATTATTTTAGGTCTTGTTCCCTCACCTGTTAGCAAAACTTGATCTCCTTTCAAGCCTTGTAATTCTCTTTATCCAATTATTTTAGGTCTTGTTCCCTCACCTGTTAGCAAAACTTGATCTCCTTTCAAGCCTTGTAATTCTCTTTGAATCAATTTAATGACCTAAAAGTTGTATAAATTTAAGTTAGGATTCATGTGTAATATATTACAGTAGTCGAAAATCAAAACAGATCACTGATAGGTGTCTGATAGGCCCCATGGTCACATGCTGTATCGACCTTACTACATACGGTCTATACCCTACGGTCGCACTATATGCGACCATACCCTGCGACCATATGTTTCCTGAATTCTTCCCGAATAGCTATGATCGATGGTATGGTCATGCTATGGTCGATCTATGGTCGACCGTAACTGTGACCATACGCTTATCTGATCCAGAAACCATTTTCAATCCGAATTCTTCCTCTTGGCTCCTCAGTAGGGTCCTTCCTAATGATCATTCTAAGGTCCATTCTCTTAGTCTAATCAACTGATTAGTTCAATCCATTCTCTATGGTTTCCCCTTTGAGATTTGCTTAGAAAATCTCATAGCTGAATCCTTACATTGGGTTTGGTATTACAATTTACACTAGAAATTCCTACTCCTAATGTTCTAACGCTTCAGAGACAAGGTTCATACCTTACTTGTTGCAGGAATCAGTAGAAATCTTTTCTCAGCCTTCTCCTTAGTTTTTTCTCCTTCTCCTTCTCCTTCTTCTCTTCCTTTAGGGTTTGCTAATGTTCCAAAATAGTGAAAAAGGCTGAGGAACGTCTTTTATATAGAGAAAAACTCTCCATATAGAGTTCTCTAATAATAGGAAAGAGATCCTCCTTAAATTAGGAAAGTTTCCAAGTTCGGAGTCTGAATTGGGGTCTTACGGTCGGACATAAGGTCGCATAACCCGTCGACCGTAGGGTCATTAGTATGTGATCCTTATTCTTTACCATATGGTCGACCATACCTACCCAAGTATTCGACCCTACGCATAGTTCTTAGAGTATTGAGTCAATTTTTCATACCTGGTTTGTGATCCTACTTCACACGGTCGGTCCACTTGGTCTAGCAATGATGGGAAGACCTGGCAGGACACGGTTAGACCGGGTCAGTAGAGTGCGGGTCTTACACCTCATATGGTTGTTATCGATCTAAAATAAGCTTATGATAGAGTTCTAGGAATTAAATTTGGTAAGAACTAGATAAGAGAAGTGTTTCAAGCAAATATGTGGACATAGTTGAGGATATGTATTATAATGTGGTGAATAGTGTGAAAACCGTAGGGGTCAAGGTCGTGAATTTCCAATTTCAATGGGGTTACATCAAGGGTCAGCTTTAAGCCCTTATTTGTTTGCCCTCAGCATGGACGATCTAACCAGAGACATTCAAGATGAAGTTTCTTGGTGTATGCTTTTCGTTGATGACATTGTTTTGGTGGATGAGACAAAAACAGGAATTAATGCCAACTTGGAACTATGGAAATCAACATTGGAATCAAAAGGTTTTAAGATAAGTAGAACGAAGACGGAGTATATGGTTTGTAACTTTAGTCACACTAGGATGGACAATGAGCTGGTGAACATTCATGAGAGGGAGATACAACAAAGTGATCAGTTTAGGTATCTAAGTTCAATCATAAACAAAGAAGGTGATATAAACGATGATGTTTCACTGAGGATTAAAATAGGATGGATGAAGTGAAGAAGTATGTTTGGAGTATTGTGTGACCGGAGTATTCCTTTAAAACTTAAAGGAAAATTCTATAGAACAGCCATTTGACCGACTATGATGTATGGTGCAGAATGTTGGGCAATTAAGAAGCACCATATAAGTAAACTTAGTGTAGCTAAAATGAGGATATTAAGATGGGTGTGTGGCAAAACTAAAAAGGATAAGGTAAGGAATGATCGTATTAGAGCTGATTTGGGAGTAACACCAATACATGATAAACTACTAGAAAGTCGTTTGAGATGGTATGGCCATGTTCAATGGAGATTGTTAGGTGCTCCCATTTGGAGGAATGATTTCATTCAGATTGAAGGCTCTATAAGAGCTAGGGGTAGACCTAAGATGACTCTAGGGGAGGTAGCGAAGAAAGACATGTATAGCTTAGGCCTTGCTTCAAGTATGACATCGAACAGAACTGATTGGTGAATCCATGTAGCTGACCGCATTTAGTTGGATAAGGCTTTGTTATTGTTGTTGTTGTTGTGGTATTTAGATGTCATCACACTTATGATTGATAAATAGTAATGTCTTCCGCCGTTAGCTCTCTTAATTGCTCTGATTTTGGTAATATTATTTGTTATGGTTGAGAAGGAGATTTGGGTGACTACTTGTGTAGGATCCTGGGTGTGTTAGCGATCCCCTTCACACATCCAGTTGTTCCGGAATGGCGTGTGACATACATAGTTGTCAAGGCGACAAGGCGATCCAAGGCGTTTGGGGCCATCCTGGGCGCCTAGGCGACCAAGGCGTTCCCAGTGCATTTTTTTATTTCTAAAATATTAATGTTTATATATATGCAACATTCTACATAAATAATCAACATTTAAGACATAACTTAATTAATATGTGGTGTGGACGCAAGTTTACTAATGTACACTAAGACCTGGATTGTTGTGCAGAGTTAAGTAAACAATTATTTATGACTAACATTTGCGTACTTTTAACTGAATTTTATCGGAGCGTAACTCCTTTAATATAGTTCGGATTAAGCAATCTCGGTCGTTGCAAAGCTAGCATAATCGGCTTTCCAACAAATCCGAGATTGCTCAATCCAAATTATAATGAAGGAGTTACACTCCGGTCAAACCTTGTTCGGAATACGGGAATGTTGTTTAAAGTCGTCTGAATGCAAATTATTTTTTGGGCATCAAAGCAAAAGATTATTTTGGCGCACTCTTGGTTTTTAGTGATGATTTATTATAATAAGATTTATAGAATTTTTATATTTAGTACTGCCTGATAAATGTTGTTCCTGTCTGGCCTGGGCAAGTACTGCCTGATAAATGTTGTTCCTGGCTCGGCTGGGCGACCACAGCGCCCGGCGCCAGCCCGTACAAACCGCCCGGACGCCTAGGCGACGCCTTGACAACTATGACATAGGTAAATTCTTACCTTCTTTCATTTATTGTAACTTTTTTGTGTTGGCCTATGGTACTTGGCAACACAAGGATCCTCTTGTCCTTATAAGAGTTATATTGGTCAAATCATACTAGGAAATACAAGGATCCTCTTTCCTCAAAAGAGTATAGGTTCCTCTTGACCTTGAACAAAAATTGATAGGTTCCTCTTGACCTTGAAATAAGAATTGTAAGGTTCATCTTTACCAAAAAGATTTGTGAAAAGGTGTTCTTCCCTTTCCATCGTATTGAGAGGGAGAATCGTGGATCTCACATATAGACTAGAGGACGAGCGGACTAACTTAGGGGATCCCAAGTGAACCACTATACATCTTGTGTTGTGGTTTGTTTAAATTGTGCCAAGTTACTTGCAATATTTGTTTAAACATTAAAAATGTTTTAATCCACTAAGAAAAGCCTATTCACCCCCCCCCCCTCTCTAGGCTTACCTAACAATTTACCCTCCCATGTATGTCCATGCATCTCTCAATCATCATCCACATTCATGTAGACCATCTTAGTAATTCTTAATTTTTTTCACCATGTTGGTTTAGCACATGGCTAACTTGTTTTTAGTGAAACCTAACATGTGAACAATGGACCTTGGGTCTACATTCATAAATTTCAAACCACATTTAACATGCTATGGATGGTAGAAATAGGTGCTTGTCCAACTATTTATGTAAATGTGCCCCATGAGAGAAAGTGTTAATCTGTTCTAGATGTAATTAATTAACCAAAATTAAAACCAAACCAATTATTAATCAGTGCCAGTTACTCCGCTTAATATTGGTTTTGATATAGTCAGATCAGTAATCATTGTCAACATCGTAACTAAATATAACCAAGAAGAAATAAAAGGGGAAAAAAAAAAAAGTTATAAGTTTTTGAAGTTTGAAGGTTCGATCATAGATGATGAGACCGAGGGAGGTCAGGAGAGGGCGAGACGGAGATGGTGTCAAGCGTCAACACGATGGACCCACATGCATCTCCTTGCCCAAGACGATAAGGGACTTGACGGTGCCAATGCTAGCGAAGTGATTGTTAGGGGTGGAGTTGGAGTAGGAGGACCAGTTGAGCTTGGAAATGTAAATAATAGGTATGTGTCAAGGCCATGCACGAATCTCACGGCCGATGGTAAGGGAGTCAACCAGGAATGTGAATAGAACGAATTCAAAGCAGATATATACAACAATATCGGAATCCATATCTAATTAATATATCAAGTATCCGAATATGATCTAATATCCAGATATCTAAATTTGTATCTGCCAAGGAGTCAGGATACCTAAATTCACGCCCATAAAATACCCAATTATATTTTTATTATATAAATATTAATATAAATAGTATAAAACAATGCATAATTGTTTCTACTTGATTAGATTTTGTATAAATCCTAAAATTTTAAATAATTATGGATAGGGAAAAGGTTCCCATGTTGCCAACTTGGGAAGGAATCCCACGAGGGTAGAATAATGATAGTTGGCTGGGGCAAGAAGCACCTCAGTAGTTCGTTTCCACTCCGCTGCATATATAACCAATGATCCACCGTTGTTGGACCTCCATCTACTGTTGTACCCTCCAAACCCAAAACTGCTGCACTCCTGGCTGCATCTTCCACATCTCTACATCTCTCCCGGCTCCCTACAATGACCCTCTGACGACCTTCCCATAGTCCCCTCCCTCTACCATGTGCAATCCCCATGCAACCCCCCCTCTCCCCCCAACACCGTCGTGCTCACTGCAGAGATTAAAATTTCGAGTCTCAAGGTCGTCTCGACCTTGAGAAAAAACAAGATTGCTGAGATCTCGCGAAAAACTGCAAAAAGCCCAAGAAAGGCAAAAAATGCAGTTTCGAGGTTAAAATGGTCATTTTAAGGCCTAATACTCCAGAGAAACCTTATTTTAGCATGTATAAACACATTCAAACCATAATTTTACACTAGTAGAAGATCAAAGAAGGCCAAATGAGCCACTAAAATTATATTTTAGAAGAAGAATAAACATAATAGCAATTAATTAGTTAATTGTCATAGTCAAAAAATCTAAAGTAGTCAAGTAGACCATACAATCATAATTCATACATTATGTCAAAGACAAGTCGAGAATTAGTCGAAAATTGGTCGAGAATGTTGAGAAATGGCTGTAAATGTCGAGAAATGGTCGAAAACGTCGAGAAATGGTTCGAGTTGGTAGAGACTGGTCGAAACGAGTCAAGACCAGCTCAAGAACTGCTTGAGTTGGTCGAAACATAGTTTCAAGGGGGTATCTCATCTCGACCCCCTCCAGATCTTCGAAAAAACTGAGATCTCAGGGAGATCTCGCCGAGATTTTGAACTATGGCTCACCGAACTCCCAAGGCTACAAATAAAGAACCAACTAAACCAGCTGGCTCATTATCAGGTGTCTGGTTCTTAAAACCCTTGGCAACCTTCTAGAGGCTCCACCTCCATGTATGACAGTACCATACTACCGGGCTTGGCTCAGCCCACCCCGGCGCTGAAAGCCCCAAGTCGGACTGCACCGTGCGCCTATGCCTTGCCTAACCCTGATTGACTTGCCCCTGTTTTAAGGGAATTTCATCAAATAGGCAGTGTGCGTCATCAAGATTTTCCATTGCCTAATACATATGCAGTAAGGATGTTCAAAGGAAAAGGAATCCATCCCACTGATCCAACAAATACCATTCAACTTGAATCCCAAAATTTATTCCAAGTGAAGGAAGCTTAATCCACCAGCCTGATCTATGATTTACGTTTTTTACTAGTTAAAACAAAAAATTAACCAGTTATCTAGTTGCAGCAATTTAAGTTCCCTTTCTTGCTAAGGGAAAACATGCTTGACTGAATTATCAGTACCTGAATTGACGAGTTAGCTACGGAATGGCTGGGACTACGAAAAGAAAAATAATTGCAGGCCAGCTACGGAATGGCTGGGACTGCGAAAAGAAAAATAATTGCAGGCCCCAATATGGAAAGCTAATCACGATAAACATCAGTTATCGGGTGGACTCCATTTTCACGTTTCTGAACAAATTTATTCTTATAAAACACAAAGCAACGTAGTAAAGTGAGGAACGTAATTAAAGATTAAAAAGAAAAGGGGGAGGGGGAAGATTTGAAAGGAAAGACATGTTGGAGAATACAAGCAGGAGATAGGAGAGATGATCAAGGAGGAGAATATTAAAGAAAAGAAAAGTACCTAGAAATGTTTATTGGTGGCAATATGAAATTCTCCTTGGCACGGATTCAAATAGCCTTTTCGTATCTGATTAGAGAACGGAAATGGCGCTCCCAGTGACTATCGTCCAGTCCACTGCCCACTCACACTCTCTCTGCAACTCCTCGTTTTATTCGTATTCTGTGTAACGAAGAAGAAAAGGAATGAGAAATTACTTCATCTACCCCCTTAAATCAAGAGATGGGGCCGAGCCAGTCAAAGATCAACCTAAGGATTCAGCCCTGGCTTAGAAATCCACAGCCCTGACCCAGTCCACGGGTTGAAAAGACTAACCCAGGCCCTGCTGGGGTTCAGATAGGCTTCGGGCTCCCGGGACCAAATTTGACCCTATCAAAAGATATTTGAATCAACGGATGCAAATCTGAATCAAATCCGAATTTTCAACTCTCAGTTTATATTTCTAGTGTCAACCTTTTTCATTGGACGTTCACCTTCAATCCCATACTTCAGAATGAATTCGTGATTACCCTCTGTTACAGTTAAAAATCGTCCGTTGATCCGCGTTCTAAATGACCTGCAATCACAGAGATGAGACAAAGGAGGGGGCGCCTAAGCCCCGGTTACCCTCCGATGCCTAAGTTAGATTCCCAAGGTAAACAGTTAAGAGATAGCGGAAAGCTATCTCCAAGTTTAGAGAGAGTGGGACGATGAGTGAGTTTGAGCGTGAGGGATGAACAATAATAGCTTGTAAGTGCGTAAGTGCATTAGGGTTTACCTTGAGGGATGACCTCTACTTATAGATTGGGAAGAGGCATGGAGGCACCAGGACTCAGAGAGATAGATCGCCAATAGGATTGCCATGTGTCGCTCTGTGGGACACTCAAGTGGTAGACTCCGAGTATGAGTCGGAGACCTCAGCCAAGGAAGCTAGGTCGGTCAGCTCTGGGACTGACACGTGTCAACGTGTGAGTAATGGCCGACCGGAATAGTCGGTGTCGTATCAGACTGAGAGAAGGACTCTCCGGAGATAGCAGAATCTCAGTAGGACTCTGACTCCCCCCACTGGGTAGGATCTTAACTCCGAACACTACCCAGGAGGCCGGGCACAAGGGAGGCCGAGCGCAAGGAAAGCCGAGGGCATGAGAAGCCGAGTGCGAGACACTCCGAGCGCTCAGGCTCCGAAGGCGCACTTGACACGTGTAAGATTTTAAGTGGAGGGATTATTTCCCTCCTAACAGATGCCCCTTGCGCTGTCGAATGCAGCGAATCCGACAGTGCAATAAGTTTAAACTGTTGAGAAAACCAGCGTCGTACGAGGCCGAATGCCAGACTGATGGATGCATTGAATGACAGGTTGTTCCCGAGAAGAGGCGGTTGCGCTCCGTCTGCACGATTGATTGAGGCACGGGGCTCGAGGCCTTAATCTCGGTTAATGCGAGAGTGCTCGACCGTCGATCTCCCAACTTGACGCGGATCGATCCACGATCCAACGGACACCGAGTGGCGGTGCGCCTCGAGAACGAGTGCCATTAAATGCTACTCGTCTGCGAATCGACCGAGTGCATCGGACGGCTGAGACCGAAGTTCACACGGATCGTCTTACTAATCCGACGATCCACAGGAGGCGGAGTGCCTCGGGATGAGGCGCCATCATTGCGCACATCAATCAGTCACATCGTGCCCGGCGCGGCAGACGACAACCAATGGAACTGAAACGCGTGTCCGGAACCCGAAGAGACAGTTCTCAGTCACTTGCCCTATAAATACCTTCCCACTTCATTCATTCGACCATTTGCTTCAACTGCAATCGGAGTTCTACCAGAGCACTTGGAGTCCAGTCATCTTTGTTTTCGAGCTTCCATTCGTGCACCCGATCACCTTTTCTAAAACGAGTAAGTCTTCTAATCGTTTCCCCTTTCAGTTCATGCTCAGTAGTTTCTCTTCTAACAGTGTCACGTCTTCCGGTATAGTGAGAGTGACCAGAAGAATGACCCGGTCTCAAACTTCGTCTTCTGGTGAATCGTCTTCCTCTTCGGGAGGATGGTCCGATGAATCTAGGGCCTCCGGCTCGGAGGAATTCGAGAAGAGTTCCTCTGAGGCGGAAGAGCGCGGTCGTCTCGCGGGCCCTCCGCCCCAACAGGCTTCCCGTCAGAGGGGTGGCCGACCGTCGGTAGCGTCATTCGCTACCGTTCCAGCCTGGAAAGTTCCGAGTAAAATCAAAACCGAGGCGGCTTTGTCATTGATCTGCCGGGCATACCAGCTCGAGGAGCCCATGACAAACGTCCGCGCTCGGCTCTCTACCTCCAACGAACGGGCCTACACCGTAATTATGTCGGAGATTGTGTGTATGAGCACATTCTGAAATCAGGGTTTAGGTTCCCCCTCCACCCTTTATTTGTAGAGATTCTCTAGACATACCGCATCGCCCCCTCCCAACTTGCTTCGAATGGGTGGCGATGCATCTTTGCTTTCATAATGTTTGTCCGCCGACTGGGTGAGACTCCGACTGCGAACCTGTTCTGGTCGGTCTTCCAGTTGGCCAGTCTGAACGAAGCCCAAGCTATGATCGGGTGGTACTTCGTTAGCCAAAGAGGCGAGAAGAAGCTCCCGGCTATCTCCCAGAAACCTTCCTCCATTCACGGGTGGAAGGATAAATTCTTCTTCGTGGGCCCTCCCGCGGGCGGTCCGCCTTTCCCTCTGTCGAACGTCTGGCTGGTAGTCGACACCACAGGGTTCAACAAAGTTCCCTTTCTGTTGACGGAGGAGAGGAAGATCCAACGCAAGATGATGACCGGGGAGACGGTTCGCCTGTCCGACCTTGCGGATCCCGCGCAATTGGCCGAGCACGGCCTACTGGGTGAGTGATAGTTTTAGGGATTGACTTTGCTTTGCTGTTTTGTTTATGCTACTGACCATTTTCTCATTGCAGTGAACTTCAGGGACGACAAGATTGTCGCCCGGATAATGGCCAAGCGGAAGGCCGAGGCCGAGAGGGGAGCTCAGCCCACCAGCGGCCAGGCAGGCCCGAAAGTTCAGCCTGCCAGCGGTCAGGCAGGTTCTCACCCTCGGAGGGGGCCAGTGGCTACGGCGGAGGCCAAGGGTAAGGGGTCTGTCACACCCCAATTCCGCATATTTCAGAATGGTGTGATGAACCGCTAAATAATCAACGGTTCAACCAGGATCTCAAATAAGCTATCCCCGCGTTACCTGAACCTACATACACTCACCATCATAATCAGAGTAAATACACAATAGCGGAAGTCTTATAATTAAATGAACTGAGAACTAAAATGATATCCATAAATAATAGCAAATTATTCTGTGCTTAACTGAGACCTAAATATTTAAGTACCAAATACATGTCTTATAAATCCAATAAAGAAACCTATAAAAAAATATCTAGTCAAATATGCACGAGTTGCACTCGCAAGAGGAGTCGTGTGTATCATCTTCAGCTCCAGCGTCCATTGCTGCTACCGTCCCGTATGTAGAAGCATTCATATAGTCTTCAACTGTGTAACCTGAATCATCAACTAAAAATATTCGACGTCGAGGGGTGAGCACACAACACGGCTCAGTGAGTAGCCAAAACAATGCAATATTACATATGCATGCACATTCATTTATCTCTTCGATTTGGTTTATAGTTTGCAATGCGCAATAGAAAGGTTGGGTGGTCAAAGGTCCAGGCTTCTCTTCTCCTAGGAATCCTAACTTGGTATGCAAGCTCAAGAAAGCTCTCTTTGGGCTAAAGCAGCAAACGTAGGCAGCAAGCTACGACAACAAGCGAGAAAGCCCCTACTAGGTTAGGGGCTTTCTCGCTTGTTGCCTCCGTTTGCTGGGTCTTTCTTAATCAAGATCTTTTCCGTAATTTCATAACCTCCGGTCTTTCATTTCAATTTCATAACCTCTGGTAAGAATTAACGTTTATTGACACCGCCTCTATACACAGGGTGTGGAAGTCCACCCGAAGGTTAACGTTTATCGTCGTCCCCATCCACCCTACCATAACATTATACAACAAAGGTTAACATTTATTGTTATATAATGCTATACCAACACGTAAGCCCCTGTTAGCAAGGGCTTGCAAACTGGGCTCGCTACTAACCAATCCTAATGCCAAACAGTGTATCCAAGGCCTCACCCCAGCATCCCTCAGAATGTCCATAGAGATAGAGCTAAGGCCCCCCCGATAGAGTCAGAGACTACAAGGACCGAGACCACCTCCCCTGATACCCTACGACACAATAGTTCTGCTAAGGTAATGGCGATACGACGATGTCAATGCACAAGACTTGAGTTAGAGATAGAGCTAAAGTGCTGAGACCCGCCAAAGGTTAACGTTTATTGACGTTCTCATCACACCTCCCCTGATACTCGCTCGCATCAAGTACATCAACCACACACATACAAGCACATGCCTATTCCTATCATCATCATCATCATCATCATGTTATAAATAATAAAGTAATATGCATGAACAAGTAATAGAAATATTGGATGGCATGCTGTATGCACATTACAAACATATTTGCATAGAATCAAACATGGTATAGGACTCAAGAATTAGAAAACAGTTTATTATTAACTGATTTAGTTTGGAGTTAAGGTTCCTCACCTTAGTTTGCTATAAGATACTTTTCCAAGCTTTAAAATCACATCTACAGTGTTATTATAATGCTAGCAATCCTAACAAAGTCGATAGAATTTAATTAGAATTAATTTCGAATTTAAAAACCATGTTGTTAACTGAGGGTCGATCAGAGGGTCGATGCTCAGGATACATAGGGTTGATGGGTCTATCGACCCTACCCTTTGTCTGAACTTCCCGAATGCTGAGGGTCGATGGTCAGGGTGCCTAAGGTCGATGGGTCTATCGACCCTATGTGCGACCCTCGGTGCACTCTGGTCCAATTTCCACTTTTTAATTCATTTTTCGTGTTTGGGGTCCTATGGCTTGCTTCCATATTCCATTAAACATTCATTCCATGGTCTGAAACCATGATTGATCCTCCTAGATGGCTTTCATGCATTAATCTAGGGTTTTCCATGAAAACCTAACCATGAATGGAAGGTTTGGGTTTCTCCGAAATCCTACACTCAACCATATCTAACCTAAGGTCTGTAGAAACTCATGGAATTAGTATCCATACCTGAGAAGATTACTTTTCTCTGGAAATTCTTCTCCTTTTTGCTAAGTCTTCTTCCTTGCCTTTTTTCTTCCTCTTTTCCTTCTTCTCTCTTTCTCTCAATTCAATTAGGGTTGTGAAAGGAGTGAAAGTGGCTTAGGGACGTCCTTTAAATAGAGTAGGAATGTCCTATAATAGTCCCATTGAGATTTGGAAAGAATCTCAATCGAAAATTAGAAAATTTCCTAATTTCAGTTTCGGCGGCAGGTGAGGGTCGATGATCCCGTCGACCCTGTGGTCTGACACTGTCCGACCCTCTCCCAAATTTTAAGGGTCTGAGTTTTTGATTTGGGAGGGTCGACCCTGTTTAGCTGGGTATGCGACCCTTCCTCTATTTTAAGTGTTTTTGGGTCGATTTGATACCTGGGATCTCGCTCTCCTTCACGCCCTTGGTCCATTTGACTCGACCATGATGGGTGAACCTGGTTCAAGGTGGTAAGACCGGATTAGTTTGACACGGGTCTTACAACTCCCCCCAACTTATAAAAATTTCGTCCTCGAAATTGGACGTACCTTCTGAATCAAATAAGTGAGGGTATTGCTTCCGCATAGCATTTTCTTCTTCCCATGTAACTTCTTCCATGTCTCTACTTTTCCATGTGACCTTAACATAGTAGATATCTCTGTTGCATAGACGTTGAACCTTTCGACTAGTGATTTCCGTTGGTGTTACTTCAAATGTCACATCATCAGTCAATTCTGCAAATCTACTGTCAAAACATGTGTTCGGTCTTTGACATACTTCTTCAATAAGGATATGTGAAATACGTCATGCACACTTGACATAGATGGTGGTAGTGCTAACTAATAAGCTACTTTTCCACGCTTAGCCAGAATTTCATATGGCCCGACATATCTTGGACTTAGTTTCCCTTTTTGTCTGAACCTTTTCAATCCTCGCATAGGCGATACCTTCAAAAATACTTTATCACATACGGAGAACTCTAGATCTCTTCGTCGAGTATCCGCATATTGCTTATGACGGTTCTGAGCTGTTCTTACTCTTTCCTTGATAATGTTGACCACTCGACAAGTCTCTTCAACAAATTCTGGTCCAACAATACTACGTTCTCCAACTTCATTCCAAAACAAAGGAGTTCGACACTTTCTGCCATATAGTGCTTCATAAGGTGACATCTGTATAGTAGCCTGATAGCTATTGTTATAAGCGAACTCGATCAATGGTAACCTTTCATCCCATGATCCCTTGAAATCAATTACACATGCTCGTAGCATATCTTCTAGAATCTGAATTGTGCATTCTGACTGTCCATCTGTCTGTGGGTGGAATGCAGTACTGAACTTCAACGTTGTACACATAGCCTTTTGCAATCCTTCCCAAAATTTAGAAGTAAATCGTGGATCTCTATCCGATACAATGCTTTCTGGTACACCGTGTAAGCGAACAATGTTATCCACATACAGCTTTGCTAACCTTTTCCAGTGTATACTGAGGTCGTATAGGTATGAAACGAGCTGTCATTGTCAGACGGTCTACAATCACCCAAACTACGTCTACTACTCGAGGAGTCAATGGTAGTCCCGTGACGAAGTCCATAATGATGCAGTCCCATTTCCATGCTGGTTCCGGTAACGACTGCAATAGTTTTGTGGGTCTTTGTCGTTCAGCCTTTACTTTCTGACAATTTAGGCATTGAGACACGAATTTAGCTACATCTGCTTTCATTCCCCTCCACCAGTACAATTTCTTTAGGTCATGATACATCTTTTTACTTCCAGGATGTACCGAGTAGATGGTGGTGTGGGCTTCTTTCATGAGTCGGTGTCTAATGTCTACACTTTCTGTTTCGGGTACACATATTCTTCCTTTGTATTTCAGTACCTTCTCGTCATCCAAGGTGAACTCAGGGTTAGTCCTACCTTTCTCAATATCTTCGTGTACTGTTCTCAGATAAGGATCTGCTTTGATAGCTGTCTTCACTTCATCCACTATCTCCGGTATAATCTTCAATGCCGCGAACATATTCGAAAACCGATGAATAAACCCTTGGTTGGCTGATCCATCCGTTGTGTCTATCTCATACTGCTCGTTGCCGTGATTGAATACCATTCCGGTAGTGCACATTGGCCTGATCGTGCTAACTTCTCCTTGAGATTTTATCATTGCCTTTATGCTTAATGCATCTGCTACTACGTTCGCTTTTCCTGGATGATACTGAATATCACAATCATAGTCTTTCAATAGTTCCAGCCATCTTCTTTGTCTCATATTCAACTCCTTCTAATTAAATAAATAAGTAAGACTTTTATGGTCCGACTTGATCTGGAATTTCTCTCCGTATAGGTAGTGTCTCCATATCTTGACAGCATGTACTACTGTCGCTAACTCCAAATCATGACTGGGGTAATTTTTCTCATGTACCTTCAATTGTCTCGAGGCATAGGCAATCACTTGCTCTCCTTGCATAAGCACACATCCTAATCCCAATCTCGACGCATCGGTATATAAGGTAAACGTCTGTCCTGGGATAGGAATAGTCAAAATCGGAGCGGATATCAATCTGGTCTTCAGTTTTTGAAAACTCTTTTCACACTTATCCGTCCATACAAATTTTTCACCTTTCTTGGTCAAACTGGTGAGAGGTACGGCAATTCGAGAATAGTCTTCTACGAATCTCCGATAATAACCAGCTAGACCCAGAAAACTTCTAATTCTCGAAACGCTCTTTGGTGCTTCCCATTTTACGATAGCCTCGATCTTCTTTGGGGTCCACTTTGATTCCTTCAGCGGATACTACATGGCCTAGGAAGGCGACTTCACATAGCCAAAACTCGCACTTTGAAAATTTGGCATATAGCTTATCTTTCCTTAACCACTGTAGGGCTGCGTTTAGGTTCTTGATATGGGTTTCCTTGTCCTTGGAGTATATCAATATGTCATCAATAAATACTATAACCGACGTATCCAACATATCGTGGAAAACTCGATTCATAAGTTCCATGAACGTTGCCGGTGCATTAGTTAATCCGAATGACATCACTAAGAATTCATAATGTCCGTATCTTGTCCTGAAAGCTGTCTTCGGAATGTCACATTCTTTGATCTTCAGCTGATGATAGCCTGATCGAAGATTGATCTTTGAAAATACTTTTGCCCCCTGTAACTGATCGAACAAGTCATCGATCCTAGGTAGCGGATATCGATTCTTGATTGTCAGCTTATTCAACTCTCGATAGTCGATACATAATCGAACGCTACCATCCTTCTTCTTTACGAACAACACCGGTGCTCCCCATGGAGATATACTAGGTCTAATATAACCCTTATCCAGAAGTTCTTGTAATTGCACTTTTAATTCCTTCAGTTCAGTAGGAGCCATTCTATAAGGTGCTTTTGATACTGGTGCGGCTCCGGGTAGAAGGTCTATTACAAACTCCGTGGCTCGGTCGGGTGGTAATCCGGGTAGTTCCTCCGAAAATACATCTGGGTAATCCCGCACGACGTCAATATCTTCCATTCGTGGCGCGTCCTTGGTTAGGTCGACCACTGATACTAGATATCCGACGGCTCCCTTTTCAAGGCACTTCTTAGCCTTTAATGCTGAGAGTATGAGCTTGCGTCTCCTGGGAAGTTTGGTTCCCGAGAAACTAAATTCTGCTCCTTCTTAGTCTTTGAACGTTAGCTTCTTTTCGGTGCATAATAGGTTTGCTGAATGCCGAGCTAACCAGTCCATTCCCAAGATGACGTCAAAGTCTGCCATCTCAAGTCTAATAAGGTTGTGTCCAAATTTCATCCATCCATACGATTTGGACTTCATTCATAACACTCATCCAATTGAACATCTAGTCCAAAAACGGCTTGAACTAGAAAATCTGGTGTAACGGTCTTAAGAGCTTGTCTAGTTTCTTCATCTCTTATGACTATCGTCAAGATCTCATATCCCAAATCTAATTATAAGCATTAGGGTATATGCTTATAATTTCATTAATTCAGCCAAACTATTTTGGTTTTTACGTAATCATATTCCTCAACATTGGGCATAACTCAATTATCATTGTATTAAATCGAGTACTACTTATGCCATGACTTTATCCTTGTATCCACTCTTAAATTTACCTTTAGGAATCTTCTACCTTGTCAAATTTCATACCGATATAACCATCTTTAACTCTACTTGAGTGCTATCTATTTCTTTACTAGTTACTCTTGATAGTTCTCACATTTTCTCATGCACTTTTATAGACATGATTCATTTCCATCCATTTAGCAATCTCAAAACAAATCCTTTATTACTTCATCTGAGGTTCATTGGTCATAGCATTTAATCTGAATCCAATCATCTTTCTTCCAATAATTCTATTAACACTAATCATCTCTATCAACAAAGGTTAGGGAGTGTATGAATCAAAATGTCCATCCAAAAAGTGATTCACTTCCTTCTGTCGATTTAGCATAATGACAACCACTTGCTTTATCTAGCGAATCTAGGTTTCAAGGATCAGGAGTAAATCTGTGGTAATCCAATCGGCGTCAAAAGATCATTAAATTGCACGGTGGTCCAAATATACGAAAATAGAGATTCTATAGTTCTTGACCTCATGGTTACAGGTTCTATTGAGTATATATAATGCCATTGGTCAAGGCACCATAGGAATAAATCTGGAGAAGATTTCATACATCAGTATATCAGGTATAAATCTGGAGAAAATTTTCGTACATCAATAAATCAGGTATAATTCAGTAGATGTACGCTCAACATGATTAAGCATTTAAATGTTCATTCAGTTCGTATCTCTGTTCATGTTGTCGATCATGAGAATGGTGTAGATTGGTATAATCAGGACTAATACTAAAGAACAATATCTGTAACTCCAGTTGACTGATTAAATCAAGAAGGTATCCTGTCAAGACACGTGAATTTAAAATCTAGTATGTGCATCCTCTATAATTATAAGAGTAAATCAATAATGCACCGCATCCTATATAATCATATCCAGTTATATGGCCACAATTAGATTTGATCCTCTACTGAAAACGTTTAAGGCTTTGTCTTCAGAAAATATTCTTCAATCCCTGTTGGATCATTCTGTCATGATGCAACTATCCCATACATCGGTGGCTGATAAGGTTAACCACCTTGATACACTGCTTGTTGTGCACCAAACTTCTGCACTGGGGTGTGCATTACTGGGACTTGCTGTATGGTAGGTACTGTGTGCTAACATGTACTGGGGTACAGTGTCGCTACTAGTTGGTACCGTACTTGGTTTGACCCGAAGGTGTTGATGTAGCATCGGTAACTTGGGTAGTGATTTACATAGCAACTTGCATAGTCGGTCTCATCTGTTGTTGCTTTTGTATCTTTATTGGGCCAAGTTTATTACAACCATAGCCAAGGTATTTGGTAGTCCAGGTAGATTGGCTGGAGTGGTCTGGTTGTTTACCTCCTCTCATTTGCTCCAATCTGATTATCATTATTTAGTATCTACTCATATGAGTTTTCATTACCCATTCTCGACCCAGATAGTGGTGGGGTCAAGTTTCAACCTCTTCTTAATGCTCCGCGGATAATAGATCAGCTTGTGGTGGATCTCACCCTGAGTCTCCACGTCACCCCAGAGTATAGCTTAAGCTTCTTTATAGTTGCTATTATTCTTAATGTTTGACCATTATTCTCTTATCTCTGTTTGGATTTAGCCTGAGACCTTTCCCTTTACCTCTACAGGGGTTTTGGCATTACTAGCCATTTTCCTTCTTTCCCAAATACATCGAGTTTCACATCTTGTGAGTATCAACTCGGTATTAAATTTTCTGCTTTACAGAAGCTTCCTTCTTGCTACGGTATTATATCCTTGTATACTTGGATAACTACCCAACTTATAGATAATACCCTAAATTGTTTGTTTATTAGGATAACTTTTGGTCTTCTCTTTCTGTGTGAGTGTATATATATGGTTCAACCTTTTATATGTACATTATCGTCTTGTTTAATTTCTGTCTCAACCAACACAGTTGCTTATAGTTTGTTTGTATTAAAGTTTTTAATTTATCCTCACTCAGTTCATGGACTCCAGTGGAAGAATTCAGGTTTAATGGGTAAGGCCTACGAGAGCTCTGATACCAAGTTGTCACACCCCAATTCCGCACAATTTAGAATGGTGTGATGAACCGCTAAATAATCAACGATTCAACCAGGATCTCAAATAGGCTATCCCCGCGTTACCAGAACCTTCATACACTCACCATCATAATCAGAGTAAATACACAATAGCGGAAGTCTTATAAATAGATGAACTGAGAACTAAAATGATATCCATAAATAATAGCAAATTATTTTGTGTTTAATTGAGACATAAATATTTAAGTACCAAATACATGTCTTATAAATCCAATAAAGAAACCTATAAAAAAATATCTAGTCAAATACACACGAGTTGCACTCGCAAGAGGAGTCGTGTGTATCATCTTCAGCTCCATTGTCCATTGTTGCTACCATCCCGTATGTAGAAGCATTCATACAATCTTCAACTGTGTAACCTGCATCATCAACTAAAAATATTCGACGTCGAGGGGTGAGCACACAACACGGCTCAGTGAGTAGCCAAAACAATGCAACATTACATATGCATGCACTTTCATTTATCTCTTCGGTCTGGTTTATAGTTTGCAATGTGCAATAGAAAGGTTGGGTGGTCAAAGGTTAACATTAATTGACACCGCCTCTATACATAGGGTGTGGAAGTCCGCCCGAAGGTTAACGTTTATCGTCGTCCCCATCCACCCTACCATAACATTATACAACAAAGGTTAATGTTTATTGCTATATAATGCTATACCAACACGTAAGCCCCTGTTAGCGAGGGCTTGCAAACTGGGCTCGCTACTAACCAATCCTAATGCCAAACAGTGTATCCAAGGCCTCACCCCAGCATCCCTCAGAATCTCCATAGAGATAGAGCTAAGGCCCCCCGGTAGAGTCAGAGACTACAAGGACCGAGACCACCTCCCCTGATACCTACAACACAATAGTTCTGCTAAGGTAATGGCGATACGACGATGTCAATGCACAAGACTTGAGTTAGAGATAGAGCTAAAGTGCTGAGACCCGCCAAAAGTTAACGTTTATTGACATTCTCATCACACCTCCCCTGATACTCGCTCGCATCAAGTACATCAACCACACACATACAAGCACATGCCTATTCCTATCATCATCATCATCATCATGTTATAAACAATAAAGTAAATATGCATGAACAAGTAATAGAAATATTGGATGGCATGCTGCATGCACATTACAAACATATTTGCATAGAATCAAACATGGCATAGGACTCAAGAATTAGAAAACAGTTTATTATTAACCGATTTAGTTTGGAGTTAAGGTTTCTCACCTTAGTTTGCTATAAGATACTTTTTCAAGCTTTAAAATCACATCTACAGTGTTATATTATGCTAGCAAACCTAACAAAGTCGATAGAATTTAATTAGAATTAATTTCGAATTTAAAAACCATGCTGTTAACTGAGGGTCGATCAGAGGGTCGATACTCAGGATACATAGGGTTGATGGGTCTATCGACCCTACCCTTTGTCTGAACTTCTCGAATGCTGGGTCTATCGACCCTGTGTGCGACCCTCGGTGCACTCTGGTCCAATTTCCACTTTTTAATTAATTTTCGTGTTTGGGGTCCTATGGCTTGCTTCCACATTCCATTAAACATTCATTCCATGGTCTGAAACCATGATTCATCCTCCTAGATGGCTTTCATGCATTATCCTAGGGTTTTTCATGAAAACCTAACCATGAATGGATGGTTTGGGTTTCTCCGAAATCCTACATTCAAATCTAACCTAAGGTCTGTAGAAACTCATGGAATTAGTATATCCATACCTGAGAAGATTACTTTTCTCTGGAAATTCTTCTCCTTTTTGATAAGTCTTCTTCCTTGCCTCTTTTCTTCCTCTTTTCCTTCTTCTCTCTTTCTCTCAATTCAAATAGGGTTGTGAAAGGAGTGAAAGTGGCTTAGGGACGTCCTTTAAATAGAGTAGGAATGTCCTATAATAGTCCCATTGAGATTTGGAAAGAATCCCAATCGAAAATTAGGAAATTTCCTAATTTCAGTTTCGGCGGCAGGTGAGTGTCGATGAGAGGGTCGATGATCTCGTCGACCCTATGGTCTGACACTGTCCGACCCTCTCCCAAATTTTAAGGGACTGAGTTTCTGATTTGGGAGGGTCGACCCTGTTTAGCTGGGTATGCGACCCTTCCTCTATTTTAAGTGTTTTTGGGTCGATTTGATACCTTGGATCTCGCTCTCCTTCACGCCCTTGGTCCATTTGACTCGACGATGATGGTGAACCTGGTTCAAGGTGGTAAGACTGGATTAGTTTGATACGGGTCTTACAACTCCCCCCAACTTACAAAAATTTTGCTCTTGAAATTGGACGTACCTTCTGAATCAAATAAGTGAGGGTATTGCTTCCGCATAGCATTTTCTTCTTCCCATGTAACTTCTTACATGTCTCTACTTTTCCATGTGACCTTAACATAGTAGATATTTCTGTTGCGTAGACGTTGAACCTTTCGACTAGTGATTTCCGTTGGTGTTACTTCAAATGTCACATCATCAGTCAATTCTGGCAAATCCACTGTCAAAACATGTGTTGGGTCTTTGACATACTTCTTCAATAAGGATATGTGAAATACGTCATGCACACTTGACATAGATGGTGGTAGTGCTAACTGATAAGCTACTTTTCCACGCTTAGCCAGAATTTCATATGGCCCGACATATCTTGGACTTAGTTTCCCTTTTTGTCCGAACATTTTCAATCCTCGCATAGGCGATACCTTCAAAAATACTATATCACCTACGGCGAACTCTAGATCTCTTCGTCGAGTATCCACATATTGCTCCTGACGGTTCTGAGTTGTTCTTACTCTTTCCTTGATAATGTCGACAACTCGACAAGTCTCTTCAATAAATTCTGGTCCAACAATACTACGTTCTCCAACTTCATTCCAAAACAAAGGAGTTCGACACTTTCTGCCATACAGTGCTTCATAAGATGACATCTGTATAGTATCCTGATAGCTATTGTTATAAGCGAACTCGATCAATAGTAACCTTTCATCCCATGATCCCTTGAAATCAATTACATATGCTCGTAGCATATCTTCTAGAATCTGAATTGTGCGCTCTGACTGTCCATCCGTCTCGTGGGTGGAATGCAAGATTGAACTTCAACGTTGTACCCATAGCCTTTTGCAATCTTTCCCAAAATTTAGAAGTAAATCGTGGATCTCTATCCGACACAATGCTTTCTGGTACATCGTGTAAGCGAACAATGTTATCCACATACAGCTTTGCTAACCTTTTCAGTGTATACTGAGGTCGTATAGGTATGAAACGAGCTGTCTTTGTCAGACGGTCTACAATCACCCAAACTGCGTCTACTACTCGAGGAGTCAATGGTAGTCCCGTGACAAAGTCCATAGTGATGTAGTCCCATTTCCGTGCTGGTTCCGGTAACGGCTGCAATAGTCCTGCGGGTCTTTGTCGTTCAGCCTTTACTTTCTGACAATTTAGGTATTGAGACACGAACTTAGCTACATCTGCTTTCATTCCCCTCCACCAAGTATAATTTCTTTAGGTCATGATACATCTTTGTACTTCCGGGATGTACCGAGTAGATGGTGGTGTGGGCTTCTTTCATGAGTCGGTGTCTAATGTCTACACTTTTCGCTTTCGGGTATACATATTCTTCCTTTGTATTTCAGTACCTTCTCGTCATCCAAGGTGAACTCAGGGTTAGTCCTACCTTTCTCAATATCTTCATGTACTGTTCTCAGGTAAGGATCTGCTTTGATAGCTGTCTTCACTTCATCCACTATATCCGGTATAATCTTCAATGCCGCGAACATATTCGAAAACCGATGAATAAACCCTTGGTTGGCAAATCCATCCATTGTGTCTATCACATACTGCTCGTTGCCGTGATTGAATACCATTCCGATAGTGCACATTGCCGCAGTCGTGCTAACTTCTCCTTGAGATTTTATCATTGCTTTTCTGCTCAATGGATCTGGTACTATGTTCGCTTTTCCTGGATGATACTGGATATCACAATCATAGTCTTTCAATAGTTCCAGCCATCTTCTTTGTCTCATATTCAACTCTTTCTGATTAAATAAATAAGTAAGACTTTTATGGTCCGACTTGATCTGGAATTTCTCTCCGTATAGGTAGTGTCTCCATATCTTGATAGCATGTACTACTGCCACTAACTCCAAATCGTGAGTGGGGTAATTTTTCTCATGTACCTTCAATTGTCTCGAGGCATAGGCAATCACTTGCTCTCCTTGCATAAGCACACATCCTAATCCCAATCCCGACGCATCGGTATATAAGGTAAAAGTCTGTCTTGGGATAGGAATAGTAAAAATCGGAGCGGATATCAATCTGGTCTTCAGTTTTTGAAAACTCTTTTCACACTTATTCGTCCATACAAATTTTTCACCTTTCTCGGTCAAACTGGTGAGAGGTACGACAATCCGAGAATAGTCTTCTACGAATCTCCGATAATAACCACCTAGACCCAGAAAACTTCTAATTTCTGAAACGCTCTTTGGTGCTTCCCATTTTACGATAGCCTCGATCTTGCTGGGGTCCACTTTGATTCCTTCAGCGGATACTACATGGTCTAGGAAGGTGACTTCACTTAGCCGAAACTCGCACTTTGAAAATTTGGCATATAGCTTCTCTTTCCTTAACCGCTGTAGGGCTGCGTTTAGGTTCTTGATATGGGTTTTCTTGTCCTTGGAGTATACCAATATGTCATCAATAAATACTATAACCGACGTATCCAGCATATCGTGGAAAACTCGGTTCATAAGTTCCATGAACGTTGCCGGTGCATTAGTTAATCCGAATGACATCACTAAGAATTCATAATGTCCGTATCTTGTCTTGAAAGCTGTCTTCGGAATGTCACCTTCTTTAATCTTCAGCTGATGATAGCCTGATCGAAGATCGATCTTTGAAAATACTTTTGCCCCCTGTAACTGATCGAACAAGTCATCGATCCTAGGTAATGGATATCGATTCTTGATTGTCAGCTTATTCAACTCTCGATAGTCGATACATAATCGAACGCTACCATCCTTCTTCTTTACGAACAACACCGGTGCTCCCCATGGAGATATACTGGGTCTAATATAACCCTTATCCAGCAGTTCTTGTAATTGTACTTTTAATTCCTTCAGTTTAGTAGGAGCCATTCTATAAGGTGCTTTTGATACTGGTGCGGCTCCGGGTAGAAGGTCTATTAAAAACTCCGTGGCTCGGTCGGGTGGTAATCCGGGTAGTTCCTCCGAAAATACATCTAGGTAATCCCGTACGACGTCAATATCTTCCATTCGTGGCGCGTCCTTGGTTAGGTCGACCACTGATACTAGATATCTGACGGCTCCCTTTTCAAGGCACTTCTTAGCCTTTAATGCTGAGAGTATGAGCTTGCGTCTCCTGGGAAGTTTGGTTCCCGAGAAACCGAATTCTGCTCCTTCTTAGTCTTTGAACGTTAGCTTCTTTTCGGCGCATAATAGGTTTGCTGAATTCTGAGCTAACCAGTCCATTCCCAAGATGACGTCAAAGTCTGCCATCTCAAGTCTAATTAGGTTGTGTCAAAATTTCATCCATCCATATGATTTGGACTTCATTCATAACACTCATCCAATTGAACATCTAATCCAAATAGGGCTTGAACTAGAAAATCTGGTGTAACGGTCTTAAGAGCTTGTCTAGTTTCTTCATCTCTTAAGACTATCGTCAAGATCTCATATCCCAAATCTAATTATAAGCATTAGGGTATATGCTTATAATTTCATTAATTCAGCCAAACTATTTTGGTCTTTACTTAATCATATTCCTCAACATTGGGCATAACTCAATTATCATTGTATTAAATCGAGTACTACTTATGCCATGACTTTATCCATGTATCCACTCTTAAATTTGCCTTTAGGAATCTTCTACCTTGTCAAAATTCATACCGATATAACCATCTTTAACTCTACTTGAGTGCTATCTATTTCTTTACTGGCTACTCTTGATAGTTCTCACATTTTCTCATGCACTTTTATAGACATGATTCATTTCCATCCATTTAGCAATCTCAAAACAAATCCGTTATTACTTCATCTGAGGTTCATTGGTCATAGCATTTATTCTGAATCCAATCATCTTTCTTCCAATAATTCTATTACCACTAATCATCTCTATCAACAAAGGTCAGGGAGTGTATGAATCAAAATGTCCATCCAAAAAGTGATTCACTTCCTTCTGTCGATTTAGCATAATGACAACCACTTGCTTTATCTAGCGAATCTAGGTTTCAAGGATTAGGAGTAAATCTATGGTAATCCAACCGGCGTCAAAAGATCATTAAATTGCACGGTGGTCCATATATATGAAAATAGAGATTCTATAGTTCTTGACCTCATGGTTACAGGTTCTGTTGAGTATATATAATGCCATTGGTCAAGGCACTATATGAATAAATCTGGAGAAGATTTCATACATCAGTATATCAGGTATAAATTTGGAGAAAATTTTCGTACATCAATAAATCAGGTATAATTCAGTAGATGTATGCTCAACATGATCAAGCATTTAACTATTCATTCAGTTCGTATCTCTGTTCATGTTGTCGATCATGAGAATGGTGTAAATTGGTATAATCAGGACTAATACTAAAGAAACAATATCTGTAACTCCAGTTGACAGGTTAAATAAAAAAGGTATCCTGTCATGACGCGCGAATTTAAATCTGGTATGTGCATCATCTATAATCATAAGAGTAAATCAATAATGCACCGCATCCTATATAATCATATCCAGTTATATGGCCACAATTAGATTTGATCCTCTACTGAAAACGTTTAACGCTTCGTCTTCAGAAAATATTCTTCAATCCCTTTTGGATCATTCTGTCATGATGCAACTATCCCATACATCGGTGGCTAATAAGGTTAACCACCTTGATACACTACTTGTTGTGCACCAAACTTCTGCACTGGGATGTGCATTACTGGGACTTGCTGTATGGTAGGTACTGTGTGCTAACATGTACTGGGGTACAGTGTCGCTACTAGTTGGTATCGTACTTGGTTTGACCCGAAGGTGTTGATGTAGCATCGGTAACTTGGGTAGTGATTTACATAGCAACTTACATAGTCGGTCTCATCTGTTGTTGCTTTTGTATCTTTTTTGGGCCAAGTTTTTACAACCATAGCCAAGGTATTTGGTAGTCCAGGTAGATTGGCTGGAGTGGCCTGGTTGTTCACCTCCTCTCATTTGCTCCAATCTGATTATCATTATTTAGTATCTACTCATATGAGTTTTCATTACCCATTCTCGACCCAGATAGTGGTGGGGTCAAGTTTCAACCTCTTCTTAATGCTCCGCGGGTAATAGATCAGCTTGTGGTGGATCTCAACCTGAGTCTCCACGTCACCCCAGAGTATAGCTTAAGCTTCTTTATAGTTGCTCTTATTCTTAATATTTGACCATTATTCTCTTATCTCTGTTTGGATTTAGCCCGAGACCTTTCCCTTTACCTTTACAGGGGTTTTGGCATTACTAGCCATTTTCCTTCTTTCCCAAATACATCGAGTTTCACATCTTGTGAGTATCATCTCGGTATTAAATTTTTTGCTTTACAGAAGCTTCCTTCTTGCTGCGGTATTATATCTTTGTATACTTGGATAACTACGCAACTTAATAATACCCTAAATTGTTTGTTTATTAGGATAACTTTTGGTCTTCTCTTTCTGTGTGAGTGTATATATATGGTTCCACCTTTTATATATACATTATCGTCTTGTTTAATTTCTGTCTCAACCAACACAGTTGCTTATAGTTTGTTTGTATTAAAGTTTTTAATTTATCCTCACTCAGTTCATGGACTCCAGTGGAAGTATTCAGGTTTAATGGGTAAGGCCTACGAGAGCTCTGATACCAAGTTGTCACACCCCAATTCCGCATATTTCAGAATGGTGTGATGAACCACTAAATAACCAACGGTTCAACCAGGATCTCAAATAGGCTATCCCCGCGTTACCTGAACCTTCATACACTCACCATCATAATCAGAGTAAATACACAATAGCGGAAGTCTTATAATTAAATGAACTGAGAACTAAAATGATATCCATAAATAATAGCAAATTATTCTGTGTTTAACTGAGACCTAAATATTTAAGTACCAAATACATGTCTTATAAATCCAATAAAGAAACCTATAAAAAAATATCTAGTCAAATATGCACGAGTTGCACTCGCAAGAGGAGTCGTGTGTATCATATTCAGCTCCAGCGTCCATTGCTGCTACCGTCTGATGTGTAGAAGCATTCATATAGTCTTCAACTATGTAACCTAAATCATCAACTAAAAATATTCGACGTCGAGGGGTGAGCACACAACACGGCTCAGTGAGTAGCCAAAACAATGCAATATTACATATGCATGCACATTCATTTATCTCTTCGGTCTGGTTTATAGTTTGCAATGCGCAATAGAAAGGTTGGGTGGTCAAAGGTTAACGTTTATTGACACCGCCTCTATACACAGGGTGTGGAAGTCCGCCCGAAGGTTAACGTTTATCGTCATCCCCATCCACCCTACCATAACATTATACAACAAAGGTTAACGTTTATTGCTATATAATGCTATACTAACACGTAAGCCCCTGTTAACGAGGGCTTGCAAACTGGGCTCGCTACTAACCAATCCTAATGCCAAACAGTGTATCCAAGGCCTCACCCCAGCATCCCTTAGAATGTCCATAGAGATAGAGCTAAGGCCCCCCGGTAGAGTCAGAGACTACAAGGACCGAGACCACCTCCCCTGATACCCTACGACACAATAGTTCTGCTAAGGTAATGTCGATACGACGATGTCAATGCACAAGAATTGAGTTAGAGATAGAGCTAAAGTGCTGAGACCCGCCGAAAGTTAACGTTTATTGACGTTCTCATCACACATCCCCTGATACTCGCTCGCATCAAGTACATCAACCACACACATACAAGCACATGCCTATTCCTATCATCATCATCATCATAATGTTATGAACAATAAAGTAAATATGCATGAACAAGTAATAGAAATATTGGATGGCATGCTGTATGCACATTACAAACATATTTGTATAGAATCAAACATGGCATAGGACTCAAGAATTAGAAAACAGTTTATTATTAACCGATTTAGTTTTGAGTTAAGGTTCCTCACCTTAATTTGCTATAAGATACTTTTCCAAGCTTTAAAATAACCTCTACAGTGTTATTATAATGCTAGCAAACCTAACAAAGTCGATAGAATTTAATTAGAATTAATTCCGAATTTAAAAACCATGCTGTTAACTGAGGGTCGATCAGAGGGTCGATGCTCAGGATACATAGGGTCGATGGGTCTATCGACCCTACCCTCTATCAGAACTTCTCGAATGCTGAGGGTCGATGGTCAGGGTGCCTAGGGTCGATGGGTCTATTGACCCTGTGTGCGATCCTCGGTGCACTCTGGTCCAATTTCCACTTTTTAATTCATTTTTTGTGTTTGGGGTCCTATGGCTTGCTTCCACATTCCATTAAACATTCATTCCATGGTCTGAAACCATGATTCATCCTCCTAGATGGCTTTCATGCATTATCCTAGGGTTTTCCATGAAAACCTAACCATGAATGGATGGTTTGGGTTTCTCCGAAATCCTACATTCAACCATATCTAACTTAAGGTCTGTAGAAACTCATGGAATTAGTATCCATACCTGAGAAGATTACTTTTCTCTGGAAATTCTTCTCCTTTTTGCTAAGTCTTCTTCCTTGCCTCTTTTCTTCCTCTTTTCCTTCTTCTCTCTTTCTCTCTATTCAATTAGGGTTGTGAAAGGAGTGAAAGTGGCTTAGGGACGTCTTTTAAATAGAGTAGGAATGTCCTATAATAGTCCCATTGAGATTTGGAAAGAATCCCAATCGAAAATTAGGAAATTTCCTAATTTCAGTTTCGGCCGACCCCGTGGTCCGACTACTTGTCCGACCCTCTCCCAAATTTTAAGGGTATGAGTTTCTGATTTGGGAGGGTCGACCCTGTTTAGCTGGGTATGCTACCCTTCCTCTATTTTAAGTGTTTTTGGGTCGATTTGATACTTGGGATTCGCTCTCCTTCACGCCCTTGGTCCATTTGACTCGACCATGATAAGTGAACCTGGTTCAAGGTGGTAAGACCGGATTAGTTTGACATAGGTCTTACAGGGCCCATGCCCGAGGAGCCACCAAAGAAAAAGATAAAGTCGGCCACCGAGCTCCCGACCGACATATAAAAGAAGAGGCCGACCCCTCGGCTCGGCGGTGGAGAAGAGAGAACGGCGGAGGCTGCGACGAAGGAAGTCCAGCCCGCCCAAGGGGGTGCGATGGAAGTCCAGCCCCTGCAGACGGTCGTCCCTTCGGCCGTTGAGGGCGCTGCAACGTCTTCGGCCAAGGGTGCTATCGGCAGCCCCAAGGTCGTTGTTCTGACCGGGGCCCCCGGGGCCACCAGGGAGGAAGCCGAGGGTATAGCTCGCCATTAGGGCAAGAGGCAAATGGTTGCGACAACGGCCTTCAGCCCTACGCTACAGCTGAGGCCTTTGGACTCGGTCTTCAAGAGCCAGAGGGCGGCCAGGATAATAGTCACGGAGGGGTGCCTATCGGAGGACATTAAGTTTACGTCCAGCCTGCCCAACGCGGATGCCTACTCCCGGGGATTTACTGCCTGTGCCCAGGTAATGATCGGCGCTTGTTTGTCATTTTTGTTTTCAGTGATTCCATATATACTGATCGGCTGCTTTGTTGTCTTTGGTGCAGGCTGCCAACCTTTTCGCCGAGCTCAGCGAACGAGCGTGCCGTGCGTTCTTTGACTTGGACGAGAAGGAGGTTCTCGAGATCTCCTTGCGCGAGGCTTTGAAGGCCACCGAGGAGAACCTGGAAAACAAATCCTCAGAGGTTGAGGGTCTTGTCAAGGAGAAGGCCACCCTTCAGACGTCACTGACCAAGGCCGAGGCCGATCTTGATGGGGAGCGGAAGAAGGTGCTCGCCACCGAAGAGAAGCTTCGGTCTTCCGAGGACAGACGGAAGAAGGCCGAGGAGGACCTGTAGGCTGAGGTGCAGGCGAGGCTGAAGCTGGAGGAGCATCTGCAGAAGTCCGAGGACGAGGCTTGGGCTGCCAGGGAGTATTGTGTTTCGACTGCTCTCCTACCCCGAAAGTGTCATCGGCTTGGTACGAAGGCTAGCCGAGGGCACCTGGTACGAATGATCCCCCTATTACCTTGGTCTGCTCATGGACCTTGGTAGGGAGTTATGGGCGTAGCCTTCATGCGAGCATGGTCTGCTTGTGGACCATGGTCGGAAGGTATGAGTGATCTTCATGCTACCTTGGTCTGCTCGTGGACCTTGGTAGGAAGATATGAGTGTGACCTTCATGCGACCGTGGTCTGCTTGTGGACCAGGGTCGGAAGGTACGAGTATGGTCTTCATGCTACCTTGGTCTGCTCGTAGACCTTGGTAGGAAGATAAGTGTGACCTTCATGCGACCGTGGTCTTCTTGTGGACCAGGATCGAAAGGTACGAGTATGGTCTTCATGCTAACTTGGTCTGCTCGTGGACCTTGGTAGGAAGATATGTGTGACCTTCATGCGATCGTGGTCTGCTTGTGGACCAGGGTCGGAAGGGACGAGTATGATCTTCATGCTACCTTGGTCTGCTCATGGACCTTGGTAGGAAGATATGAATGTGACCTTCATGCAACCGTGGTCTGCTTGTGGACCATGGTCAGAAGGTATGAATGAGATATATCTATATTTGCAATCGGATGAGCCGGCAAAATGCACTGGGAAAGTTGTGATGACTGAATGATGTTGCCTTGTATTCAAAGAAAAATGAACAGATGCCCTCAGGGGGTCCGGGATTACAATTGAAATTAAAAGACTAAAATTTGTAAAAGACTTCGGACTACTGGTAATATTTCCGAAGGTTGGTGGCATGCCATGTCCTCAGAATTTCGTCACCGTCCATGGTGACCAACTTGTAAGAGTCTGGTCGTCCTGTCCTTAGTACGCGGTATGACCCTTCCCAGTTTTTGGCCATCTTCCCTTGATTGGTGGGGTCGAAGACCGCCGTCTTTCGGAGGACAAGATCTCCGACCTTAAATTGTTTAAGTCGGACTATCTTGTCGTAATGACGGGCTGTAGACTGCTGATAGTCTGCCATCCGGAATGCTGTCGATTCGCGCACGTCCTCGAGGTTGCAAGGTTTGTCCGTATGTCTTCGGAGTTGGTGTGCTCGTTGAAGTTCAACATTCAGAAAGTGGGATGGAACACTTCAACGGGGACGATTGCCTCCGTGCCGAAGGCAAGCATGAAGAGCGTCTCCCCAGTGGGTGTTCGACTGGTCATCCTGTACGACCAGACGATACTGGGTAACATGTCCACCCACTTCTATTTCTGGTCTTCCACCATCTTTTTCAGACCGACCAATATTGTTTTGTTAGTGGCCTCGGTCTGGCCGCTTGTCTGCGGATGTACGACTGACCCGAACCTGTAGTCTATTTGGAATTCTTCGCAAAAGTTTGCGAAGGATGCGCTGGCGAACTGGGTGCTGTTATCTGTCACAAGCACTCTCGGCACGCCGAACCTGTACATGACCGAGTGTCGAAAGAATTGCTCCACTTTGGAGGTGTCGATCTTGGCCATGGCTTCGACTTCGATCCATTTGGTGAAGTAATCAATGACCACTATGACGTATTTCCGTTGATAAGTGGCTTGGGGGAAGGGCCCCATGATGTCCATACCCCTTATGGCAAAGGGGAGGGGGCTTGTGATCGGCTGCAGTGGAGCGGCCGGAGCATGCTGTACGGGTGCATAGAACTGGCACTTGTCGCATCTATGGACTAGCTCGATGCAATCATCGTGTATTTTCGCCCAATGGTAGCCTTGGCGGAGGATCTTTTAGAAGAGCGATCTTCCGCCCTGGTGTCATCCTCATATGCCCTCATGTACCTCTTTCATAACACTCTCGGCCTCGTCTGATCGCAGACACCTAAGGAGCGGTAGGGTGTAGGATCTCCTGTACAGTACATCATTGTGTATGGTGTATTGTCGGGACTTGGCTTGGATGCGGTGAGCATCTTTCCTGTCAGTCGGAAGGGCGCCCGTCCGGAGGTATTGATATACATCGTCGTACCAGCTGGTTGCGACTCCGACGGGAGCGACGACTTCAACAAAGGTGTTGGTGTGGTCCAAGAATTCCACGTACACGGCAGAGTCCATCGCATGGATGTCTTCTAGGGATAACCTTGATAGTTCATCCGCTTCGGTGTTTTCTTCGCTACCGACGTACTGCAGCTCGGCGCTTTGGAAGGTTGCGATGGACGAGTTGACCTTCTCGAGGTATTTCTGCATCTCGGGCTGCCTGGCCTCGTAGTCCCCTTGTACTTGGCGGATGACCAACTGAGAGTCACCTTGAATCACTAGCCGACGGACGGCTAGGCTTTTGGCCAATCTGAGTCCGGCTAGTAAAGCCTCGTACTCGGCCTCATTGTTGGTTGCCTTGAATCCGAACCTGATGGCAAATCGTATTTTAAATCCTTCCGGACTTTTCAAAATTATTTCTGCCCTTGCTTTGTCTTCCATGGAGGAACCGTCAAAGTTCAGGATCCAGGTGGCCTCGGCTTGCTCCGAAGGCGGTACCACCTGAGGTTCTGCAAAATCCTGGTCAGGTAAGGTACTTTCGACGATAAAGTCCGCCAAGGCTTGTGCTTTGATGGCCGTTCTGGGGACGTACTTGATGTCGAATTCACCAAGCTCTACCGCCCAGTTGATGAGTCGTCCGGATACATCGGGCTTCGACAACACTTTCTTTAGTGGTGTGTTTGTGAGCATCGATATCAGATATGCCTGGAAGTACGGTCGGAGCTTTCGCACGGATGTGACCAGGGCATGCACTAGTTTCTCAATCGGCTTATACCTGGTCTCGGCGTTAAGTAGTACTTTGCTGACGTAATAGATCGGCCGCTGGACCTTGTCTTCTTCCTTTAAAAGGACGACGCTGACTGCCCGGTTGGATACCCCGAGGTACAGCTGCAACTCATCCCCCGGGTTCAGCTTCACCAGTAGAGGAGGCGAGAATAAATATACCTTTACGTCTTCAAAAGCTCTCTGGCATTCTTCGGTCCACTCGAACTTCCCGACTCCCTTCAGAGTTTTGAAGAAAGGGAGGCAGCGCTTGGCTGATTTGGACATGAAGCGGCCGAGTGCGGCTATTCGGCTATTCAGCTCCTGTACCTGTTTGCCTCTGGTCGGCGTGGTAATGTTTAGGATTGCCTTGATCTTCGAGGGATTTGCCTCGATGCCCCTCTGTGAGACCATGAATCCCAAGAATTTTCCTGATCCGACTCCGAAGGTGCACTTTGTAGGGTTGAGCTTCATACTGTGCCTTCGGAGGACCTGGAATGCTTCACCGAGGTCGGCCAGGTGTCGACCGAAATGTCGACTCTTGACAAGGAAATCGTCTACATACACCTCCATGTTTCGGGCAATCTGTCGTCTGAAGACTTTGTTGACCAGCCTCTGATAGGTGGCTCCTGCATTTTTTAGGCCAAAAGGCATGACCGTATAGCAGAAGAGCCCCTGATTTATGACAAAAGATGTGCACTCTTCATCAGCCTTCCGCATCTTTATCTGATTGTAGCCAGAGTACGCGTCGAGGAAACTGAGTAACTCGTGTCCGACTGTATCATCAATCAGCTGGTCGATGCGCGGTAGCGGGTAACTGTCCTTTGGACAGGCTTTGTTGAGATCGGTGAAGTTTATGCAAATCCGCCACTTGCCGTTAGACTTTGGTGCCATGACCACGTTGGCCAACCAATCCGGCTAGTCCCTCCCATATGAAGTCTGCCGCCAGCAGCTTCTGCACCTCCTCATCTATGGCAGACTGCCGGGCGGGTGCGAAGCTTCTCTTCTTTTGTCGCACCGACCGAAGCTGCGGGTCGAATGCTAGGTGGTGTTCAATTACTTCCCTAGGTATCCCCGGCATCTCAGAGGCCGACCATACGAAGACGTCGAGATTCTGCCTTAGAAATTCTATCAGCTCTTCCCTTTGTTCCTCGGGCAGTAAGGAGCCGACCTGGAACGTCTTCTCTGGTTGATTGTCCGCAATCGGGATTTGCAGAAGTTCCTCCGCGGGTTCTCTTCGGTTGGGAGAGGGGTCCTTTGGAACATCCACCATGTTCACCTGTGCTGACTTCAAGGTCCGCTAATTGTTCTTCAGCTCGGTGGCGTACCACCTCCGTGAAGTGTCTTGGTCTGTTCGGCACTCTCCGACTCCGTCCTCGGTCGGGAATTTCATCACCAGGTAGTAGGTGGACATACATGCCTTTAATTTGTTCAACGAAGGCCAGCCGAGGATGACATTATGGGCCGATAGCCGATCAACCACCATGAATTCGACCACTACTTGCCGCTGCCTGGGCTTTTAGCCGAGGATAACAGGCAACTGGATGCCCCCTTTCACCGTGACTAGGTCCCCGGAGAAGCTGATAAGGTCGAAAGTGACGAGACGGGGCTGGTCGTCCGTCAGCTGCATCCTCTGGTAGGCATGGTAAAATATGATGTCCACCGAGTCCCGGTGTCTACTAAGCACTTCGCAACATTGCAGTGCCCGATCCCGACCGTGAAGACAAGGGCATCTTCATGGGGGATCGCAATGTTGACAAGATCTTTGTCGCTGAAGGTGATGACTTCTCCAGTTCGGGCTCTCTTCGACGGCCACTCAGTCTTGGCCACCAGACGGGAGTAGGCCTTTGCCGACCTGTTGGAGGTGTTCCCGGCGGCGGGTCCTCCTATGATTGTGAGGACTGACTTGCCCTCGTCTTGAGGTCCCTTGGTGATGGCATAGACCCCCCTTGTCACCAGGGATGCGCAAACCCATTGCTGTGCGCGGTTGGTTCTCTGGGGGCGGACTACCGACAAACCTGCGTTCGGCCTTTCTTCTCTTTGAAGCCGGGTGAGACTTTTTTCTTCTCTTTCGTCGGCCTTCTGGCTTCGGACAAGCCGAGATGGACTCGGATTGGGTATGCTGTCGGCCTCCGAGTCTTTCTTTCACCGACACTCTTTCTCTTTGCTCTCCAGACGAGCTTTCCACTGTCCCAAATTGGATGGCAACGACCCATTGCCTGGGGGGAGCCGGCCCACCATCAGGGTCTCTGTCGTCCCTACGAGCGGCATTTTGATTATCGCCTGCGTCCGCTCGGCAATTGTTGGATTGCGGATTCCTCGGAGGTGGAGGTGGTAACCCACGATCCCTCCGAGCAGGGGCTGGTCCCCTGTCTGCGTACCGAACAAAGTTGCCATAGTATCCTCGTCTGATGAGGTCCTCAATCATCCCTTTGAGGTACTTGCATTCTTCTGTTTCATGGCCGTAGTCGCGATGGAAGCGACAGAAACGAGAGTGATCCTTATTCCTTCCGTTGTCGAGTGCTTTTGGCGGCGGTCGGAGGTTCTGATCGTTCTTAATTACTTCGAGGATCTCCGTCATTGAGGTGTTGAGCAGAGTGTAATACTCGAATGTCTTGTAGGGGTGCCGGTAGGTCTGATCCCTACTGGACTTCTGCTTCTTTGAATCTCCCGGGCTTGGTGCCGGGTTGGCCGCTTCAGACATTTTCTTGTCTGTCGGCTTCGGTGCGGCCTGTAGGTTGTTCACGGTGTTGTTTTTCTACGCCCGAGTCGTCTCGTCCGCGGAGGCATACTTCTCGTACCTGGCGAGGAAGTCGTCCAGGTTCTTTAGTGGCTTTTTGGCAAGGGACCAACAAAGCTGACGATCGGTGACGCCGGCCTGCAGGCTAGACATATGCATCGCGGGCTCGACATCCTTTATTTCAAGCACCTCGTTATTGAAGCGCTTGATGAATTCCCTTAGGGACTCGTCCTTCTGCTGCTTAACTATTGACAGATGGTACGATGTTTTCTTTCGCACTCGGCTTGCTTGGAAGTGCGTTAAGAACTTGTTCGATAGCTGTTCGAACGATGTAATGCTCTTGGCCGGGAGATTATTGAACAACGTGCGGGCAGCTCCCCTGAGCGTTGAAGGAAACATCCTGCAGATGAGGCTGTTGCTTAGGGGATAGAATAGTGTTGTGGAGACGAAGGCGTCTAGGTGCTGTTCGGGGTCAGTACTCCCATGGTAGGAGTCCAAGACTGGCATCTTGAAGTTGTCAGGGGGTGGTGCCCTCATGATCTCGTCCGAGAGCGCCGTAATTGCAGTATAGACCGTTCTCGGTGGGGCTACCTTGTTTTGCTCCACCTGCTGAAGCCGAGTAGTTATCTCGAGTAGACGCTGCTCGACCTCGGACTGGGGAGTGTCCGGAGGCTGAGCGCCAGAACCTGGTGTTTCTTCGTGAACTCTTTCCCGCCGGAGGTTATCGAGGAAGGACCCCAGGCCTCCGACTGGAAGTGGCGCCATGGGCGCCTGGTGTTGATGGGGCGGGGGATTCTGACCGACGGGCCGTGCCACGCTTCGTCCAGGAGCTTGGTCACCTGCCGGGGGATTGTTTGGCAAAGCGTTAGCCGGGCCTGCCCTCGCCCTTGGCGAATGGGCTGCTTGCGGGACTTCTGGTGGAGGTAGAGGATTCGGCGCCGGCTGAGGATTCTCTCCCGCTACCGAATTGCTTGCTCGAGCCCCTCTCAAGACTTTCGTAAGCTGCTCAATTTACTGCTTCAGCTCATCGAACTGTTGGCGAGTGACGTATTCGGGAGGAGGTTGCGGTAGTGCTACCGACGGCGTGTGGCTCGGGGCTAGCGCCAGAGCCTGCGGTGGTACTGGTTCTCGTACTGGTGCGGGTTCTGGCACTGGGGGTGCAGGCTCACGGTCCGCCCTCGTCGTGCTTTTGGTACTACCCATGTGCACCGATGTCTCAGAAGGGGCGCGCGACGCCCGTGCTCGAGTTCTTCTGTGAGCCATTGAAATAGAAATATGTACACGCTAAACTCAGTCAAGAGGCCCCACGGTGGGCGCCAAACTGTTACGATTGGAAATCGCCTGTTGATCCGCGCTCTGAATGACCTGCAATCACAGAGATGAGACAAAGGAGGGGGCGCCTAAGCCTCTGTTATCCTCCGATGCCTAAGTTAGATTTCCAAGGTAAACAGTCAAGAGATAGCAGAAAGCTATCTCCAATTTAGAGAGAGTGGGACGATGAGTGAGTTTGAGTGTGAGGGATGAACAATAATAGCTTGTAAGTGTGTAAGTGCATTAGGGTTTACCTTGAGGGATGACCTCAACTTATAGATTGGGAAGAGGCATGGAGGCACCAGGACTCAGAGAGATAGATCGCCAATAGGATTGCCATGTGTCGCTCTATGGGACACTCAAGTGGTAGACTCCGAGTAGGAGTCGGAGACCTCAGCCAAGGAAGCTAGGTCGGTCAGCTCTGGGACTGACACGTGTCAACGTGTGAGTAATGGCCGACCGAAATAGTCGGTGTCGTATCAGACTGAGAGAAGGACTCTCCGGAGGTAGCAGAATCTCAGTAGGACTCTGGCTCCCCCCACTGGGTAGGATCTTAACTCCGAGCGCTACCCAGGAGGCCGGGCACAAGGGAGGCCGAGCGCAAGGGAAGCCGAGGGCATGAGAAGCCGAGTGCGAGACACTCCGAGCGCTCAGGCTCCGAAGGCGCACTTGACACGTGTAAGATTTTAAGTGGAGGGATCATTTCCCTCCTAACACCCTCTAAGTTAAACGATGATCAATAATTATGCATGGGAACATAATTAACAGAAACACCCACGCCATTAGTTATTTTCTGTTAGTCGATGATACAAACACAAGCTTAAACCTTTAATACCTAAAATACCCTGGCCTTCCTCCTTTCTCCTTTTCAATCCTATTATTTCTCGTTTCTCTACAAGCTTTGATATATCATTGCTTAACTCATCCGGAACCTTCACACCTTGTAAAACCGTACAAAAAAATTCTTTTCTCAGGGTTAGTCAATGTGTAACATGCTGGAGGATTGTACAATTTTTTCTTCCCTTCAATAAACTTTGGTTGCAAATTAGATCAAACATCCATTTGTCTTAGATCTAAACATGAATTGACATTATCTTTAGTCTTGGCCTTAATACCCAACAATGTTCCAAGTATACTGGCACAAACATTTTTCTCAATATGCATTACATCTAAATTGTGACGGAGTAGATTATATCTCCAATATAACTCAAAGAATATACTCTTCTTCTTCCAGTTACCTGGGTGCTGTGGATTTTTTTTCTTTTTTTCGGGTTTTGTGTCAATGGTTCCATCATTATCATTCCCAAAAGCTGGAAATTGAACAACTAGCAACTGTTCCAATATGTCAAATCCCGATATTGGCTTAGGGTGCAATCTATGTTCCTCACGGCCATCAAAATTCCTTTTATCCCGTCGAAATCTGTGGTCTGGGGGAAGGAATTGATGATGGCCCAAATAACAATGTTTTCTTTCATATTTCAGCTAGCAGGAATCTGTATCCTCGGTGCAGCATGGACAAGCTCAAGTACATTTCGTACTCCACCCCCAAAAGGATAAGAAACCATTAATAGTCCACAACAAACATGCTTTTAGGTTGAACATAGCCTTCTTATGACCATCATAAGTCATAACGCATGTGTTCCACAATTCCTTCAACTCTTTTACCAATGGTTGCAAATATATATCTATATCATTCCCAGGTTGCCGAGGTCCAGGAATAAGCAAAGTAAGAAGGAGGTGGTCCAGCACTCCGGCTTCATGCACATCCATGGTGGCAAATTGTAAGGACTTACCACAACTGGCCATATGCTGTACTTGTTGCTCCTTGAATTGAACAGGATGAATCCGTCAGTTGCTAACCCGAATCTAATATTACAAGGCTCAATACTAAATGATGGATGAAGCTTATTGAACTCCTTCCAAGCTTGTCTGTCGGCTGGGTGCCAGAACCTTTGGTCTTTTGTATGGTTCTTGTGGTGCCACATTATGCTAATGATGTTTTAGACAACATGTATAACCTTTGCAACTTAGGTATCAATGGGAAATGACGCAATGTTTTAGTTAGTATTTTCCTGTCAATTGATGTACATCTAAATTTGCCACATGGAACAAGAAAAGGCATTCTCAGATTCCTACCAATACAACACACAATTATTTGGGCATGCATCAATCTTGTTGTAGTTGAGCCCCAACTCCTTGATAATCTTTTTTGTTTCATAAAAAGTGTTTGGCCCTTCATTCGGCACTGGAAATGCCTCTCGCAACAAGTCTAGCAACATTGAGAACGATTTATTTGTCCAATTGCCAAGGCACTTTATAAGATAAAGCTGAAGAATGAAAGACAATTTTGTATAATTAACGCTACCCGAATACAACTCCTTATTTGAATCTTCTAAGATTCTCAAAATTTTCTACCTCGATATTCACCCCCTCTGCATGACCATCTGGGACATTTACATTACATTCCCGCATCTCATTTAACATGATGCATGTAACATCAGTTGTCCCACCTGCATCTCTCTCCACAATGTTATCACAATGAAGTGTAGATGAAGATGAACCTTCTCCATGGTAAGTCCATTTTGTGTAATTACATAGAAAGCCATCATAAATCAGATGTTCTAACACTTCAGGTGCAGTCCTCCATCATTGATTTATGCAATTTGAACATGGGCATAGGATCCAGTCCCCTTTGTATGATGCACTAGAAAATGCATATTCTATGAATTTGTTGACCTCTTGTCTATATTCTGAAGTCAACCTGAAACGTGAATCTCTTGAACCTCCAACCCAACTCTTATGCATACTATTTCCACATAATAAAAAAAAAAAAAAAAAAAAAAAAAAACTTCTTCAAGAAACAAGGCCTTAAAAACTAAGCTGGTCTGTAACAAGGCTCATAAAGCTTCTTCAGGTTCAATGAGAATTGTAACAAATAAAAAAATAAAAAAAAACCATAGACATAATGCAAATGCTCCATGGATCTAAGAAATGAAACCTGAACTGCTGAACATGATTAGAATTCACCGAACCTGCCCAGACTGCCCAGACTGGATCAGACATTTAACCAAGCTGACCTGAAACCCAATTTAGACTTTACAAAAACTGCCCCATAGTGGATAAGCCATTTAACCGTTTTTCTAGAAGAACAAATCTTTCAATAACTGAAGCAGTACAAAAAAATTTTATGCAGCAATATTCAACTCAACTAAACCCCTTTTTGTGTGTGTGCGTGTGGGATGGTGGTGGTGGTTAAGAAACACAACTAAGCTGTATCCCAACTAACTGGTGTCATCTAAATCCCCATTTCACTTTCTTTAAAGCCCTCAAAGCAGTAAATAATAAATTGATGTCTTCCCTCACCACTTCAACCCAGAACATCTTTAGCCTTCCTCTTTCCTACCACCTTCAATGTGTTCCTTAGTCCTTACATGTGCGTTTCTGTCTTGGTTACTCATCTGAACCATCTGACCTTTCCTCACCTTGTCAATTGTTGGTGCATTCTTAAACGTCCATGAATATCTTCATCTCTAGTTCTATCCTCCTATTATTGCCACTCATCTATATTTATATATCCTTCTCACTGGTACATATACTGCATGATTCAGGCTAAAAACCAATGACTGTCCCATTTGAGTTCAAATTATTTGCTTCTAAAATGATTAGTTGTCCTTTAAAATCAAGTAGTCTCATCCACGAACACGCAGCTAAAATATAGAAAAGAGTAGTCCACATTAAGAAATTTCTATCTCCAAATCCTAATATTCACCCCAAATTCAAGGGCTTGCAAATCTTTAAGATAAGTACAATTAGAGAGGAGTTGTTGTCGACACAATGAAAAGGGTATTTTATGTCAAGGACTTCCATATTCAAATCCTCAAGCTGCTATTCAATTCAAGGACTTTGTAGGAAGCCGGGAGTTGGGGTTAAATATACAAAGATTGCTGCAAAAAATACACACACATATATATATATATATATATATATATATATATATATATATATATATATATATATATATATATATATATATATATATATATATATATATATATATATATATATATATATATATATATATAATAAAAATCAAAGGACTACATGTAGTGCCAACCTAAATAAAATGAAATCAGTGTTGTGAAGGCATGGCCTGGGTGCACCTAGACAGGCAGCCCAAGGGTATGGCATTTATCATTTATTAATGATTATTGTCATCAGCCTAAGGGTGACTTATAGGTAGAGTATGGCACAACATATTAGAGTTTTTGGGCAAGCTCAATATTTGATGTACAAATACAAGCCAGCCCAAATTGACTAGGGTGAATAGGAAAAGTGAACCTCGATGACCAACAGAAATCAACAAGAAATTTTAGTAAGTTACGCAACTACCAAGACGCGCAAGGCATTTAAATACCTAACAAGGATTTCTATTGGTTTTTGTTAATTATTATACAACATATGAAAGCCAAAATTACCACCTACACGAACAGTACTGGATAAGATAAAATGAAATTGATTGGGCGATGTCTTGTATGTGGATGAATAAATGATGGGTTGACCTTCATATAAAATATAAATTGTTATAATGTGTGGAAATTCAGAAATACCATAAAAAGTGTCAATTGGCTTGGTAGACTGACCCAAGATTCTTTTGGTTTTGTGCTTTTGATCCAATATTTCCTTGGCCACTAAGCTGACAAGTTTTGCTTACACTATTTCGAGGTCCAAAACATTTAGTCCCAAATCAGACCAATTCAATCAGAATAAAAGTTATTTTCTCTTGTTTAATGCTTTAAACTAAGAAAGTATATATATATGCATGACTTCAGAGACTTTTAAGAAATTATCATCTTGGGTGCACTTGTTGCTTGTGGGAGGGCTTTGTAAAGGATATTGACGGTGGAGTTGGAGCCGCAAGATTTCCGACGGTGGAGTTCAATTCATGGGGAGTTCAATCGATGCAACCGATAATGTTTTTTGTTATCCCTTCTCAACAGATAATGTTTTCTTAGTCAATCCGTCGAGTTCAATCTATTCAACAGATGGAACGTCGACTGAGAGGATTAGGGAGCTAGAAGAGGTTTTCAGCGAGAGATCGGGTTTGGATGCGAGTGGAGTTCGACCTGCATGCGGAGCAATGAGAGAGCGGAATGGGGTATAGCGATCGGAGAGGGAGAGAGGGAGGGAGTGAGGGAGTGAGGGAGTGAGGGAGAGAGGGACTGGGTCGAGGAAGAAAAAATGGGAAAGGGGAGAGTGAGTTAAATATTCTACTAGGACTGAAAAATCGGGTAACAAAAAAAATCCCCCCATTAATTAATTAGTTTTAGAGTAGCAATAAATAAAAATCATTTTATTTCATTTTTTGCTACTGTTATTTTCTAGGGCTATGTTTATTTGCAAGGGGATTTGAAGAGCAGAAAAGAGAAATTTTTTAATTAAAATAAATTGGTAATGATTAGGACATTTATTAACTTAATTTTACTTTACATTCAAATCCGTTGCATTTGTTTACCTAAAAATAAATCCCTTCTAACATTTAAATAATAAAAAAAATTTTTTGTAAGAAAATGATTCATTGCGAAGAAGATATAGGGAAGCAACAGTATTAAAAGTACATGATAAAAGATACTGAAGAGTGGAAATGGACCTAGACCCAACCCCTACATTAGTCAAGGCCCGCCTTGCTAAGGAGTGCGCAAATACATTGGCCTCCCTATATAGAAAGCAAAATTCAACATTCTTGTGAGTAGCCAGGATTCGAATATCATCAATGATCGATTTCACTTGATTATCAGTTTGAAGAGACACCCTTGATAGAATTAATAATGTTACACCCTTATTCTACACTAACCAGTAGTGTAATGAACCGTCATGAAAATCAATGGTTCAAACCAGTATCTCGTATAGGCTGTGCCAACTATGTTAAACCAGAATACATTCCATAGTAATAATCAGAGATAATAATTAAATTGCGAAAGTCTTATTAATAAGGAACTGAGGTCTACATGATAAATAATTAAATAATCCAGTTATCTCCAAGTAACCAAAATATAATTAATACCTATTACAAGTATCAAAATACAAAAGTTAACCACTAAGCGTAGACATAGATAAAACACTCATTTGATGAGTCTTGCTCATTCATGACCGCCACATGTCCATATGTTGGCGCATCGATATAATCTTCAATCGTAACACCTGCAACATCAGAAACTAAAAAAATTACGCATGTGAGGGTTAGCTCTCCAACTTGAGCTCAGTGAATGAACAAAACAATGCAACAAACATATGCATGCATTCAATTCATATCTTTGGTCTGATTTTAAAGTTTGCAATGTGCTATAGAAAGGTTTGGCAGCCACCGCACCTCTATGCATGGGTGTGTAAGCTCACCCAATGGATCAAACACCATTGTCGTCCACATCCACCCTATCATGGAATAGAGATAGAGCGAAAGTGTCCAGATCACACACTGTCAATACTTCCCCTGATGCCCTACCCATACCAACACATAAGCCCCTGCTGGCGGAGGCTTGCAAACTGGACTCGCAACTAACCAATCCTAATACCATCCAATGTATACAAGGCCTCACTCTAGCATCCCTCAATACGTCCATAGAGATAGAGCTAAGGCTCCTCGACAGAGTCAAAGACCACACGGTCAGAGCCACCTCTCTTGATGCCCTATGACGTAATAGTTCTGCTAAGGTAATGACAATACAACGATATCAGTGGGCAAAACTTGAATAGAGATAGAGCTAGAGTCTAGTGACCAGGTTGAACCACAATGCCACGTCCTCCCCCTGATACCCCACTAGCATCCAACACACTAACCACACACACAATCACATGCCTATTCCTAGCATCATCACCATCATGTTATAAATAGATATAAATAAATATACAGGAGCAGAAATAGCAGTAATATTGGATGACATGTGAAATGCACATTACAAGCATAAAAGCATAGCAGCATTCATTGCATTGGACAAATAAAATAAAATAGTTTGTTATCATCCAATTAGTTTAGGTTTTGTTCCCTCACTTTGATTGATGTATGTTCCTCTCTCAACCTTTGAAAGTCACTTTGAATCTATTGGGAACCTAAAAAATTAATGTATTTAAGTTAGGATTTAAGTTTACCAAGTTACGATAGTCGAAAACCTTGTCTAGTCTCAAAATATACTTGTTGTTAACGTATGGTTGCAAGTGTGGTCAAAACTGTGGTCTCAGTATATGCCACTACACACTGTGTGGTCGACCCCTGTGGTCGCATATCATGCGATCATAGCGTGTAACCACACGATTATGGGAAATTTTTCGAATAGCTGTGGTCGACTCTCTGGTCATCTTGTGGTCGACCATAGCTAGACCATACGAAGCTTGGTTGATTTTTACTTCTCACATGAGTTCTTCCTCTTGGCTTATCAATGGGATTCACCCTAAGATCATTTTATGACCTTTAATCATAGTTTAACCTTATCAATTATCCCTAACCTATTCTCTTATGGTTTTTCTTATAAATTCTATAACTAAAATTGTTACATTAAATTCAACATGTCAACTTGATGAAAAGGAACATATCCTATCTGATCTAGCTTTACAAAGACAAGTTCATACCTTAAGCTTACTGTAAAGAGATAAAATTCTTCTCTGCAAAATCTTTCCCCAAGCTTTCCTCTCTTTCTTTTCTTCTCCTTCTCTTCCTTTCTCTTTCTCTCTTAGGTTTAAAGTTTCAATTTGGGTTCTAAAAAAGTGAGAGAGGCTAAGGGACGTCCTTTATATAGAGAAAAACCTCCGTATAGAGTCCCACTTTAATTAGGAAAGAGATCCCTTAAGATTTGGAAAGTTTCCAAATCACAGAATCAGTTACAACATCGTACGGTCGCACGTGTGGTCACAGAATCTGTTAACCACACATCCCAAATATGCGACCACACGTTGTGCGGTCTCATGTGGTCAACCACACCCCTCAAAAATGCAACCACACAATCAAAATTTACTGATTTTTAGTTTTTGACTGGTTTGCTCATCTGGTTTTGTGGTTTCTTCATATGGTTGGTTCACTTGAGCCGGTTATGATGGGTAGACTGGTTACGACATGAGAACGTAAGATTATACTAGGTTCGTGGCGTATGGGTCTTACAAAAAACCTCCATGCAATCAGATTCAATAATGATTTTTAAGATAGCCCGCCAAAACAACCAACATTAGACCTTCTCGAATGGCAAGAGCCTCATTAACTGCAACTGAGCTGAAGATAATGTCCTTAGAGTACGAGGCTAAAATAACTCCATCTGCATCACCTAAAACAAAACCAATGCCTCCTTGATTATCTGAGGAAGTGAAAGTGGCATCAACATTCACTTTAACCATACCCATAGGTGGAGGTTGCCAACATCTACTTTCTGTTAGAGATTGAATGCTTCTTGAACTATCAATATGAATTGGCCTTCAAAAATTCAAAGCATGCAATTTCAGCCTTGCAAGTAACATCCAATGGAGTACTATCCTTAGTTCAAAATAAAGTTTGTTTCGAGATAACCACAGATTCCAATAAAAAAAAGTAATAATTCGGTTAATTTACAATAATTCGGCTAGCAACTCTGCATGGGATGCCTCGAAGATTTCTGTCTCAAATCCTTCACGTCCATTTTGTAGAACACTAAGAATGAAACATATTGGAGTTTAAATCACAAGATTTTGATGTAAAATGACCAACTTATGAATTTCTGAAGTTTAAATAGGCCAATTTACGATAATTCGGCTAGCAACTTTACATGGGATGCCTTGGAGATCTCTGTCTCAGATCCTTCATGTCCACTTTGTAGAGCACTAAAAATGAAACATATTGTAAGACCCGTATCGAACTAACCCGGTCTTACCACTTTGAACCAGGTCTACCCATCATGGTCGAACCAAATGGAACAAGTGCATGAAGGAGATCACGATCCCAGGTATTAAACTGACCCAAAAACACTAAAAATAGGGGGAGGGTCGCATACCCAGCAAGGGAGGGTCGGACCCCCCCAGTATAAAAGTCAGACCCTGAGCTTTATACCGGGGGTCAGACATTTTAAGAACCAGGGGTCGACGGGATCTCCGACCCCCTCATCGACCCCTAGTTTGCCGATAGAAACCGTGATTTGGAAACTTTTCAAATTTCAATGGGATTTCTTCCTAATCTCCATGGGACTTATTTTGGGAGTTTCTACTCTATAAATAGGACGTCCCTAAGCCTCTTTCACTCATTTTAAAACCCTAATTGGATTGAGAGAAAGAGAAGAGAAGAGAAAGAGAAAGAGAAGAGAAGGAAAGTGGAGAAGAAGATCAAAGAGAAGGCTTCAGAGAAACAAGCCTAATTCTCAGATATGGATACTATCTCCATGTAATTCTACAAACCTTAGAATAGATAGAGAAGAGGGAAGGATCTAGGAGAAACCCAAATCATCCACCCATGGTTAGGTTTTCATGGAAAACCATGGGGAAAATCATGAAAGCCATATAGGTGAGTGAACTACGGTTCTAGATCATAGAACATGTGTGGAATGGATTGTAAAAGCAAGTCATAGGACCCCAAACACGAAGAATGGACTTTAGGAGGAAAAATTGACTAAACCCACCGGGGGTCGCACGGGGGGTCGATGGCCAATCGACCCTACCAGACCCTGATAATCGACCCCCAGTGTTCGGGAAGTCCAGACTGTGGGTGGTCGCACCCAGGGTCGATGGAACCTCCGACCCTAGCATCAACCCCCAGTTAACAACATACTTTTTAAAGTCTGAATTAATTCTAATTAAATTCTATCAACTTGGTTAGGTCTTCTAGTGATATAATATCGATATATAGTTGATTCTTAAAGCTTGAAAGATGACCTACGATCAAGTAATGGTGAGCGAACAAGACCTAAACTAGTTGGCTAAGAATAAACTGTTTTTATTTCTTGAGTCCAGTACCATGACTGATTCTATATGTGTATGTGTGTATGTACATTCAATATGTTATCCAATATTCCTGCTATTACTATTCATGCATATTTAATTCTATTTATTTATAACATGATGATGATGATGATGCTACGAATAGGCATGTGAATATATGTGTGTGGTTAGTGTATATGGTGCGGGTAGGGGATGGTATCAACCGGTACAGTCATGCCGTTTTCATGGGGTGTATATTGTGCCATGGTTCTACTCAAGTCATGTCCACAGACATCGTCATATGACCATTACCTTAGCAGAACTATTACGTCGTAGGGTATGAGAGGAGGTGGTCTCGGATCGTGTAGTCTCTGACTCTGCCGGGGGCCTTAGCCCTATCTCTATGCACGTATTGAGGGATGCTGGGGTGAGACCTTGGATACACTGATTGGCATTAGGATTGGTTAGTTGCGAGCCTAGTTTGCAAGCCCTCGCCAGCAGGGGCTTACGTGTTGGTGTGGGCAACCGGTACAGCCATACCATTTTCATGGGGTGTATATTGTCCATGGTGGATGCATGTGGGACGACAGTGCTATTTTCATTGGGCGGTTTCACACACTCGTGTATAGAGGTGAGGCGGCCACCGAACCTTTCTATAGCACATTACAAACTTATAAATCAGACCAAAGATATGAATTGAGTGCATGCATATGTTTGTTGCATTGTTTTGTTTGCTCACTGAGCCATGATGTATGCTCACCCTCTCGACGTCGAATATTTTTAGTTGATGATGCAGGTACTACAGTTGCAGATTATATGAATGATCTGGTATATGCGCGTGTTGCTGCAATGGACGCTGAAAACTTAGAGGATGCGCATGACCCCTCATGCGAGTGCAACTCATGCGTATTCTATTAGGATTTATTTGAGTTTATAAAATGATGTAATTGGTATTTTATTTATTTGTGTTTCAGTTGATACAACAATAACTTGATATTTTAATTATGATTATTACATTTAGAGTTCTCGGTTCATTTACTATAAGACTTCCGATATTGTGTATTTATTCTGATTATGGTTGTGGATGTGCATGGTTTTATTTTTAATGGATACCGCCTATTAGAGATCCTGGTTGAACCGTTGGTTTATTAGCGGTTCATCACACCGTTCTGAATGGTACAGAATTGGGGTGTGACACATATTAAGACTTGAATCACATGATTTGGATGTCGGACAATAAAATTATGAGGAATTAAAGTTTAAGCAGGCATATCGGCTTGCGGCTTTACATGGGATCCTTCGGAGACCTCTGCTCCAGATTTTCCATATCCACTTTGTAGAGCACCAAAAATGAGGAATAATGGCACTAGAATAACTTTATTTGGATCAGATAATAAAATTATGAGGATTTGAAGTTTAAATAATTAAACTTACGATAATTTGCATGCAAACCCCTGGATATTATTAATCTTCAGAAAATAACCTTATTCTTATTCCCAGACTAAAATCGTCATATCTTCTTCATTTTATATCAAAATTGAGCGATTCTGGTATCATTTCGAAGGTATTTCTAAGACCTACGTATCCATGCAAGTTGCAACCCATTTTCTTACTGTGGGCTCAATGAAAACCCTATCCAAGTCACAGCCAAAATTTAAATGCATTGGGATCCACCAACTTACCAATATGGTTTCACATAAGTTCCTGGACACTGGGGATCATCTCAGTTATTCTCAAAACATTATAGAGAGCAAGTCGGGATTGATCAACTATCATTTTTGAGAGAGTTTTACTCGCCTACCCTGTATTTTTTAAACTTTCTCTTACCTCTCCCACTTTGATGTCTACTCTCTAGTAAAACTTTGTTCAACTAGGGATGGCAAAAAGGAGGTGTTTACAGAGGGCTTGCAAACTGGACACGCAACTAACCAATCCTAAATGTCATCCAGTGTATCCAAGGCTTCATCCCAGCATCCCTCAATACGTCCATAGAGATAGAGCTAAGGCCCCGCGGCAGAGTCGAAGACTATATGGTCTGAGTGTGAGGACAAATGTCCACCCACGCTGAATGGACGATGAAATGATTTGGAGTCGCCACCTAGATTAAGGTCTAGGACCTAAAATGTAGCCTCATCCTGAGATAAGACTTCTATTGACTCATGACCCAACATATCAACTTTGGTCCAACAGAGAACGGGTAAGCGTTCAAAGTACAGTTTGGGAAGGTGTTAGGCACCCAAAACTATCCGATCCAAAAATCGGCCTCCTATGTGATTCTACTTTCCTTAGACTCTATGATTCTGACTGTTCATGGTCAATGGATGATGACGAGGGCTCATGGGGGATCCTATGCCAAGTTGCTGAGTTCTTCTAGCTTAAGTTCAGCCAAACATGTTCTTAAAGTAAGAAAACAAATAAAATAATATACAATGAACCGAACCAAAGATGGTTCGGTGATGGACTGATGTCCAAAACATCTCAAATTGCCTACGTATTTCAATCCTGGAAATCAAGTCCAAAAACGTAGTTCGAAACAGAAAGTGATTAAGGTTTATGGATGTGGATTATGATTAAGCTTTCTTAGATTCAATTTATTCAAGTTGAAGTTTATGCTTGATGATGATTGAGATTGAATCTAGAGATAGCCTAAATGGATCGAAGTGAATGAGGATATGGAAATGGATATGGATATGGATATGGGGGAACCTAAGGATACTAAGATGAGGTACCGTACTTGGAGAGTCCTCCAAGTTGCCTACGTATTCCAGAGGTCCTGAAAATCAGGTACAACGTAGTTCGTTACATGGGTTGTACTCTCAGGGAGTAAGGTGTGGCTCTCAGGGAGTCAGATTTGTACTCTCAGGGAGTAGGGTGTGGCTCTCAGGGAGTCAGATTTGTACTCTCAGGGAGTAGGTGTGGGATAGTCTCGCAAGACTAAGGTGCGTACTCGCAAGCACGACTTCAATATAGAGCCTCGCAAGGCTAAGGGGGTGCGTGCTCGCAAGCACGACTTCAAGATAGAGCCTCGCAAGGCTAAGGGTGCGTACTCGCAAGCACGGCTTCGGGATTAAGCCTCGCAAGGCTAAGGGTGCGTACTCGCAAGTACGGCTTCGGGATTGAGCATGCGTACTCTCAAGGAGTAGAATATGTAAGTGTGACTCAGGGAGTCAGATTTGTACTCTCAGGGAGTAAGGTTTTACTCTCAGGGAGTCGGATTTGTACTCTCAGGGAGTAAGGTTTGTACTCTCAGGGAGTAGGGTTGTGTATACTCTCAGGGAGTAAGGTTTGTACTCTCAGGGAGTAGGGTTGTGTATACTCTCAGGGAGTAAGGTTTGTACTCTCAGGGAGTAAGGTTTGTACTCTCAGGGAGTGATGTTTGTACTCTCAGAGAGTAGGGTTGTACTCTCAGGGAGTAGGGTTGTTCTCTCAGGGAGTTGGATTTGTACTCTCAGGGAGTAGGGTTTGTTGTAAGACCCGTGTCAACTAACCCGGTCTTACCACCTTGAACCAGGTTTACCCATCATGGTCGAGTCAAATGGACCAAGGGCATGAAGGAGATCGAGATCCCAGGTATAAAATCGACTCAAAAACACTTAATTTTAGGGAAGGGTCGCACACCCAGCTAAGCAGGGTCAGACCTCCCAAAACAGAAAGTCAGACCCTCAGTTTTGAAGGGAGGGTCGGACAGCTTAAGACCCTAGGGTCGACGGGATCATCGACCCTCCCATCGACCCTCGGTTTCGCAAACCGAAATTAGGAAACTTCCTAATTTTCGGTTGGGATTCCTTCCAAATCTCAATGGGATTATTATAGGACATTCCTAGTCTATTTAAAGGACGTCCCTAAGCCACATTCACTCCTTTCACAACCCTAATTGAATTGAGAGAAAGAGAGAAGAAGGAAAAGAGGAAGAAAGGAGGCTAGGAAGAAGGCTTAGCAAAAAGGAAAAGAAATTACAGAGAAAAGTAATCTTCTCAGGTATGGATACTAATTCCATGAGTTTCTACAGACCTTAGGTTAGATATGGTTGAGTGTAGGATTTCGGAGAAACCCAAACCATCCATCCATGGTTAGGTTTTCATGGAAGACCATAGGAGGATGCACGAAAGCTATCTAGATGGATTATACATGGTTCTAGACCATGGAACGACTGTTGAATGAATGTAGGAAGCAAGCCATAGGACCCCAAACACGAAGAATGGGTTAAAAGTGGAAATTGGACCAGAGTGCACCAAGGGTCGCACCGAGGGTCGATAAACCATCCGACCCTAGGTGTTTCTAACCATCGACCCTCAGCATTCGGGAAGTTCAGAATGGAGGGAGGGTCGATAGACCCATCGACCCTAGCATCGACCCTCAGTTGACAGAATGGTTTTTAAATTCCGAATTAATTCTAATTACATTCTATCGACTTTGTTAGGTTTGCTAGCAATATAATAACATTATAAAGGTGATTCTAAAGCTTGGGAAAGTATCTTTTAGCAAGCTAAGGTGAGGAACCTTAACCCCAAACTAAATTGGTTAATAATAAACTATTTTCTATTTCTTGAGTCCTATGCCATGTTTGATTCTATGCGAATATGTTTGTAATGTGCATACAGCATGCCATCCAATATTTCTATTACTTGTTCATGCATATTTACTTTATTGTTTATAACATGATGATGATGATGATGATAGGAATAGGCATGTGCTTGTATGTGTGTGGTTGATGTGCTTGATGCGAGTGAGTATCAGGGGAGGTGTGATGAGAACGTCAATAAACGTTAACCTTTGGCGGGTCTCAGCACTTTAGCTCTATCTCTAACTCAAGTCTTGTGCATTGGCATCGTCGTATCGCCATTACCTTAGCGGAACTATTATGTCGTAGAGTATCAGGGGAGGTGGTCTCGGTCCTTGTAGTCTCTGACTCTACCGGGGGGCCTTAGCTCTATCTCTATGGATGTTCTGAGGGATGCTGGGGTGAGGCCTTGGATACACTGTTTGGCAGTAGGATTGGTTAGCAGCGAGTCCAGTTTGTAAGCCCTCGCTAACAGGGGCTTACGTGTTGGTATAACATTATATAGCAATAAACGTTAACCTTTGTTGTATAATGTTATTGTAGGGTGGATGGGGACGACAATAAACGTTAACCTTCGGGCGGGCTTCCACACCCTGTGTATAGAGGCGGTGTCAATAAACGTTAACCTTTGGCCACCCAACCTTTCTATTGCACATTGCAAACTATAAACCAAGACCAAAGATATGAATTGACTTTTTGCATGCATATATAATGTTGCATTGTTTTAGCTACTCACTGAGCCGTGTTGTGTGCTCACCCCTCGACGTCGAATATTTTTAGTTGATGATGCAGGTTATACAGTTGAAGATTACATGAACGCGTCGGCGTACGGAACTGTAGCAGCTATGGAAGTTGGAGCTGAAGACGATACACACGACTCCTTTTGCGAGTGCAACTCGTGTGTTTTCGATTAGATATTTTTATAGGTTTCTTTATTGGATTATAGACATGTATTTGATACTTAATTATTTATGTCTCGGTTTGATACAGAATAATTTTTTATTAAATTATTAATATCATTTTAGTTCTCAGTTCATTTATTTATAAGGTTTCCGCTAATGTGTATTTACTCTGATTATGATTGTGAATGCGTGTAAAGTTTGGATAACGCGGGGATAGCCTATTAGAGATCCTGGTTGAACCGTTGGTTATTTAGCGGTTCATCACACCATTCTGAAATGTGCGGAATTGGGGTGTGACAACTTGGAATCAGAGCTTCTCATGCTTTGCCCGCCGAACTTACACGCATTCAAGACCGTTGTGAACTGAGATAGGATAAATTAAAAGCTTTAATATAAACACACTGTAAGCACCTGTGTTGGTTGAGACAGAAATTAAACAAGACGATAATGTACATATAAAAGGTGGAACCATATATATACACTCACACAGAAAGAGAAGACCAAGAATTATCCTAATAAACAAATAATTTAGGGTATTATCTATAAGTTGAGTAGTTATCCAAGTATACAAGGATATAGTACAGTAGCAAGAAGGGAGCTTCTGTAAAGCAGAAAGTTGAAATACCGAGTTGGTACTCACAAGATGTGAAACTCGATGTAAGACAGAGGAAGAAGGAAAATGGCTAGTAATGCCAAAACCCCTGTAGAGATAAAGGAAAAGATCTCGGGCTAAATCCAAACAGAGATAAGAGGATAATGGCCATGTAAGTAGATATGTTTATATAGGATGCGGTGCATTATTGATTTACTCTTATGATTATAGAGGATGCACATACCAGATTTTAAACTCTCGTGTCTTGACAGGATACCTTCTTGATTTAACCTATCAATTGGAGTTACAGATATTGTTTCTTTAGTATTAGTCCTGATTATACCAATCTGCACCATTCTCATGATCGACAACATGAACAGAGATACGAACTGAATGAACAGTTAAATGCTTAATCATGTTGAGCGTACATCTACTGATTTATACCTGATTTATTGATGTACGAAAATTTTCTCCAGATTTATACCTGATATACTGATGTATGAAATCTTCTCCAGATTTATTCTTATAGTGCCTTGATCAATGGCATTATATACTCGATAGAACCGGTAACCATGAGGTTAAGAGTTTTAGAACCTCTATTTCCATGTATTTAGACCACCGTGCAACCTAATGATCTTTTGATGCCGGTTGGATTACCACAGATTTACTCCTGATCCTTAAAACCTAGATTCGCTAGATAAAGCAAGTGGTTGTCATTATGATAATTGAAAGAAGGAAATGAATTGTTTTGGACAAACATTCCGAATTATACACTCCCTGATCATGGTTGATAAAGATGTGTAGTGATAATGGAATTATTGGAAGAAAGATGATTGGATTCAGACTAAATGCTATAGCCAATGAACCTCAGATGAAGTAATGGAGAATCTATTTTGAGATTGCTAAATGGATGGAATTTGGACGCAACCTAATTAGACTTGAGATGGCAGACTTTGATGTCATCTTGGGAATGGACTGGTTAGCTCGGCACTCTGCAAATCTGTTATGCGCCGAGAAGAAGCTAACGTTCAAAGACAAAGAAGGAGCAGATCGGTTTCTCGGGAACCAAACTTCCCAGGAGACGCAAGCTCATACTCTCAGCATTAAAGGCTAAGAAGTGCCTTGAGAAAGGAGCGGTCGGATATCTAGTATCAGTGGTCGACCTAACCAAGGACGTGCCACGAATGGAAGATATTGATGTCGTGCGAGATTTTCCTGATGTATTTCCGGAGGAACTACCCGGACTACCACCCGACCGAGCCACGGAGTTTGTAATAGACCTTATACCTGGAGCCGCACCAGTATCAAAAACACCTTTGAGGGCACATTGATTGATGTGTGGAACCGTATCTGGGAGACCAAGATATGAAATGATTTTACAAGATTGGAGTATGGGTCCGTATTTGGGTCTCTTTCCCAAACTACCTACGTATCTCAGGGTATTGACCTGAGAATCAGGATCCGCGTAGTTCGAAGTGGCACTGTTCATTGGGTGACCCACTTGGGTCAGAATATGGGTGGTCCAGCTGGACCGAATGATGATCCTAGATGATCTGGGTTGGATTCACATTATACCTATCTAGGTTCGCCCTTCGGCGCCGACCTCCCATTGAGCTTTACCCGGATTCGCCATAAACCGACTTAGAACACCAACCGAATAAGCAATATCCGGTCTAGTACATACCAAGGCAAAGATCAAGCTTCCCACAAGGCTCGCATAAGGAACTCGATCCATCATCTTCTTTTCCTCTTCCGACTTTGGGATTGTTCGGAAGACAACAACAAGTGAGGTGCTAATGGTGTTTTCACCGGCTTTGCCTTGCTCATGCCAAACAACTCAAGCAACGTCTCCACAAACCTCCTTTGTGAAAGTGCTAAAGTCCAACTTTTCCTAGAACTGACTATGAAAGAGTCAGGATTTGACTTGCCGGTCCAAATCTTGTACATAATCTCTCTCTCTTGAGTGGAATTTCCATTTCTTCCTGAATATCAGAAAAGTCCATTTTTTTTTTTTCTGAAAGTCTCTTTGCTTCATTCCTAGCAAGCACCATTCCCAGGTCTTCTTTCATTTTGCTACCTGTTTACTAGGGATAGTTTTCGAGTCGCCTATGGAGTAAGAGGGGGCTCGGGGCTTCGCAATCCAGAACTTCTCTTTCTCAGCTCCTTCCTTGGAGTTAGCAGCACAAGGGACAGAACTAAGGGATCCTTTCTTGACAACTTCCGCGAAAGATAGCACCGGAGCTCTCTTGTCCAATATAGGAGACAAGACAGACGAAATCCCTCTTTTCTCTATGAAAGTACTTTTTCCAAGACTTTTTTCTCTCCTTCGGACCCCCGCTCCACCACCGCTTCTCTCTATTTTTTCTTGTCTCAGGGGGGCCTCATTCAATCTCGTATTGCAGAAAATCAAAGAATTTGAGGCTTCGGAAAAGGTGCTCGCACAGGCATGGTCTTCCAGTCTACTCTTTGGAAGAGAGTCAAAGAACCCGCAATTCCGAGGGAAGGAGCCTAATCGATTGACAAGCATAGCTTTGATAGCTGCTTTATTTGCCTGTGATCCAGGAATTGTTTAAAAAATAGGAAGCGAGCCATAAGCAGTGATAGGCTCCCTCCCATCCCTTTCTTTTTTTCTCCCCCCAACTTTTGCACTGAGGGGTAGGGATTGTCCTAAACTACCCTTGTAACTTACAACCCTAATTTTGGAATTATTGGGCTAGGCTTCATGATTCTTGATTAAGACTTTTATCATTTTTCCATTATTACCCTTCCCATGAATGTGGGTGCCTACATGCACGTCCCCACACCTAGAAATGTCTTCTATCAGTGTACATGCACGGCAGTTCAACTAGGGTGTAGCGAAAAGTAAGTTCTTGCCGACATAACATCATTCAAGCATAGCATATAACAACAGATCAACATGGTAGTGTGCACAAAGCTAGCATTGTAAGCATTCCAAACATGCTAGTGCATAATATGACAGCTTAATCAAGGGAACATGATAGATGCATGGATATAACAACATAGACAATATCAGATCCTCAATCTAACGGTTATATCTCTTAAAAAAATGATGATCATGATCAACACTTAACTTTCATCAAAACAACCAAGATCAACGGCTCAGATCTCACATCAAGTTATAATCATGATCAATGACTCATATATCATCAAAATAGCTAAGACCTGTGGCTTAGATTTCACAAAAGATAATCTAGCGGTTTAGATCACTCATCTTGATAATCCAACCGTTTAGGTTCACCAAATACACTCATGATCAAGATCCAATGGTTCAAATCTCTCAATATCACTCACAATGGAAATCCAACGATTCAAATCATTCAAGATCACAATCCAACCATTCAGATTCCTTTAAAACATCCACAATGAGGATTTGACGTTGAAATAATTCAAAATCACTCACAATAAAGATCCAACGGTTGAAATCAATCAAAATCACTCACAGTGAAGATCTAAAGGTTGAAATCAATTGAAATGATAATCTAATGCTTTAGATCATTTAAATTGCTCACAGTGAAGATCTAACGGTCCAAATCAACATCCAATGGCCCATACTTCATCACCTCAAAATTATTCACAATGAAGATCCAACGATTAAAATCATTCAAGATCAAAATCCCACAATGAAGATCCAACGTTGAATTAAATTCAAGATCACTCATAATAAAGATCCAACGGTTGAAATCATTCAAAATCACTCATGGTGAAGATCTAATGGTTGAAATCATTTGAAATGATAATCTAATGCTTTAGATCATTTAACTCACTCATGATGTCGATCCAACGGTCCAAATTAACATCCAATGGCTCATATTTCATCACATCAAAATTTATAATCAATGGGCTAGATTTAACTTATCCAAGATTGATGGCCAATATTAAAATCACATCAAACATGAACATCATGGTATTGACACACATGCCATATAGCATTTGAAGATCATGATTATCGAAATAGGCACATTTAGACAATTTTTTTTTGCTTATTTGAGCTTCATGAAAGCTATCAAAATAAGGTTTGAGGTACCAACCTTGTCCCCAACAATGGGGTGGAGCCTTTGATGATGGTTGAAGACGATTGATGGCAAGCTTTCCCTCTTTCTTTCCTCCTTTCCTCCTTTCCTTTCTCTCTTTTCCTCAATCTCCCTTCTTGATTCCAATATCTCTTCTCTCTCGCTCTCTCTCTTCTAACTTACTTCTATTCTCCTCTCTTTTTCTCTAGCCTTTCTCCCGCTTTCTTTTCTCCCTCCCCTTTTTTTTTCATCTCTCAAGTGGTTAGATGGGTGCTCCTTTTATAGATGGCCCTTGGTTGCTTGAGCATGGCTCAAGAAGATGATGTATGATGGAGTTGGGCTCAAGGAAGTGAGGTCATGGGGTGGAAAAGGTGTTGGGCTCAAGAAGGAGGTGGCTTGAGGGAGTTGGTAGGTGTCAAATGGAGGTGGTTTAGGGTAGCTAAGGGACTAATTATAGGTTTTGGGGGATGGCTAAAGTGGAAGGCTCAAGAAGATGAGGTGATGGGTTATGACTCAAGATGTGGAAGGGATTTAGGGGCATGGAGGTTGAGGGATTTAAGGGCATGGAGGTTGAGGGATTTAAGGGCATGGAGGTTCAAGAAGTTGAGGGATTTATGGCTCAAGAGGTGGAGGGATTTAGGGGCATGGAGGTTGAGGAATTTAAGGGCATGGAGGTTCAAGAAGTGGAGGGATTTATGGCTCAAGAGGTGGAGGGATTTAGGGGCATGGAGGTTCAAGAAGTGGAGGGATTTATGGCTCAAGAGGTGGAGGGATTTAGGGGTATGGAGGTTCAAGAAGAGAATAGGATTCTTCTTCTCTCTTCCCATTCTCTCTCTCTTTCTCTCTCTCTCTCTCCTTCTCTCTCTCTCTCTCTCTCTCTTTCTCTCTCTATTTCTCTCTCTTGCCTTGTTGGATTCCCACTCCCTCTCTTTATATATATATATATAATATAAAAGTATATATAATATAACATATATAAAACATATATTATATAACATATAAATGTATATAATATATAAAATATATATAACAAATACATAAAGTGCATACACATGGGTTGACCCTCTCTCTTTCTCTCTCTTGCCTTGTTGGATTCCCACTCCCTCTTTTATATATATATATATATATATATATATATATATATATATATATATAACATAAAAGTATATATAATATAACATATATAAAACATATATATAATATATAAATGTATATAGTATATAAAATATATATAACAAATACATAAAGTGCATACACATGGGTTGACCCGACTTTATCTGGGCCGGTCTGGGTTGGGTCAGGCTGGACTGGTTGAGTTCGACGGGGTTAGACTAAATCGGGCTTGAGTTGGGTTGGGCTGAGTAAGTATGGATTGGATTGATTTCTCTCTCTATTATGGATCCTCTCAGCTTGCAATTCTGCATGAAAAGTTTTGACAGCCTCTGTCTCAGATCTTCCACGTCCACTTTGAAGAGGACGGACAAAGGAGCACACTGGTGCTCGAATCGCCTGATTCGGACGTCAGATGAACAAAATATGAAGAATTGAAGCTTTTGATGATAATTCGGCCAACAACTTTGCATGGGACCCTCTGGCGGCTTCTGTCCAAAATTCTTTATGTCCACTTTGAAGAGGACAGACAATGGAGCACAGTGGCACTTGAATCGCCTGATTCAGACTTCGGATGATCAAGATATGGTCGAATGTAGTCCGATCGATTTTAATCATGATAATTTGCCCAATAAATCTTTAATTTATGATAATTTATAGAAAAACCCTTGGATTTAATAAGCCAATTTCACTCTGACTAAAATCATGACATCTTCTTCATTTGATATCAGAATTGAGTGATTCTGGTATCATTTCGAAGGTATTTTCATGACCTTGCTGTAGGGCCTGGCAACATCAGCTTTGAAATCACCATTTAGCATCCAAACCTTGAATTGATCCGCAACCCCTCTGAATATGCTCACCAAGACTCTTGTACATTGGGGACACTCTGGATCAGCCCAGAACACCATAGAGAGCACAGAGGCATTGATCGACTATTGGTTTGAGAGAGTTTCACTCGCCTCCTCTGTACTTTCCAAATTTTCATCCCCCTCCGCTCTCTTAATGTTTATACACCAATAAAGTTCTGTTTGGCTGGGGATGGCAAAAATGGGGTGCTTACACTGAGACCACCTCCCCTGATGCCCTACAACGTAATAGTTTTGCTAAGGTAATGATGATACGATGATGTTAATGGGCAAGAATTGAGTAGAGATAGAGCTAGAGTCTGGTGACGAGGTCAAAGACCACCATGCCACGTCCTCCCCCTGATGCTCCACTCGCATCAAACACACTAACCACACACATACAATCACATGCCTATTCTTAGCATCATCATCATCATCATGTTATAAGTAAACATAATTAAATATGCATGAGCAGTAATAGCAGAAATATTGGATGAAATGTGATAAGCACATTACGAGCATACACGCATAGAATCAATCATGACATTGGACTCAATAAAAATAAAATAGTTTGTTATTATCCGATTAGTTTAGGTCTTGTTCCCTCACCTGTTAGCTATACTCGATCTCCTTCCAAGCCTTACAATTCTCTTTCAATCAATTTAACAACCTAAAAGTTATATGAATTTAAGTTAGGGTTCATATGTAACATGTTACAGTAGTCAAAAATCAAAACAGAGCACTGATAGGTGTCTGATTGGTCCTATGGTCTCGTACTGTGTCGATCTTACTGCATACGGTCGATACCCTATGGTCGCATATGGTGCGACCGTAGCTGCGACCATATGATTCCTGAATCTTCCCGAATGCCTATGATCGATCCTCTGGTCATGCTGGTCATGCTATGGTCGATCGTAGCTGCGACCTTGAGATTTCTGGTCACAGACTACATGCAATTCGAGTTTTTCCTGGGTCAATTCCTCTACTCTTCAATTTGGTTTATCCTATGGTCATCCTATGGCCATCATTAGTAGTTTCTTATCAACCCTAATCATCAAACTCATCCCTCATGGTTATCCTTGGGATTTTCTCAAGGAATCACATAAATCATAATAGGTTGATATCTCCTAACCTCAATAGAAGTCTTATTCCTTAGAGTTTACATCTCCAGAGATTAGATTCATACCTTTGCCTGTGATAGAGAGCCAATATATTCTCAGCTAAATCCTCTTCTTAGCCTTTTCTTCTTTTTCTTCTCTTCCCTTCTCTCTCTCTTTAGGGTTTAATAATGTTCTAAAAGAGTGAAAAAGATTGAGGGACGTCTTTTATATAGAGGAAAACTCTCCATATAGAGTCCTCTTTCAATTAGGAAAGAAATCCCTTAGTTTAGGAAAGTTTTCAAAACTCAGAGTCTGATCTGGGGTCTCACAGTCGATGGCTAAGGTCGAAGAATATTCAGTCAAATCCGGTGGATCCGCTGTTAACACGTGTGTTGGATTTCTGAAATACTTCTTTAATTGTGAGACATGGAATATATCATGTACACTAGACATTGATGGTGGTAGTGCAAACTGATATGCTACCTTTCCATGTCTAGCTAGAATTTCATAAGGTCCAATATATCTGGGACACAGTTTTCCCTTCAATTCGAACCGTTTTAAACCACGCGTAAGAGATATTTTTAGAAATACCTTATCACCTATGGTGAATTCAAGATCTCTGTGTTGATTGTCCGCATATTACTTTTGACGGTTCTGAACTGTTTGGACCATTTCCTTGATAATGTCGATCACTCGACAAGTCTCCTCGACAAACTCTAGTCCAACAATACTCCATCTTCCAACTTTGTTCCAAAATAAAGGAGTTCGACACTTCTTACCATACATTGCTTCATAGGGTGACATCTGTATAGTTGCTTGATAGATGTTGTTATAAGCAAACTCAATCAATGGTAATTTCTCATCCCATGTTCCTTTGAAATCAATTACACAAGCTCAGAGCATATCTTCCAAAATCTGAATGGTACGTTCTGACTATCCATCGGTCTGAGGATGGAATGCAGTACTAAACTTCAACGTTGTACCCATAGCCTTCTGTAATCCTTCCTAAAACTTTGAAGTAAAGCGTGGGTTTCTATCGGACACGATGCTTTCAGATACACCATACAATCTGACAATATTATCCACATACATCTTAGCTAACCTCTCTAGGGCATACTGAGGTTGTATAGCTATGAAACGAGCTGTCTTAGTCAAACAATCTACAATCACCCAGACCGCATCAACTATTAAGGGAGTCAATGGTAACCTGGTGATGAAGTCCATAGTGATGCAGTCTCATTTTCATACCGGTTTTGGCAGTGGCTGCAACATTCCAGCAGATCTTTGTCTTTCAGCCTTTACTTGCTGACAATTCAAGCATTGAGACACAAATTTAGCTACATCCGCTTTCATTCCTCTCCACCAATATAGTTTCTTCAGATCATGATACATCTTTGTACTTCTAGGATGTACCGAATAAGCAGTGGTGTGAGCTTCCTTCATTAGTCTGTGTCTAATATCCAAGTCTTCATTTTCAGGAACACATAGTCTCCCTTTGTATCTTATTACTTTCTCAGAATCCAAGGTGAAGTCAGGGTTAGTCTTACCTTTTTCAAGGTCTTCTTGCACCGTTCTCAGATAAGGGTCTGATTTAATAGTTGTCTTCACCTCGTCTATCAGATCAGGTACAATCTTCAATGTAGCAAACATGTTTGATAATAGATGAATAAACCCTTGGTCAGTTGATTCATTCAGAAAATCAATCACAAACTGCTGGTTGTCGTAATTAAATACTCTTCCTGTGACACACACACTACAACATTTGTACTAGCTTATTCTTGGGATTTTGTCATAGCTTTCCTGCTTAGTGCGTCAGTAACTACATTAGCTTTTCTTGGATGGTACTGGATATTACAATCATAATCCTTCAGTAATTCCAGCCATCTTCTCTGTCTCATGTTCAACTCCTTCTGATTAAAAAGGTGTGTGAGACTTTTATGATCTGATTTAATCTGAAATTTCTCTTCATACAAATAATGTCTCCATATCTGGATAGCATGTACCACCGCTGCTAACTCCAAGTCATGAGTGGGATAGTTCTTCTCATGTGTCTTCAGTTGTCTTGAGGCATACGTAATTACTCATACGCAATTACGTGTTCTCCTTGCATAAGCACACATACCAAACCTAACCCAGAAGCATCGGTGTACAAGGTAAATGGTTGTCCTTGAATCAGAATGCTCAAGATAGGAGCTGATATCAATCTAGCATTTAAGGTTTAAAAATACTCTTCACATTTGTCTGTCTAAACAAACTTTTCTCCTTTCTTTGTTAGGCTGGTGAGAGGTACGACGATTCTAGAGTAATCTTCCATGAATCGTCGATAATAACCAGCTAAACCTGAGAAACTTCTAATTTCTGCAACATTCTTAGGTGCTTCCCATTTTACAATGGCTTCAATCTTGCTAGGATTCACTTTAATTCCTTCAGCGAATACTACATGGCCTAAGAAAGTGACTTCATTCAGCCAGAACTCATACTTAGTAAATTTTGCGTAAAGCTTCTCTTTTCTTAGTCGCTGCAAAGCAGCTCTTAGATTTGTGACATGAGTTTCTTTGTCTTGGGAGTATACTAGTATGTCATCAATGAATACGATGATAGAAGTATCTAACATATCGTGGAATACTCGATTCATGAGTTCCATAAAAGTTGTGGGTGCGTTAGTCAATCCAAAAGACATGACTAAAAATTCATAATGTCCATATCTGGTTCTGAATGTTGTCTTTGAAATATCACCTTCCTTAATCTTCAACTGATGGTATCCTGACTGAAGATCAATTTTGGAGAACACTTTGGCACCTTGCAACTGATCAAATAAGTCATCGATCCGAGGCAACAGGTATCGATTTTTGATTGTAAGCTTATTCAATTCTCGATAATCTATACACAGTCGAACGCTACCGTCCTTCTTTTCACGAACAATACTGGTGCTCCCCATGGTGATATACCAGGTCTAATATAATCTTTTTCTAATAATTTCTATAATTGTACCTTTAGTTCCTTCAGTTCAATAGGAGCCATTCGATAGGGTGCTTTAGATAATGGTGCGGCTCCGGGTATAAGATCTAAAACGAACTATGTCGCTCGGTCAGGTGGTAGTCCTGGTAGTTCCTCAAGAAATACATCCAAAAATTCACGCATAACTTTAATATCCTCCATTCGTGGTGCTTCCTTGGTGAGGTCGACCAGGACACTAGGTACCCAATTCCTCCTTTCTCGAGGCATTTTCTAGCCTTCAATGCAGAAAAAATGAGCTTTCGTTTACGGGAAAGTTTGGTTCCAGCAAAACTAAACTCTGCTCCTTTCTTGTCTTTAAATGTCAATTTTTTTTTCACACATAATAGGTTTGCAGAGTGCCAAGCTAACCAATCCATTCCTAAGATAATGTCAAAGTCTGCCATCTTTAGTTGAATTAAGGTTGCATCCAAAAAATTTTTGTCGATAAAAACTGGACTTGGTCCATAACCTTTGTCTAGTTCCACTTTTAATCCCATAAGTGATCGTACAAGCAGTTTGCAGTCTAAAGGTCTGAGGGGTAGATTTAACTTCTTTCCAAACAACACAGATATAAAAGAATGAGTAGCCCCAGAGTCAAAGAGTACTCTGGAGGGTATGTCATTAATTGGTATGATACCTGTGACCACATCAGGTGATGCGACAGCATCCTCAAAAGTAACTACATAAACTTTCTCTTGTTGTAGCTGCTTCCTTGGCTTAGGACACTTTCTTGAATAATGTTCTACTTGATCGCAATTGAAGCATTTAACTCCAGCATTACTTTGCTTCTGTTGAGGTTGGGCTGTCAGAGTAGTCTTGACTGCAGCATTGAAGCCTTGAGTACGGAAGGGTTTAAATGTCTTTGAGTTCCCTCCGTTGTATGAGTTTCCATTAGGCCTCTTTATACCTCTGTTCTAAGCAAAATAACTTTCCCTCTGGCTCGATTCCAGTACTCGAGCAATTTGTATAGCTTCATTATAAATTTTCTTTTCCATTCCCAATACATGCTCACAGATACTTCCCCTCAGTCCCATGACGAACCTTCAGATTTTGATGTTTTCCTCCTGCATGCTAGAGGGAGCAAAGAAGAACAGTTCTTCATAACGCTGTTGATATGTGTCTACAAGCATCTGTCCTTGGTATAGACTCAAGAACTCCTTTTCCATTTGATATCTGAAACTCCTGGGAAAATACTTCTTGAAGAAAGCTTCTTTATAAATAACCCATGTCAGTTGGGTGTGCTTTGTTAACAGATAACTTCTAGTTGATTTTCACTAGTGGTGTGCGTCACCTTTCAACATAAATATGGCACATAATATCTTTTCTTCTTCATTTATAGTCATCATCATAAAGTTTCTTTCCATTTCATCGATCCAGTGAGCTGGCTACAATGGATCTGATGGCTCGCCTGTGAATTCCTTCGACTTCAACTTTAGGAAACACTTGATCAATCGAGAGTGATCAAGTTGATACTGTGCATATGCCCCATACATAAGCGGTTGGTACTGATAATTACTTTGGTTATACCCGCCTTGCAGTGCTTCAGGGTTTTGCACTTGGCCTTGTACTGCTGGTGTTAGCGGTGCTTGGGGTATAGTGTTGCTACCACCAGCTGTTGTACTAGCTTGTCCTATAGGTAGAGATGTTGTGTTTGCAACTGGGAAATCAATTCCCATAGCAGCTTGCATGTTGGCTTACATTTTCTGTATATGCTACATTTGCTGTGCCAAATTCATCACTACAGTAGCCAAATCCGTAGGTGGTGCAGGTAAGTTGGTTGGGTTGGCTTGGGTGTGAACATTCTGAGGTGCAGTATTCTGAGCTCCAATATTTTCTTCCTGCCCTTGCAGACCTTCATTGTCATTGGTCTCCATAGGTGGTGGAGGTAGGTTTGCATTCTGTCTCCTTCTACTTACTCTATCCCAACCATTTAAACTCTTGGTTGATGTGTTATTGGCAAAGCTACACATGTGAGACAAAATAGAGTGGTAATATTGGGTTAGTCTCACAATGGAAGGTGAGAGAAGAACAAGATTAATAGGCAAAAGTTCTAACAGAATCAAAATAGGCAACAGTCAGTCATACGGTCGATGGCCTACAGTCGCATGTTGTGCGACCAGTTTGGAGTTAGGTTGCCTTGTTGAGCGGGTTCAACTACGGCCGTCGAGCGCAGGACTAAGCCACCCACTTGAAACACATTCTCATTAACTCTGGAGTTGTAATACTTGGCTATTTTTTGCTGGTATGCTGCTATGTGTAGTCGAGCAGTCTCATGGACATCTTCCAAAAGGTCGAGGTCCATGAGAAGGATGTCCTTGTTGGTATCTTCATTGAAGTTCACCACTCGATAACTTTTCTCCACCACTTCGATTGGAATAACAACTTCTAAATCGAAGGCAAGCTTGAAAGGAATAGCTTCAGTTGCAGTTCACTCCATCGTGTGATATGACTAGACTACGCTAGACAACTCTTGTAAGACCCGTGTCAAATTAACCCGGTCTTACCACCTTGAATCAGGTTTACCCATCATGGTCGAGTCAAATGGACCAAGGGCACGAAGGAGATCGAGATCCCAGGTATAAAATCGACCCAAAAACATTAATTCGGGAGGGCACACCCGTAAGGGGTCGGACCCCCAAACAGAAAGCGGACCCCGTTTGAAGGGAGGGTTGGACGCTAGACCCTAGGGTCGACGGGATCATCGACCCCCCACGACCCCGGTTCGCAAACCGAAATAGGAAATTCCTAATTTTCGTTGGGATTCTCCCAAACCAATGGGATTATATAGGACATCCTAGTCATTTAAAGGACGTCTAAGACACTTCCCCTTTCACAACCCAATTGAATGAGAGAAAGAGAGAAGAAGGAAAAGAGGAAGAAAGGAGGCAGGAAGAAGGCAGCAAAAAGGAGAAGAATTGCGAGAAAAGTAACTTCTCGGGAGGAACAACCATGAGTTTCACGGACCTTAGGTTAGATATGGTTGAGTGTAGGATTTGGAGAAAACCAAACGACCATCCATGGTTAGGTTTTATGGAAAACAGGGGATGCACGAAAACATCAGATGGATAACATGGTTCTAGACCATGGAATGCGGAAGAAGTAGGAAGAAGCCATAGGACCCAAACACGAAGAATGGAAAAAGTGCAAATTGGGCGGTGCACCAAGGGCGCACCGAGGGCGATAGGCCATCCGACCCTAGGGTTCCGACCATCGACCCTCAGACGGGAAGTTCGGAAGGAGGGAGGGTCAATAGACCTATCGACCCAGCACGACCCTCGAACGGAATGGTTTAAATCGAATTAATTCTAATTAAATTCATCGACTTGGCTAGGTTTGCAGCAATATAAACGTTATACGGGATCAAAGCTTGGAAAATATCTATTAGCAAGCAAGGTGAGGAACCTAATCCCAAACTAAATTGGTTAATAATAAACGTTTCTATTTCTTGAGTCCATGCCATGTTTGATTCATGCGAATATGTTGTAATGTGCATACAACATGCCACCAATATTTCTATTACTTGTTCATGCATATTTATTTTATTGTTTATAACATGATGATGATGATGATGATAGGAATAGGCAGTGCGAAGGTGGTTGATGTACTGATGCGAGCGAGTATCGGGAGGGGAGGCGTCATACGTTAACCTTGGCGGGTCTCGACTTTAGCCTATCTCTAACTCAAGTCATGTGCATTGACATCGTCGACGCCATACCTAGCGCTATTGTGTCGTAGAGTATCGGGAGGTGGTCTCGGTCCTTGAGCTCGACTCTACCGGGGGTCTTAGCTCATCTCTATGGATGTCGAGGGATGGGGTGAGGCCTTGGAACACCGTTGACATTAGGATTGGTTAGTAACGAGCCCGGTTGCAAGCCCTCGCTAACGAGGGGCTTACGTGTTGGTATAGCATTATATAGCAATAAACGTAACATTTGTTGTATAATGTTATGGTATGGTGGGTGGGGACGACGATAAACGTTAACCTTCGGGCGGGCTCCACACCCGTGTATGAGGCGGTGTCAATAAACGTAACTTGACCACCCAACCTTTCATTGCACATGCAAACTATAAACCAAAACCAAAGATATAAATTGATTTTGCATGCATAGTATTGTTGCATTGTTTTGGCTACTCACCGGCCGTGTTGTGTACCACCCCTCGACGCAAATATTTTAGTTGATGATGCGGGTTATACGGTTGAAGATTTTATGAACGCGTCAGGATGGAAATGTAGCAGCATGGAAGTTGGCGAAGCGATACACCGCCCTTGCAGTGCAACTCGTGTGTATTTGACTAGATATTTTTATAGGTTTCTTTATTGGATTTTTAAGACATGTTTTTGGTATTTATTTTTTTTTGTTTCCTTTGAAACAAAAAAAATTTTTTATTTTTTTATGAAAACCATTTTGTTTTTTTTTTTTTTTTTTTTTAAGATTTTTTTTTTTTTTTTTTTTTTTTCATTTTTTTGGGGTGGTTTTTTTAGGGTTGTTTAGGGAGGGGGGGTTTATTTTTTTTTTTTTTGGTTTTTTTTTTTTTTTTTTTTGATCAAAACACCCTTAAAAAATGGGGGTGTGACAACTCTTGTGCCCATAACTTCGTCTTCTCTTCCACCCAACGAGCTAGGCCATGTAACAAGGTGTGGTTGGTGATCTCCGTCTGCCCATTAGCCTCTGGATGCTCCACTGATGCGACTATGTAGCCAATACGGTGATCTCGACAAAACTTCCTAAAGATCCTACTAGAGAACTGGGGGCCATTGTCTGTGATCGAAACTTGTGGAATCTCATATCGATAAAGCACATCAAGCCGGAAGTACTCCACTGCTTTAGGGGCCGTAACCCTTGCCATTGGCTTCACCTCAATCCATTTGGTGAAGTAATCGATCGCCACTAAAATATATTGGAGTTGTCCTCTCGCTTGTGGAAATGGCCCCAGAATATCCATACCCAGACTGTGAAGGGAATCGATGCCGGGATGGGCTGCAGTTGGGAACACAAGCGGTGGGACATGGTAGCATGCTTCTGGCATGGTTCGTAGGTCTTGGCATACCTCTCGCAATCCTTCATCATATGGGCTAGTGATAACCCATTCTGATGATTTTGAAACACATGGTGCGTCCGCACTGATGGACCCCACATATCCCCTCATGTACTTCTGCCATGACATATTCTGCCCTCGAAGGGGGGATACATCGGAGTACAGGCAAAGTATGAGATTTTTTGTAGAGTACCTCATCATGAATGACGTGTGACCCCGCCTGGGCCTGTATGCGTCGAGCTTCCTTCTTGTCTTTCGGCAATACATTCCAGTGGGCTCAAAATCCACAAGCATTACTTCAGCCACTGGGTCAGTGCTTTGTTATGGCAAATGCTCCACATATACTGGTACATCGAAACTACTTAGGTCGTCTGACCCTTAGTGGGAAAGGGCATCCGCTTCTATGTTCTGGTTTCTAGGTATGCTGATCATCTTGAACTTTTCAAGGGGCTCGATTAGTAGTTTCACCAAGGCCAAGTACTTGGCCAGATGCTCCTGTTGTGCTTCATAGACCCTCGTTACTTACCCCACGACCACCTGAGAGTCTTTATGAACCAACAAGTGCTTTACTGCAAGCTTATTGGATAGCTTAAGTCCAGTAACCAGGGCCTCATACTCTGCCACATTATTGGTTATAGAGAAACCAAAATGCATCGAAGTTAGTACCTTGAACCCCTTAGGGCTAATGAGGACAATCCCTGCTCCAGCCTCTTCCTTATTCGAAGCTCCGTCTATGTACATGACCCACGAAGGTTCTTCGGGACTAAGAAAAATCTTGACCTTAGCCTCCTCGAGCGCCCTTTCAGCGTTCGACCCATCTTCTTCTCCGTCTGGCAGGGTACTTTCTATCAGGAAATCTACCAAAGCTTGTGCTTTAATGCTTATCTAGCGTTGAAACTTGAGGTCGAACTCTCCCAACTCGATTGCCCAGTTGATCATTCGACCCAACACATCTGCTCTAGAAAGAACTTGCTCAAGGGTCAGTCCATCAAGATGGTGAAGGAGTGAGATTGGAAATAAGGGCGAAGTTTTCTAGCAGCAGTGACCACAACTAAGGCCAACTTCTTTATAGATTGATACATGGCCTGTAAGACCAGCACACCACGAACCTGGTCTAACCTTATGTTCTTGTGTCGTAACCGATCTTCCCATCATAATTGTCTCAAGTGAACCAATTTGTAAGAAGAAACCACAAGATAAGATAAGCAACAAGTCAAATTTAGTTGGTGTGGTTGACTGTTTAAGTTTGTGTGAAAGCAACCAGTCAAAAACTAAAAACCAATAAATTTTGGACGTATGATCACATGTTTTGGTTGTATGGTCGACGAATTATGCGATCGCATGATCGACCGTACGAACCCAAAACCGACTCCGTATTTAGGAAACTTTCTTAATTTGAGGATGACTCTTTCCTAATTGAAAGATGACTCTATATGGAGGTTTTCCTCTATATAAAGGGCGTCCCTTAGTCTCTCACACTTTTTTAGAACCCAAATTGAAACTCTAAACCTAAGAGAGAAAGAGAGAGAGGAAGAAAAGGAAAAAGAGATTTGGAGAAGAAAGCTTGGAGAAGGGTTTTGTAGAGAAGAGTTCTATCTCTCTACAACAAGCTTAAGGTATAGACTTGACTTTATAGGGTAGATCAGATAGAATTTGTTCTTTTCAAATTGATATATGGAACCTAATGCAATGATTCGATTATAGGTTTTCTATAGGAAACCATAGAGAGTAGGGTAGGGATAATTGATAAGGATAAACTGTGATTAAAGGCCATAGAATGATTTTAGGATGAATCCCATTGATGAGCCAAGAGGAGGAACTCGTATGGGAAGTAAAAATTAACCTGACTATGTATGGTGGCAGCTATGGTCGACCATAGGATGAGAAGAGAGTCGATCACAATCATTCGGAAAGAATTTAGGAAACGTATGGTCGCAGGTATGGTCGCATATAGTGCAACCATAGGGTATCGACCATACGATAACAGCAAGTATATTTTGAGACCAGACAAGGTTTTCGACTACTGTAACTTAGTAAACTTGAACCCTAACTTAAATACATTAATTGTTTAGGTTCCCAATAGATTCAAAGTGACTTTCAAAGCTTGGGAGAGGAACAAACATCAATCAAAGGTGAGGGAACAAGACTTAAACTAATTGGTTAATAACAAACTGTTTTATTTTATTTGTCCAATGAAATGAATGATTCTATGCTTGTATGCAAGTAATGTGCATCTCACACGTCATTCAATATTACTGTTATTTCTGTTCATGCATATTTATTTCTGTCTATTTATAACATGATGATTATGATGCTAGGAATAGGCTTGTGATTGTGTGTGTGGTTAGTGTATTAGATGTGAGTGGGGCATCAGGGGGAGGACGTGGCATTGTGGTTCAGCTTGGTCACCAGACTCTAGCTCTATCTCTACTCAAGTCTTGCTCACTGACATCGTCATATCACCATTACCTTAGCAAAACTATTATATCGTAGGGCATCAGAGGATGTGGTCTCAAACCGTATGGTCTCTGACTTTGTCGAGGGGCCTTAGCTCTATCTCTATGGATGTATTGAGGGATGCTGGGGTAAGGCTTTGTATACAATGGATGGCATTAGGATTGGTTAGTTGTGAGCCCAGTTTGTAAGCCCTCCCCAGTAGGGGCTTACGTGTTGGTATGGGTAGGGCAACATGGAAAGTATTGGCGATATGTGATTCAGACACTTTAACTCTATCTCTATTCCATGGTGGGTGTATGTGGGACGACAATGGTGTTTGATCCATTGGGTTGATTCACGCACTCGTGTATAGAGGTGCGGTGGCCACCAATCCTTTCTATAGTACATTGTAAACTTTAAAACCAGGCCAAAGATATGAATTGAATGCATGCATATGTTTGTTGCATTGTTTTGTTTTCACACTGAGCTAGGTTATGAGCTCACCCCACGGTATCGTTTTCTTTTAGTTTCTAATGATGCAGGTAATACCATTGAAGACTACATGAAGGCGCAAACATATAGACATGTGGTAGCTTTGGTCAAGCAAGTTATGAAGGATGAATATGATTCGTCAAGCGAGTGTTTCAACGATGTTTACGCCTAGTGTCTAACTTTCGTATTTTAGTGATTGTAATAGTTTGTTATATTTATGTTTTGGTTACATGGAGATAACTGGTTTATTATTTACTTATCATTGTAGATACTCAGTTCATTATTAATAAGACTTCTGCTATTTAATTATTTACTCTGATTATTACTGTGGATTATGTTTTGATTTAACATGGTTGGCACGGTCTATAAGAAATCTTGGTTTGAACCGTTGGTTCTCATGATAGTTCATCACATCACTGGTTAGTCCAGAATTGGGGTGTGATGTCTTCACGTCGAGTAATACCTTGCTGATGTAATAAATAGGATATTGCACCTTTTTTTATCTCTTTGATCAATACCCCACTGACTGTATAGGGGGAACAACCAAATAGAGTAGCAGGTTGTCTCCTGTCTCTGGCTTCACCAATAACGGACGAGAAGATAAATACCTCTTTAAACCCTGAAATGCTTCTTCACATTCTGCTGTCCATTCAAAAGTTTTGGACCCCTTAAGCGTCTTGAAGAATGGGAGGCACCGATTAGCAGACCCTGACATGAATCTTCCCAATGTCGTGATTCGCCTCGTCAATACTTGCACTTGCTTTGGAGTTATAGGAGACTTCATTATTTGGATGGCGTCAATCTTAGCTAGATTGACATCGATTCTTCTTTGAGACACCATAAAACCAAGGAAATTCCTGGACTGTACACCAAAAGGTATTTCGAGGGGTTGAGTCACATGGAATATCGTCGAACCACTTCTAACACCTTCTGGAGATCTTTCAAGTGATCGGGTGCCTTCGTTATCTTAACCAAGAAGTCATCTACATACACCTCCATGTTCTGCCTAATTTGCTTCTCGAACACTTTGTTGACTAGTCTCTGGCAAGTCGCCCCTGCATTCTTGAGCCCGAAGGGCATAATAGTATAACAGTACGTGCCTTTGCTGGTGATGAAGGCAGTGCTTTCTTTATCTTCCTTTGCCATTTTTATTTGGTTGTATCAGGAGTAGGCATTTTAAAAAAGATAGCAGTTCAATCCTGGCAGTGGCATCTATGAGCTAATCGATTTGAGGCAGGGGGTAGGAATCTTTGGGGCATGCTTTATTAAGATTTGTAAAGTCGGTACAAACACACCAACGGTCGTTAGACTTGGGGACCAGTACAACGTTGGCCAACCAATCTGGAAAGTACACTTCTCAAATAAATCCGGCCTTCAATAACTTATCGACCTCACAGTCGATGATTACTTGCTTTTCAGGTGCCACAGCTCTTTTTTTTTGTCGGATGGGGCGGTGGTGGGGGTCGATCTTCAAATGGTGCTCCATGGTTGATCGAGGAATACCTGGCATGTCTTCAGGAGTCCAGGAAAACATGTCAGTATTTGCCTTCAGGAACTTGATAAGCTCCTTCTTCTGCTCCTCAGGAAGGGCTGAACCGATTAGGAAGGTTTTCTTTAGATGGTCGTTAGTGAATGGAATGGGGATGAGGTCCTCTGCTGGTGTGGTTCGCTCTACAGGGAAATCATCATGGTACTTGTCCAGCTGGATCACTTGCACCGGCTGATCTTCATCAAGGGCGGCCAAGGTTGCCACATGGTATCTCTTTAACATGGACTGGTCGACCTTGCAGTATCCGACTCTCCACTTAGTTGGAAACTTCATCAGCAGATAATAAGTAGACAGATAGGCCCGCAGCTTGTTATGTCCTGATCGACCAAGGATTGCATTATGGTTGGACCGAGCCTCCACTACCATATACTTCATGTTGACACATACTCGTACAGGGTAGACCCCTAGATGGGTGTCTAGCTGAATCGCCCCCTTCACGCGCACCCCCTCGCCATTAAAGCCCACCAAGGAGTACCGGATAGGCTTTAGTTGCTCATCTTTGTATCCCAACCTCTGGAAGGTATCGTAGTAGAGAATCTCACAAAAACTGCCAATGTTGACCAGTATACGGCTCACTTCCCATTCTTCTCCGATTGCCATTTTGATTTTGAAGGGGTCCTCATGGGGAGTAACCATATCGATAAAATCATCATCACCAAAGTAAATGTACCCCTCGTACCTGATTTTATTGGAGGAAGCTTCCCCCGCTTTTTCATTTCTCCCTCTATCTTTTCTTCCTTTAGACAACTCTTCATCGATTGGTTCAACCACAATTGGAAGCACCTCTCGGCGCATATGCTCTGGCCACACTGTCACCATCATACACTCTGGGTTACTCAAGCTGACATACTCATCATCTTCCAAGCCAAGATCTTGCTCTGGCCCATCCTTGCCCAATAGTCTCCTAGGTGGACTCTTTTCTTAAATTGTCTGTATCCCTTCAGCAGCTTGCTCTCTCATCATCTCCTGGTTGCCCCAAGGACGGAGATCGATCCATCCCATAAATCCCCTCTGGGGTGATCTTGGTGGTGAAAGGGCCGATTGTCGACCCTCTCGTTCCTTGCTGGTGCTGCTACAGGGGGAGGTGGAATTGCTATGGTAAGTAGTAGAGGAGGAGGAGGTGGTACTTGCCATGGTCCCACGAACTTTTTCCACCGCTCGTGCTGGATATGATCCTCGACTAACCCCTTAAGGTGTCAATAAGAATTGGTGTCATGCCCATGGTCCTGATGATACGCACAACATAGTCTATGGTTGTGCTCCTCCGGCTTGGATATCATTTTGGATGGGGGGACCAGGAGGGTATCCCCTCGCTTGATATTCATGATCTCAACCATAGTACGATTAAGAGCAGTATATTCTGGTGTAGGTCGAGCTGGATACAGGTCCTTGGCGACCTTTGATTTCTTACTTGTTTATCCTTCCTTAGGAATTTTCTCTGAGGTTTCACTCTTTTTCTTTTCCCCGCTTATAGGGGCATTGTTCACACGTCCAGGCAACTCCACCGCAGCTTCTATTCCTGACGCATATCGTTCACATTTACTGAAGATTTCAGCATGTGTTATGGGATGTTTCTTGTTGAGAGAGAATACTAACTAGGGGTCAAGACAAGCTTTTGATAAGGTCAACACCACTACATCAGGCTGCAGATCCTTGATTTCTCTAACCATCCTGAGAAAATGAGTTATAAATGGTCGAAGGGGCTCCTTCTTGCCCTACTTGATAGCCATCAGATGGGACAGATTCTTTTTCTGGGTTCGACTTCCCTAGAAGTAGAAGAGGAATAGACTACTCAGCTCCCGAAATGTCCCCATAGATTTGGGGGGTAGATTGTTAAACCAAGTCCTTCACGCGTCTCTCAGCATGGATGAAAATGTCCTACAACAAAGGGCATCATGGTGGCCATAGATGACCATCCCTATCTTGAAATTTTCCAGATGCTTTTCCCCATCGTGCCACCCCACATTAGGGAAGACAAAGTTGAGAGGAAGTGGGTGATTCATAACTTCATCTGTCAAAGCTGTATCTGTGTCATAGTCTTAAAGGGCCTCAGAGTCAACCCCCCTCTCCATGTGCTGTATTCGGTCCATCAAATCTTTCACCAAGCGTTCTTGCCTGGCAATATTCTCATCAGTGGTTGGTGTACTCCCGGCAGAGGGTATTGCTGTAACTGGTATGGCTGGTGGTATTGCTACCACCATCGATCCACAACAGCTCCTTCCTGTCGGGCTGTATTGACCCACTCCTGGGCTTTTTTTTAGCACACCTTGCTTCGCCAACCCTGGCTTGGGCGTCTTCTCTGGCATGTCTCACCTCATCTACCCTCCTCTAGGCCTCACGAGCCACATCACGTTCCGTATACATCTACCTACGAGCTCCTCTGGCTTCATATCTCGACCCCAGCCGGTCATGGATAGATGATCTTCTCGAGGCAGCTGGAGACTCGTGACTACTCTCGACCACTTCTATGGGCTCGTACACTGGAGCGTACTGCAAACTTGCCTCCCGATAGAAGTTATTTCGACCACTATTAGGATATGAATCGCCTGAAGGGTTGGCCCGCATAGGGCTGGGTGATGCTACTCGAGGGGCAGAACGCCTAGAATGTTGGGATCTTTAAAGGACTTCTAGAATATCCAAGGGTGGAGTAGAGGCTACCGGCACACCAGCAGGTCGTTGTTGTAACAAATCCGTTAGGGTTGCCAGTTTTTGGGCAACTCGATGGAACTGGGCTCTGGTAACATATTGGGAGGGATCAGGGTTATGACCACATATTCCCTCTTCGAATTGACCTTCAGGGGGGATGTCAGGTAGGTTTGGACCTATGAGAATGTCAACATGCTCTTGTTGTACATCTGCCCCCGCTCGACGAGCATGGGTCTCTCAGAGGTTATAAGTACTCTCAGCTCTGTAAGTTTGATGAAAAAACTTCAAAAGGTAAAAAGGGGTAAAAGGATGGAACGTAGGACTTGAGTACGATCTTGAATGAGAATTGAGGAGGAAGAAAAGCCTCAAGAAGGAAAGTATGTCCCACGGTGTGCACCAAACTATTGTCGATGGATTCCGCTTGGTACACAAGATGCAGCCACGTAGCTATAGGACAAGAACAAACTAATAGGTAGGTGGGATTTACCTCGGGACCACTTCGATGCCAAAATCAGTAGGTTTCACAGAAAAACAGAATAAAATTCTTAGTGAAACACTAGACTTCCTTTAGGAGGGGGTTTCCTAAGATACGGGAGTTCCACTAAGCTTTTCTCCTCCTCGTAAGGAAAATGAACAGTAAAAAGGCTGGCTATTTAGAGGAAAATGGGACAAAGTTACAATACCTCAAGGTGAAAAATCTCGGATTGGCCTTTGCCATTGCTAACCTTCCAGTATTTATAGAACCATATTGAAGCTTCTTGGACAAGCTTCTCTCCGCCTACCACCATCTCCATCGCATAGAAGACAGATAACAATAGGATTAAGTAGCTACGACCCTCTAGGGTGGCGCCTAGATGTCTTATCAGCTGTTTACGACCTTCTTTAACCCCTTTTTGTCTGCATCATCTACTTCCTCTGACAATTGTAGCCTTCATTGCTTATTTATTGAGCATAAATCATACTTTTTGCTGATTCGGTCCATGATACGGTGACCTGACATGTCAAATCCGCCTATATGACATTTATGGTTGTTGTCGGCATTTATGAACATTAATGACAGAGCAATTAATGTTCAGCTACCTCCATCAATCTGTTTAATCACCGTCCTTTTGCCCAGGGGGTTGAACAATTGATCTCATCCCTTGATTGCTGCTAGAGCAGATTCAAATCTATCCGTACATTCTTAGCTTAAATGTGCGACATGTGTACACGCCTTTTGTAACACTCCAATTCTGGATTAACCAAAATAGTTTGATGAACTGTCAATAAACCAACGATTCAACCAGGATCTCCGTTAGGTAGTACCACCATATTAACCACACACACATTCCACAGTAATAATCAGAGATAATAAACAAATAAGCGGAAGTTTTTATAAATAATAAACTGAGCATCTAACCATGATAAATAGTTATTTAATCCAATTATCTTCAAAATTTAAGATATAAAAGTAATTAATCAATTACATGTTCTAATAATAAAATATAGCTAAACTAATAAAAAATGCACTGATTGCACTCGCATGAAGGATCATGCATATCTTTTACAGCTTCAACATCCATGACCGCCATGTGTCCATATGTCGGTGCATTCACATACTCTTCTACAGTAGGACCTGCATCATCAACTAAAAATATCCGAAGTCGAAAGGATGAGCACACATCACGGCTCAGTGAGCAAAACAAAACAATGCAATAAACATATGCATGCATTCAATTCATATATTTGGTCTGGTTTTTTAAGTTTGCAATATGCTATAGAAAGGATTGGCGGCCACCGCACCTCTATACACAAGTGTGTGAATCTGTCCAATGGATCAAACACCATTGCCATCCCACATGCACCCACCACGGAATAGAGATAGAGCTAAAATGTCCAGATCAACCACTGCCAACACTTCCCCTGATGCCCTACCCATACCAACACGTAAGCCCCTATTGGCGAGGGCTTGCAAACTAGGCTCACAACTAACCAATCCTAAATGTCATCCAGTGTATCTAAGGCCTCACCCTAACATCCCTCAATATGTCCATAGAGATAGAACTAAAACCCCCCAAGTCAGAGACTACATGGTCCGAGACCACCTCCCCTGATGTCCTATGATGTAATAGTTCTTCTAAGGTAATGGCGATACGACGATGTCAGTGGGTAAGACTTAAGTAAAGATAGAGCTAAAGTCTGGTGACCAGGTCAGAGACCATAATGCCATGTCCTCACCCTGATGCCCCACTCGCATCAAGCACACTAACCACACACAATCACATGCTTATTCCTATCATCATCAATCAACATGGAAGCAAATAAACAGAAGTAAATATGCATGAGTAGTAATAACAGTAATATTGGATGACATGTGAAATGCACATTACAAGCGTACAATCATAAAATCAAGCATGACATTGGACTTAATAAAATAATAGTTTATTATTGTCCAATTAATTTAGGTCTTGTTCCCTCACCTATTAGCAAAGCTCGATCTCCTTCCAAGCCTTGTAACTCTCTTTGAATCACTTTAATAACCTAAAAGTTATATAGATTTAAGTTAGGATTCCTATGTAACATGTTACAGTAGTCGAAAATCGAAAAAAAATTACCAATAGGTGTCTGATCAGTCCTATGGTCTCATTCTGTGTCGACCTTACTGTCTACGGTCGATACCTATGGTCGCACCATATGCGACCATACCTCCGACCATATGATTTCTAAATTCTTACCAAATGCCTATGGTCAATCCTCTGGTCATGCTATAGTCGACCGTAGCTGCGACCTTAAGATTTCTGATCACATACTACATTTAATCCGAATACTTCCTCTTGGCTCTTCAATAAGGTCCTCCCTAATGATCATTCTAAGACTAAATTTCCTAGTTTTACCAATTAATCACTCTAACCCATTCTCCATGATTCCCCTTTGAGACTTGCTTAGCAAATCACATGGTTGAATCTTTACGTTGGTTTTGGTATCTCAATTTACATTAGAAACTCTTACTCTTAGTGTTCTAAGGCTACAGAGACAAGGTTCATACCTTGTTGTAGAGGGTCTGTAGAACTCTTCTCTCAGTCTCTTCCTTAGTCTTCTCTTCTTCTACTTCTCTTCCTTCTCTTTCTTTCTCTTTCTCTAGGGTTTACTAATGTTTTAAAAGAGTGAAAAAAGGTTGAGAGACATTCTTTATATAGAGAAAAACTCTCCATATAGAGTTCTCTAATAATAGGAAAGAAATCCTCCTCAAATTAGGAAAGTTTCCAAACTCGGAGTCCAATCTAGGATCTTACGGTCGATGGCCTACGGTGGTAGAACCCATCGACCGTAGGGTCCAAAACATCGACAGTAGGGTCATTGATCAGTGACCATTGTTTCTTACCATATGGTCGACCGTACCTACCCAGGTATACGACCCTACGTATACTTTTAATGTTTTTAACTCAATTCTTATACCTGGTTTGTGATCCTACTTCACACGGTCGGCCACTTGGTCCAACAATGATGGAAAGACCTGGCATGACACAGTTAAACCAAGTTAATGGAGTGCAGGTCTTACACCTTTATTGACATCTTGTCAACGGTCTGCATCTGGGATCTCTTATCAATGCTTTGATTTAAATCGAGAATTATTTTCCCCCAACACCTGCTGCTTTGTAATTTTTCTTCCAGAATTTCTGCGGCAGACCCAGGACGCCCTTCCATCTAAGATTGAGCCATCACCCTCTTACAATCAGAATGCCTAAGCCAGGCAGCTTTAAACCGAAAAGGTCTTTGACCTCTAAGAGAGGAAGATTTTGTATTCAAAATTAATCAGATCCAAGGGTAGGACCAATTTTTGAATATGCAGAAGGGAATTGCAACAGCCAACCTAGAGTTAACAAACACTCTGTCAAGTTGAATCCAAATGTTGTCGCTCCCTTTTCTTCTATTGCTCCAAGTAAAATAGAGACCTTGAGTAGAAAGATCCATTAATCGACAGTCATCAATAACCTTACGGAAAGTCAGACAGTCTTTTAAGCAATTGGAATTACCCCCAACTTTCTCTTTCCATGATAAAAAAGAATTGAAGTCTCCCATACAGATCCAACTTCCCTAACGTTGAAGGCTAATCTCCCGCATTTGTTGCCAGACCTGTGGTCGACGATGTTTAACGGGATCCCCATAAATACAAGAGAGAAAGAACCAAGAATTAGACGAAAGGCTGACCTTACAATCAATTACTCTACTTCTTGTTGATCATACATTTGCATAATAACAACTATGTATGATATGGATGGATTTTGGTGTGTTTGGTTTATGTGACATGAAGGTACCAAGGGATGGGTGATGCATAATCACACGGACCCTGATTATTATTGCTAGCATCTTAGTGGGGAGGTGGAACGCCTTAATGCTATGCACATGTTAAACAGTAGGTGGTTGCATTACCCTGGGTTATAATAAATGGAGGTGGCATGCCTTGGACCGAAAATCTAACAAGGGGTCTGCTTGTAGAAGCAATTTGCCAAAAGAGACTTGGGTATCCTACTTCTACCCTAGCTCGGTGCATGAGAGGTGAAAGCTATTGAGCCGTAGGTAGGGCCGAAAGCTATGGTGGGCATATCAATAAGGCACCTATAGACCCACTACCATTGACCTAGTTCTAGAATAGCATGATCTCATTGTACATGATGTGTAATACCCAATTTCCTCACTGAGTTGGGATAGGAGCTCACCCCTCATATCGATATGTCTTTTCAGATTCTAATGCAGGCGATTACTCCGTTTGTTGATTTCATGAAGTCCCCTTTGGTAGGTGACGCTTCTGTGGGCAAGGACTACTCTGGAGAGCACAGCGAGGCTACCTTTACGCCTGACGCAGCTATCCCCATACTCTTCCCCTCTCTCCCTGATTATTTTGTAGGTAGATTTATACAGTTTATCTAAAATATTGACACTGATTTACTCTTTTTATTCGGGTACATGTATATTGGATATGTTATAATATTTTGAGAAACACCTTGGGATGTATTCATAACAAATACCTTTAATTATGTTATGATATCATTGTTGGCACCTGTCACTTATTGAGTTGCTTCTGCTATTACTACTCTGATTCTTTTTACTTGATTGTTGTTGGATATTGTTATTGTAAACTGTGAAATTGTTTGGTAGATCATTATGATTTGTCGATCCTGGATGGATTCAGGTCACCTTATGGGTGGACCCCGGTATCATGCTCGTGTCTAGAAATGGGCTGTGACATAAATAGCCCTTCAGCATGTCACAAATGGTATGCCAAAAGCCGCTTCAATTAGTTCATTGTGATGTCTGGGGTCCGGCCCCCACCTTCTCTATTGCTGGTTATTACTATGTGTTATTTGTGAATAATTTTTTCATATTTTGTTGTATGTTTCCAATGAAATTTAAGTTGGACTTTCTTGATATTTTTATTGGGTTTAAATCTAAAGTTGAAAATTTACTCCAATTACCCATTATTAAATTCCATTCGGATGGTGGTGGTGAATTCACCAGTTTGGCTTTCAAGCACCACTTGACTACCTCTGGTATTACCCATGAACTATCTTGCCCTCATACACCTGAGAAAAATGGTGTAGTAAAGTGCAAGCATTGACACATTGTCGAAACTAGCTTGGTTCTCCTTGCCCATGCTCATTTTTCCAACCACATATTGGCTTGATGGCTTTGCTACTTCTGTTTACATAATTAACAGAATGCCTCATCTACGCCATCATACGGTTAGTCCTTATGAACAACTAATGGGTACTAAGCTAGACTACAGAGCCTTATGCATCTTCTGGTGCTTATGTTTCCCATGGTAGAGACTGTATGCCTCCAACAAACTCCTATTTCGTTGCACCAAATGATGTTTTCTTGGTTATAGTCCCACTCACTAGGGCTATTGCTGCCTAGATTTCAAAACTAAATGTGTTTTTAATCTCATGCCATGTGGTTTTTAATGAACACGTATTCCTTTTTGCCACTTCACCATCCCCTAATCCAACAAGACCACCCACTGACATTGGATTCTTTGGCATTACTGTCTCCCCTTCTCCACTTGTAAACACCCTAGTCCATCCACCAAACCTACTGCCTGTAACTATTGTTGCTCCACCACTACCTTCTCTTACCCATCCATTATCCCAACCACAACCCATTATAGTTCTTGCCCCCACCCCCACTGCTCCCGATGAGGTTCCCATAGTGTCCTCATCGTTTGCGTTGTCATCATCACCTTCATCCGACGTCCCAGCTGCCACTGCTCCCCTACCTCCTCCTTCTACTCATATCCATCCCATGCGTACTAGATCCCAATTTGGGATATCCAAATGCAAAGCATTTAGTCATACTCACCATCCCCTGCCCTATGCATTTCTCTCTGTCATTCCACAGGAACCAACATGTTTTGTCGAGGCTACAAAACACATGGAGTGGAGACAGGCCATGGACACAGAGTTTAACTCTCTTAAATAGCAGGAAACATGGACGTTAGTCCCTTATCATCCCTTTATGAATATTATCAAATGTAAGTGGGTGCATCGAGTTTAACTGAAATTGGATAACTCCATCAGTTGATATAAGGTCTGCTTGATTGCTAATGGTTTTAAGCAGAAGTTGGGGATTGATTTCATCAAAACCTTTAGTCCAGTTGTAAAGTTGGTCACTATATGTGCTATACTATCAATTGCTATATCCAATAATTGGGCTCTCCAACAGTTGCATGTTCAGTGCGCATTCCTCCATGGAGTTCTTAAAGAGACAATTTACATGTCTCAACCACAAGGCTACACTGACCCAACCATGCCACATCATGTTATAAGATGAAGAAAGTAACTTATGGGCTTCGCCAAGCCCCACGAGCCTGGTATGACAAACTTGCCACCAGTCTACTTGACTATGAGTTCTACCTTTCTCAGTCAAATCCTTCACTATTTATATTTCATCAGCAATCTACTACATTTTATCTTCTGCTTTATGTCGATGACATAATCCTTACTGGGAATGACTCTACCATTATCCGCCACTTGATGAATTTCCTTGGCAGTCAATTCAAAATGAAGGAACTTGGTCCTCTATCCCATTTTTTGGGCATCTAGGTTCGGTGAGATTCTATAGGATTCTATCTAGACCAATCTCATTATATCTTTGATATTTTAAAGAGGGCAAATATGGTACGATGCAAACGCATTGGCTCACCAACTTCTACATCAAAATTGGGATTTGGTGATTGCCCTCCCTTGTAGGATATCACCACTTACCGCAGTCTTATTGGCGCACTATGTCACATTGACTAGGCCTGATGTCTCTTTCGCTATTAACCAAGTCTCACAATTTTTACATGCTCCCACGGAGGCTCTTTTTGCAGTTAAACGGATTATCCATTTTCTTAAAGGTACCATTACCATAAGCTTGCATCTTCAGTCTGGGCTGCTTAATCTCCAAGCATACTGTGATGCTGATTGGTTCGAATGCCCTGTTGATCGTCTGTCCACTAGCGGTTATTATGTTTTCCTTGGCTCCAAT
>CM053273.1:69631117-69673617 GCA_028583415.1 Protea cynaroides
TGCTGAGATTTTGAACAATGCATGAGAGACATGAGAGGAAGAAATGCTTCCTGTCTCCACACATATGTTTGGTTTGCAGGATGAACAGGTAATCAGTAAATTAGCTTCTGATACGTGACAATGGCCATTGTACACTTATTATTGTGTACCTGACACCTTGTCTTATGTATAAAGACTTCTGTCATTATCCTGGCTACATATGTTGTCTATATGTTGTTGGTTTCTCTTTTTTTATTTTATTTTTTAAATTGGCATAGTCTGTAGTTTTTTAAGGGGAAAATAGTGGAATTATAAGAGGATATTTACCATTATATTAGGAAGTTTAGAATGGGAAGCAACTTTGCATGAGTTGCTTAACAAACTTAATGAGCATTGGCTGAACCAAAGCCCGAAGCCCCTGTGTTTATTGTCTGGAAATTTGGTCATAATGGTCTCTGTTGGAATTTTCTGTTTAATAATAGGCCAAGCTCAGCCTATCTGTGCAATTATGATGATCACGAAGACAGGCTGGTCTCACCTAGTTCAACTGTAACTGTTGTGGAGTTTCCCTAAACATCAATTCTGTTACATTTTATAGTCGACACAATGTGTAATATGTGCGAAATCATTTACAGTTAGTCATTATACTATTCCCTATGCCATCTGATCCCAAATAAATGTACAATAGGTCATGGTCCAGTCTCAAAACATTTCTCCCAAAAATAAGGGACCCTGTCTTCATTGAACAACCACCAGAATTATATCTAATGATTTCTGTAACAAAAGAAAAGGGAAAATAAACAGAACCGAGCAGAGAGAAACGGAGAAGAATGGGGAGAGAGAGGTGTCGATTTTGCTATGAATGGCAGAATCGAATTGTGTATTTAGCCTCTCCCCTTCACCATCTATTTATAGTGTTGGATTGTTACATCATAAAGGGAGAGGACTGCCACATGCAAACATGACAGAGCAGTCCTACAAGACTAAGGAGACAAGAAAAGAAGTCCTACTAATCTAAATAGATAAGAATTCCACATGACACAATAAGGTGGAGTCCTAATTACATAAAGAGATAAGGAGTAGGAGTCCTAGATAGATAATAAATTAAAAGACAAGATAAGATAAGAGATGGTCTTATCACTAAGTTAGTCAAAGCAGCCAGTTAGATGGCACTAATTCCGATCTATTCAGCTTCAGTTGACATTGAGAGTGGACCCTTGTGTATGGGTCCATTCCCTTATGGTTTGTTTTGTTAACATTGTCTATTCGAGGTCCCTGGGGGCATAATGATGGCATCTGCAGAAAAAGTAAATCAAAGAATTCTGCGATAGTTATCAAGGCATCATCCAGGGGACAAGGCGAGACAACGCCTTACTGATTTCATAGAAGGCATTGGCTAGGCATGCTTTGGATGCCTTGGTTGCCTGGGTGGGTGCTTTATTGATCCCCCCCCCCCCTTTTTATTATGTAAACATGATTCTGTTTCTACCTGCTGTGTTGGGTTGTGTAGGATCGTATCATGTAGGTGAGATGCATGGAACACTTCATGTAAAAAAAATAAAATAAAATAAAAAATCAAAAAGAAGAGGAAGAAGGGGAACACTTGTACTTCATTCCCAACTTAGAATCTCTCAGACACGGTGAACCCTATATGATGGCATTCTAGGACGAGCATTTCTTGATTCCGGTGACTCTTGCAAAGGTAGGTGCTGTTTTTTTCCCCCCTTTCTTCTACTTTTTCTTCCTCCTCTTCTCCTTCTTCTTCTTTGATTCTAGCTCGGTTCTTCATCCTCTTCTTCTTTTCTGGTTTTTGGGGGGATGAATCTTCTTCTCCTCCTCCTCCCCCCATAAAAGTAACTTGGAAGGTATGCTGTGAGGGGCGAAGTAGGCGTTAAAAGCTGAAAAAAAAAAGAGTATCTGAATTCTATTTTATTATGAGTGGTATTACTATTTATTGTTACTTTTGTAACTTTCTGGATTGATGTAGGTGCCTAAGCCCAAGGGTTACAGTGGAGAGGCGCATCTTTGAGGCCGGGGGAACGTCACTCATTCAGGTTGCCTAGGCAGCCGTTCAAGCGGCCCTTCAATGCTTTGGGTCTCTTTGTTGCGTGACAATTATTGTATATGTACATGGGTTTGAGATCTCGTTTTCTGTTTTTGCGGAGAGGAATAATATAAATAAGTACTTTCATTGGTGGAAATCTTGACAATTGATAACTTGACAAGAAGGGGTGGAGGCTCCAGACTTTGTGATCAATGGCTGGAAGATACAAACCATCTATTAATTGATATAGTTATTGTTAAGTTTTATGTTTTTATGTCTTTGGTGCTGTTTAGCACAATATGTAAGATGTCACCATGTGGTGACATCTAGTTTATTTAGTTTTCCTTCTTTGTAGAGTTGGCTAAGCTAGCGGACTCACCTTTCCTTTGTTTTATTTTATATACAAAGTGTGTGTGAGGGGGAAAGTTAGTTCAACAATCTCTCTCCCTTCTCTCGGTTTCTCCACACTCTCTCTCCTTTTTATGATCTCTCTTTCTCTTGTTCTTTCCACTTTGTTGCTTAGTGTATGATCTATTTACCTTGGTTTGGTATTGTTACATGTTATCAGAGCAAAGTTGTTATCAGTGATTACACTCCCATTACTATTTTGGGAGTCCTCCCAGTGTTTCCTTCCCTTGGGATTTTGTTCTTTACTAGTTGCTGTCCCCCATGGTTTGAAGACTCATTCCTGGTTAATGGAAGACTTAACAACCAGGGGAATATGGCTATATTGTAGCTACAACATCGCCAGCCATGGATCATTGATCCTCAGCCTTTCTTCTGGTTTTTCAGGACTTCTTGCTTGAGAAGGAGATTTCAGAAAGAGAGATTTTCTCATCTGATCTTGCTGAAGTTTGGAGCACTCATCCTTATTGATAGGATCTACTACCATACCAAGTTTCAAGCCCAACAACCTAGTACTGCTCTCTGCAATTTTCACAACCGGGTTTTCCCTTGCTAAGATCAATTTTACAGGTTTTTCTCTGGGCTTTTTTTTTGGCTGGTTCCTGTGGCTTCTTTATGGAATCATTCTCTCCTCTACTGAGTACTTCTAGTATCGCTGTGGATACTTCAGCCTATGTGAAGTTAGACAATTATTGAATTACCTTATACTACCTATCAAGATCGAATATTTTCTTTTCTGCGGTAGTATTTTTTTTTCTCTTTTTAAAAAAAAAAATAAAAAAATAAGTAGGGTTGTTCTCTCTTTTTAGATCTGATCTTTATTTCTTTGGCAGGCTTTGAGAGGTTGTCTTCCCCTATTTTTGGGTGTTTTATCAGATTCATTGTTGGGTGTTTTATCAGATTCCTAACTGCTTATGCACTTCAGTTTATCAGATTCAATTAGAATCGATTTTTGCTCTACCTGGGTTTCTCTCTGCAACTTTTTTTGCATTCTCTATTTATAATGAATGATTCCAAGGCTTCTTTTTATTCCGTCCATGTCCAAATTACTTCTATCAACTTGACAGGCTCTTCAAACTACCTGCTCGGGGCACAGGCTGTGAAGGTTTACATCAATGCCAGAGGTAAACTGGTTTATTTGACTACCAATTCTCTTGCTGATACGGATGCTATCTATGCTGCTTGGATGTGTGAGAATGACACTGTTCTAGTATGGCTTCGGAATAGCATGGACCGCTCTATTGCAGCTAATGTGATGTTCCATACCACTGCGAAGGGAGTCTGCACAGACTTGAAAGAGAGCTATTCTCAGGAATAGCTCAGGATACTGACTTGTCTTGCATTTATGATTTATATGAAAGACATTTTATTTATAAACAAGGAGACAAGTCTATTACAGAATTTTATGGCACTCTCAAATGTATTTGGGAAGAACAGATTGTACATCAACCTTTCACCACAGATCTTGCCACTCTGGAGGTTCAATGTGCAGAATTTGAAGTGGCCACCTTCCTTTTTGGTCTCAGTTCTGAGTTGCAGCATATCAAAATCCAATTCGTTGAAGGTGATAAGGTTCGTACGCTCAATGAAGCCTTTTATCTTGTTCAGCGCATCGTCTCACCCACCTTCTCCAAATCTGATGGAGCCTCAACCTAAGACAATTCCGCATTGTTTGGTGGCCGTGAAGGCCACGGTCATGGTGGTTTTGGTAGTGGCCACGTTGTTGGTGGGGTCATGGTCATGGTGGTCGTGGTTATCCTGATCAGCCTAGGCATATCTCCTCTCATTGTGGCAAGCAGAATCTTACATTCTATACAAGTTCGGTGAAGCATAGAAAACCTCCTTAGTAGGGTTCATGGTTACCTCCTTAGTTTGCTGGTACGATCAGTTCTGATGCGAGTGATATTCCTCCACCTATCGCTGCTCCCTCAAGTGCTGCACATCATCATTTGTTACTCTGTATTGGTCAGATGCTCACTCGCCTCCAATAGTTGGACACTCATGCGTCCACATCCTCTGCCACTGCCACTTTAGCCCATATAGGTACTACTGCAGTACTTGCATCAATCTCACTGACCCTTTAGGCCATTGACGCTAGTGCTTCATCTCATATGATTGGTAAAGCCTCAGTGTTCTCCTCATTTTACCCTTCCAATCAACCATCTAATGTGTATCTTGCTGATGGTTCCACCACCAAGATTTTTTGCCAGGATGATGTCACTATCTCCTACATTATCCTTTGTCATTTGTTCTTCATGTTCCCCACCTACCCATGAATTTACTTTCGGTTAGTACCTTAGCCAAAGCTCTTTATTGCTATGTCACCTTTTTTACTACTTCTTGTTGTTTTAGGATCTACAGACAAAGACGATGATTGGTGGAGGACGAGAGAAGGACGGGCTGTATTATCTGGACGACATTCCATCTTCAGGTACTGCACCATCTAATGTGTATCTTGCTGATGGTTCCATCACCAAGATTTTTTGCCAGGATGATGTCACTATCTCCTACATTATCCTTTATCATTTCTTCTTTATGTTCCCCATCTACCCATTTTGCTTTCGGTTAGTACACCTCAGCGAAAGCTCTTTATTGCTGTAACCTTTTTTACTACTTCTTGTGTGTTTTAGGATCTATAGACAAAGACGATGATTGGTAGGAGACATGAGAAGGACGGGCTCTATTACCTGGACGACATTCCATCTTCGGAAACTGCACTTAGTACTACTACTGGTGTTTCTCCTTTACAGTAGAATTATCCACTGGGTCATCTTTACCTGATGCAGCAGTGGCCCATATGATGAGATGGGCATGGATTAGAATCTTTGTTAGATTTAATTTTAATTAGGATTTTTGTAATCTTTTATTTTTGGGAAATTTAGATAGGAAGTTTAGGTAATATTTAATTAAGTAGATTATGGTAGGTATATTATTTACTTGGTTATGGTTTCCATCTTGATTAGGATCTTATTTAGTTACTAGTTTTATTTTATTTAGTTTAGGAAAGTTTTATCTTTTAATAGAACATGTAATCAGTCTTTTAATTTCAAAATTGAAGAAGAAAGAAAAAAATGAAGTGAATATTGTGGTTGTGTGCCTACTGCAAAAGTGAAATGCATGCTCTCTCTCTCTCTCCCCTTCATCTCTGCGATTAGAACCGGCCATCCCCTTTGTTCTGTTCCGTTCTGTTCCCCCTTCTCTCCCTTTCTACTTCTCCTTTCTTCTGAACTTTTCCCTACTTTGGGCGGTAACCCCAGCCCCAACAAAAACCCATCGATCTCTCTCTTCTCTCATCCAATCACTCTCAGATTCTGGTTGGAGCCTTCCCTCCTATAAACGAACCTATTCTCCAAAAGCCTTGACCTGAAAACATTTCCCATAGTGAGATCCAAAAACTGCAACATATTCCTTTCAGTTCTACCACCAGCTTTGAGTTCAAGGAATTTATTCCACTTCATTATTGTTCGTTTGGATCTGTTGCTACCTGATTTACAGAGGGTTATTAATTGCGATCTTCTTCCCCAAATCCCATCTTAAAAGACCTTCATATGAGTGAGATATTTCACTCGAAAATTTTCTGGTTTACCGCCCCTGTTTTGGCTGGAGGTGGAAGACAACCTCAAAGCCACGTTTCTGTTTTGATTGCCTTTTATTCTGGTTTTCCAAGTTTAGCCCTGTCATTTAATCTTAATTCCATTTAAGTCCCAAGGTCTTTGTTTGTCCACTACATCGTATATCATTGCTGAAATTACAAAACTGCCACCACTGGTTGAGTTTTTGATTTAATTACAATTCTGCCATTATCATTATTGTTTCAGTATCTTATTGCTTGGGTGGGCTCACAGCGGATCCAATTAGGGTTTCCAATCCGGATCCCGCATCATCCCCTCTCCAAGTTATAGAAGATGGTACCAAGTTGTAGATCTATTACTACCCTTGAGTGTGAGGCATGCCAATTGGGAAACACCACCGCACATCCTTTCCTCGTGATGTTTCCTTTTTTCTTTAGTCCATTTCCTGGTTTTTCTTACTTTATGACTTTTGTGGACGGTTATTCTCGTACCACTTGGTTATTTTTGTTAAAGGATCGTTCAGAGTTCCATTCTGTTTTCAACAATTTTATTCAGAAATAAAGAATCAATTTGGTTATAGTATTAAAACCTGACTGCACTCAAATTGCTATATCTTCCTTTTGTGTTGCCATTGGTATTATTTACCAACCCAGTTGTTGTTATCGAGGTTTAGGCGATGCCTAGGTGTCCAAGCATTTTTTTAAGAGTTGGGCGATCAAATGCTTTAAGTGTACTTACCAAGGCGGGCGCCTAGGCACTACATGGGACGCCTAGCCGTCCATTTGAGCACCTAGGATGCCAAGTCGGTTTATATGGACAAGTCAGTCACTTTTGGTGCTTTTGCATTTTTTTGGGTTTTTTTTTTTAATAATATCAGTTATTCTTTTCTAACATATCTATTGGCATATGTGTACATGTTATGATAGACTAAGATGCATAGGATCATTTTTTTAAAAGAATAAAAACAGGGAAAACTACGACTTCACTTCATTCATCAACTTGTGCTTGAGTGCTTCTCTTTTTTTTCTTCACCGAATGACCGAAGAACCCTAGGTTGTTCCACTTCTCACCGGCGATGCTTTTTCCAGTCACAATGTCAAGCGGTGCTTTTTCTGGAAATTATTCCGGCAGTTAATGGTAAGTATTTGTTATTTTATTTTATTTTATTTCTTCTTCTTCTTCTTCTTCTTTGTTCTGGCTTTTTTTTCCCCCCTTCTTCATCGAATCTGGTTTCAGACTTGCAGCTGCTCTAATGCTCCTCTTCTTCATCAGTTCTTTTTCTTCTACTGCTTCTTTTTCCAGTTCTGATTTTTTCCCCTTCTTCATCAGTTCTGGTTTCAGACTTTCATATGCTCTTTTTCTTCATTATTTCTTCTTCTTCTTCTGTTCTGATCATATATGTATTGATAATATATGTGATAATGTGAGTATGTGAGTATGTGACGTTGCTGCTGGTTATAATGTTAATAGCATTTCTATTTTTCGTTTGATTGGAATGAAATATCTAGGCTTGATAATCTATATTGATAATTTGATATTTGATAATCTATTCAGGCTTTAATTATATGCTATTATGCTCAGTTTATTGCTGTTAAATTACTTGCTAAATACTTTTGTAAATGCTTTTTGGAAAGTGAATTTGATGTGTTTGTGGTTTTGTGCAGTGTATACTTTATAGTCACTAGTCAGTCATTGATAGTTTGATTGTATATTTGCACAAGGGATGGTAGTGGTTCATCACCTTCTGTTAATGCTCCAAATTCAAGCATTGCGGAGCATGATGCAAGTTAAGATCCAAAAAGGAAGGCCAAATCAGAAGATCCTGGCTGGAAATATGCATTTTGGCCCAACCTTACAGAGAAGAACTTAGTTCGATGCAGTTTATGTGGAAAAGATGTAAAGAGAGGAAATAAAAGGATTAAACAACACTTGTTTGGGGCATATGGAGATGTAGCCAAGTGTTTGAAGACCACTTCAGCAATTTCTAAAGAGATGCAAGAAGCCCTAATGCATAATAAGAAGATGAAGCCAGATGACTTACATGATTCTATTGAAGAGTTAGCTGTATTTGTGAAGGTTGAACCTGAAGGGGACATGGGCTGTATTAGTTTAGGTAGGCCCCCAACTCATTCGTCAGTAGCTTCTACAAGTGTTACAATTACCCCAAGCTCTGGGACATCTACCAAAAGAAATAAAGCTGCCATCCATTTGCGTGTAAGGGGTCCTGTGGATGCTCTTTTGAGGCGTAAACTGTAGATGTGGTTACTGATAAGCAGGCTAAAGGTTCTACTCAGACAACAATTGAGAACCGTTTTAGAGGAGATGCAAAAAGAAAGAATACTTGTTTATACATTGCAAGATGGATTTATGAACGTGGTATCCCGTTTAATGCAGTAAATTGCAGGAGCTTGGAGGAGATGATTGAAGCTATTGGGAATTTTGGCCAAGTACTCGAGTCCCTTACTTATCATGGGGTGAGGGTGCCTCTTTTTTTTAAAAAAAGGTGGATATTCCACTGGCTTTTCAACCAAGCACGATGACCAATTGTGTGAATCAACGGTTCCTCTCGTACTAGGTTGAATTACTATCGCGACAAAGAATGCCTCTTTTAAAGGAAGTAAAGGATGAGACTTGAAGTATGAAGAAACACTATAAAAAAGATTGGAAAATATATGGGTGCACATTGATGTTTGATGGTTGGGATAAAAAAAGAGGATGACATTTGATTAATTTCCTCGTTAACTGTCCAAGTGGCACTTATTTTTCGGGTTTTGTAGATGCTTTTGGTAAGTCACAAGCAAGGTTTGAGTGCCGGTTTCGAGGCTAGTTTCGACCAACCTTGAAACCGAGTTGTGGTCGAAACCTGTCCTGGGTCAACTCAAAACCTTGGTTTTGAGGCCCTAAGTGTTTTTTCCGATTTTTTTTTTGTATCATATTTTGACATTTTTATACCTATTTCCCACATCAATTAAAAAAAAAAAAAAATCCAAAATGATATTATGTGGTGTGGACCTAAGTTTGCTAGTGTACGTTGGGACCTGGGATTGTATCAGAGTTAAGTAGGCATCACTTATCTAGGACTAATACCATCTAAGTAAATGTTTCTTTAATTTTATATTTCATCTACTTAAGATATTATTCATAAATAAATAAACACCCCTATTTGAATCCAATAAAAATAATCTAAAATTCAAATTCTAAAAGGATAAGAAGTCAACTTTCTAGTTCAAGAATAAAATCAGATTTTTGGATGTAGGGGTAATTTTCAACTTCCAAATGCTAGGGGGTTATTAGCATTATTCCCTCCATTAAAATTCTAGTCAGGGGGGTTGGTTTGCGGTGGATGGATGCATAGTCCTTCGGTACATGTTGTTTGCTAAGATATCTTAGCTAGATCCAATAACTGAACATGCTTTCTGTCATCTATATTATTGCTTTATGTTATTACTTTCTCTTTATCATTGTAATGCTGGTACCTTTCGTATGCACACACTTACATTTGTTTGGTCATATTGGCCATGTATATTCTTCAGAGATGTTTTTTGTGATACTATAACTGACCACTTCTTATTCTTCTGCTTCTATGGATGATTTTTGTTTTACTATCCTTATACATTTATATTCAAGGCAATTTGTGTGGAGACTGGAGAGGCCTCTCTACATGGGACCCCTAAGTCTACCATGTGTTAGGATGATGAAGCGATTTTGAAATGACCGATAAAGAAGGGATAGTCTGGATGGGTCACATCTCAAATTCATCTATACCATCTTGTATTGGCATGCATCCCCAGTATGTCTCACTACATGTACCATATTCCCACCAGTGCTGTGCACTCTCCCTTTTCCTAGATTTTTATAAGCGCTTTTGTTTGGGATGAAACTTGACATATAACCAGTGAACCTAAGAGTCTGCCTATGCACAAAATTCGGTCCCCCTCCAATCTACCATGTGGCAAATCTAGGTCCCATTTAATGGGTGCCATCTGCATGACTGGGAAGGGGCCTTTTATATTTATTTATGTGGGAATGGATCCATTTGAGGCCGCTTTTCAGCCAATGAATATTTTTGGGGGAGCTCAAATTTATGGATGTATTCTGCCCCCCCCCGCGACCCTGCAGTAGCGGGAGCCCCATGCACTAGGATGCCCTTTTTTAAATTTATGGATGTGTTGTCCACAATATTATTTGGTCATGGTTCGATTTTCAGTCTAATATGACAATACCGTGTATTAGAATACTGTCACATCCCAATTCTGAACTAACTAGAATGGTGTGATGAACCATCAATAAACCAACGGTTTAACCAGGATCTCCGTTAGGTAGTACCCACCATATCAACCACACACATATTCCATAGTAATAATCAGAGATAATAAACAAATAAGCGGAAGTCTTTATAAATAATGAACTGAGCATCTAACCATGATAAATAATTAATCCAACTGTCTCCAAAACTTAAGATATAAAAGTAATTAACCCATTACATGTTCTAATAATCAAATATAACTAAACTAATAAAAAATACACTGGTTGCACTCGCATGAAGGATCATGCGTATCTTCTACAACTTCTACATCCATGGCCGCAACGTGTCTGTACATCGGCGCATTCACATAATCTTCAACAGTAGGTGCATCATCAACTAAAATATTCGACGTCAAAAGGGTAAGCATACATCACGGTTCAGTGAGCAAACAAAACAATGCAACAAACATATGTATGCATTCAATTAATATATTTGGTCTGATTTTTAAGTTTGCAAAATGCTATAGAAAGGTTTGGTGGCCCCCGCACTTCTATACACAAGTGTGTGAATCCGCCCAATAGATCAAACACCTTTGCCGTCCCACATGCACCCACCATGGAATAGAGATAGAGCTAAAGTGTCTGGATCAAACACCGCCAACACTTCCCCTGATGCCCTACCCATACCAACACGTAAGCCCTTATTGGCGAGGGCTTGCAAACTGGACTCGCAACTAACCAATCCTAAATATCATCCAGTGTATCCAAGGCCTCACCTAGCATCCCTCAATACGTCCATAGAGATAGAGCTAAGGCCCCCCGACAGAGTCAGAGACTACACGGTCTGAGACCACCTCCCCTGATGCCCTACGACGTAATAGTTCTGCTAAGGTAATGGCGATACGACGATGTTAATGGGCAGGACTTGAGTAGAGATAGAGCTAGAGTCTGGTGACCAGGTTAAATACCACCATGCCACGTCCTCCCCTTGATGCTCCACTCTCATCAAGCACACTAACCACACATACATAATCACATGCCTATTCCTAGCATCATCATCATCATCATATTATAAATAGAGATAAATAAATATGCATGAGCAGTAATATCATGAATATTGGATGACATGTGAGATGCAAACTATAAGCATACAAGCATAGAATCAATCATGGCATTGGACTCAATAAGTAAAACAGCTTGTTATTAGCCAATTAGTTTAGGTCTTGTTTCCTCACCTGTTAGCAAAACTCGATCTCCTTCCAAGCCTTGTAATTCTCTTTGAATCGATTTAATAACCTAAAAGTTATATGAATTTAAGTTAGGGTTCATATGTAACATGTTACAGTAGTCGAAAATCGAAACAGAGCACTGATAGGTGTCTGATTGGTCATATGGTCTCATACTGTGTCGACTTTACTGCGTATGGTCGATACCCTATGGTCACACCATATTCGACCGTACCTGTAACAATATGGTTTCTGAATTCTTCCCGAATGCCTATGGTCGATACTTTGATCATGCTGGTCATGCTATGGTCAACCGTAGTTGTGACCTTAAGATTTCTGGTCATAAACTACATTCAATTCGAGTTCTTCTTGGGTCAACTCCTCAGCTTTTCTCTTGGGTTCATACTAAGGTTATCTTATGGTCACCATTAGTAGTTTCTCATCAACCATTATCACCAAACTCATCCCTCATGATTAGCCTTGGGATTTATTCAAAGAATCACATGGATCATAATAGGTTGACATCTCCAATCCCCCATAGATGCCTTATTCCATAGAATTTACATCTTCAGAGATTAGGTTCATACCTTTGCCTATGGTAGACAGCTAAAATCTTCTCAGCAAAACCTTCTCCTTAATCTTCTCTTCTTTTCGTTCTCTTTCGTTCTCTTTCTCTTCCTTTAGGGTTTACTAACATTCTAAAAGAGTGAAAAAGGTTGAGGGACGTCCTTTATATAGAGAAAAATTCTCCATATAGAGTTCTCCAACATTAGGAAAGAAATCCCCCTTGAATTAGGAAAGTTTCCAACTTGGAGTATGATCTGGGGTCTCACGGTCGATGGCCTACGGTCGCAGAATCGGTCAACCATAGGGTTGAAAACATCGACCGTAGGGTCCTGGATCAGTGACCTTTGTTTCCTACCTTATGGTCGACTATATCTACCCAGGTATTCGACCATACACATACTTTTGAACATTTTAACTCGATTCATACCTAGTTTTGTGATCCATCTTCACACGATCGGTCCACTTGATCCAGCAATGATTGGAAGACCTGGCACGACACGGTTAGATCAAGATAGTGGAGTGCGGGTCTTACAAATACTACTATGAAAATTTTGTGAAATAATCAACTCTAAAAAAAGGACAGTGACTATCAAGAAAACAAGGGAAGGAACTATCGAGAAAACAAGGGAAAACCCTAAGAGCTCATAGCATGGCCCATACTGTTGAGACGTGCCATCCAATTTGACACGTGCCCTATCAAGGGGATTTCCAATCTATCAAATGTAAAAAATGACCAAATTGTGGCAAACATTGGTGCTTCGCCATGAAGGAGTCCTTGCAGTGCCTCACCCGGCAAGCTTTTCCCTTTATTTATCTGTTTCCCTTGACTTAATTGTTTCTGTCAATTGGAGAACTTTGGAAAATTAATTACTGTCAATTTATTGGTCTGCTATCATGCTTTTCCTGGGTGTGATGGAATGGTGAGAAGGCAATGGCAAAACATGCAAACAAGAACTGGTAACTCATAGTCAAATAGAGAAGTGAGGTAATGAGGGATGGAGAAAAGGGAAAAATGAGAATACAGTTTCTATCCTTTCTTAACAGGTCCGCTCTGGTCAATTGTTGAGTCTGCCTGCTAAAACTCAACTGTCAACTCAGCCTTAACCCAAGTAAATTGGGTCAGCTACAATGGATCTTTTTTCTCCAATCAGTTCTATTCAAAGCCATACTTGTTACTAGTCCTACGTTATGCATCTCTGATGTACTGGTGGGCCCACAAGCTGAGATGGATGTAGATTGGGGTTTATTTTATTTTGGATTTCCTTATAATCTTTTATTTTAGGAAAGTTAAGATTAGTAATAGCTTTTATTTAATTTCTTTTTCCAGTGTAAGTAGGATTTTTTTTCCCATTTGATTAGGATTTTGCTTTTTGCTTAGATTCTATTTTCAGTATTAAGTCTTAGATTAGGAGTCTACTTTCTTTTTCGATACATATGAGATGTATCCAATGAATTATACATAATTGAGAATGGAATGAAAAGAATTGGTTTGGCTATTTACGTGTGGCTGTGGTTGTTTTTCTTCTCTCCTCCCTTCTTTTCTTCCCGGTAAGCTCTCTCTCTTCCTTTCCTACAAACCAGGATCTTCTTCTCTCAGGTCACCTTCTTCCTTAGTTATTCTTCTTGTCCTTCCTCTTCTCTCTTCTTCTTATTCTTAATTCTGTTCTCTTCTCTTCCTCCCTGAATCTTCCTTTTAACTTCTTCCATTTATTCTCTCCTTTCCTTTTCTTTTTTTTTTCTGCAATACTTTTTTCGTGTTAGTGGTACTAGCTGTCCTATTGTTTTAAATCGAACTCATTGGGACCTGGACGATGGGACCTGAAATTCTAGGTATTGGCTTTACAAACCTGGGCGACATACACCCTAGGGGCTCAGACCCAATTGATTGTCCTGCTGTGAGGACCACATCTGAAACCAAATCTAGTTTTGAGTTCTTTGTCAGGAACAGTTGCAGCAGTCTTGTTTCTTGGATATCTGTTTGATTAGGTCTGTTTATTGCTTGCAATCAATAGATATAGGGGTTAATAACCATTGCCCAAAATTTGGTATCGATTGTGTTAAAATAGAGATCGCTAGCAATCAATTTCTCAGTCAGTCTCATAAACTCACAGTCGAATAATCTATGATGGAAAGACATTTGGATGTCTTTCGTACAGGTGGAAATTTTTTAATCTTAGAGGTTGAGTTCTTTTAATTTGATATTTCTTTTCCTGTTTTCACTTTTCATCTACCAACCTTCTAATTTTTTTTTCCCTAAAATTTGCAGGTTGGAACTATCATCCTTCTGGCATTGACGGGATTGCTGGTTTTTATGCTTTTTTTTCTGGCAGCAACTATCAATGCAGTTATTATCTCCGCTCTCATGTCTATAGCAGCTGCAGGAGGCTTCTTAGCTATTTTCTTTGCCTGTGTGATGGCAATTTACATCGGAGCACTATCTGTGGCTGCTTTTGCAATTTCCACTGCAACAGTTTTAACAATCATAGCTGTTGTGATTGTGACAGGTTCCTTCTAATTTACATGTTCTGCCTATTTGTCTTGTACACATTCAATACAGTCTTTTGCTAAGATAACTAAGATTGTGGTTTTATTGGAACATAGATATTGTTTGCTGCCATTTGGTAAGGCCAATGCCCATACAACAGCAACGTCTTATCCCAACAAAATGGGGTCAGCTACATGGATTCTTGCCCCCCAATCAGCTCTATTCGATGTTATACTTGAAAAAAGGCCTTGGCTATACATGTCTTTCCTAGCCACCTCCCCAAGAGTCATCTTAGGTCTCTGCCACTAGCTGTTTTAGATCATTGATCTGAATTAAATCACTCCTTTTTATGGAACATCTAAAGGCCTCCGTTGAATATGCCATATCATCTCAATTATATTTCTCGTAGCTTATCATTTATTGGCACTACTCCCAAGTTAGCTCTGATATGATCATTCCTTACCTTATTCTTTTTGGTTTTGCCACACATCTGTCTTGACTTCCTCATCTCAGCTATACTAAGTTTATCTATATGATGCTTTTTAACCGCCTAATATTCAGCTACGTACATCATTGCCGATCGAATGACTATCCTATAAAATTTTCATCTAAGTTTCAAAGGAATACACCTATCACACAACACTCTAGACACTCCTCTCCACTTCAGCCATCCTATTTCAATGCTTTGTGAAACATCATCTTCTATATCAGCTTCTTTAGTTATTATTGAACCTAGATACCTAAAAGAATCATTTTGCAGTATCTTCCTCTCATAAATATTCACCACTTCATTATCCATTCTTGTAACTAAAATCACACGCCATATACTTCATATTTGTTCTACTTATCTTAAAACCTTTTTGATTCCAATTTTGATCTCCATAACTCCAACTTGGTTTTAATCCCTATTTTTGTCTTGTCCTCCAAAATAATATCATCAACAAAAGTCATACACCAAGGAACTTCATCTTGAATATCTCTGGTTAATCATCCATAATAAGGGCATATAGATAAGAGCTTAAAGCTGATCCTTGATGTAACGAAATTGTAATTGGGAATTCACTACCTTGACCCCCTCACAGTTCTCACACTAGTCACCACATTATAATACATATTTTTGACTATGTCCACATGTTTGCCTGAAATGCTTTTCTTCTCTAGTACTTTCTAGATTAACTCTTTGGAGACTTTGTTATAAGCTTTTTCTAGTTCAATAAAGTGGTAACCAAAAATTTATCTATTTGGGTAATCATAACCTATAATATTCTTTTGGCATTTTGTAGGATCTCTTGAAATTCTTCTTTCTGATGAATAACAAAAGAATTTTCCATTAATATAATCAAAGGTACCTTGTGAACATTATAGGGAAAATTCCAAAGATGGTTTGTTACAAATAATCCAATTATTGCTGCTGCAGTAGCTGTAGTGGGCCATACTTTCAAGTTTGTTTACTGGGTCATTTATTCACTTTAAACAGACAATGACTGGATAGTTCTGTGACAACAACCATCCAGACATTCAAATTTGGTTCCTGGGCCATTTATTCACCTTAAACAATCGAAAGACGGACCAGCTTTGTGACCATGACAACTTAATCGCAGTAAAGCTGCTTTTGGCTAATTGTACAACCTATAGAATGTATTGTTGCATGGACATAGACGTAGGAATTGGAATCCGATGCATGTTTGGGAGTCTGACTCAGTAAAGATGGATTTGAGGTATCCCAAAAAAAAAAAAATAATAATAATAAAATAAAATTAAATAAAGCAAAAAGAGATGGATTTGGGGGCTCATCCAGGAGTACAAGTACAATGTTTTGATATATTTTCTGATCATATTATTCATGTACCTTTAAGGAAAGGCATTGTAAATGATCATATTACGTGGAGACTTTCTATAGTAGAATATGTAGTCCAAAGAGTATGCTAGATGTTCGCTTATACTAAAGAAACAAAAACAGAAAGAAAAATATAGAAATTATACTAGTTTGATTTGTTTGATATTTGTTAATGTAGTTATGTTTGTGGACCGAATAATTCAGTTTTAGTATTTTGTACAGGTTGGATTGGATTCTTCTGGGTTGTCTGGTTGGCAACAATGAAAAGTATGCGCCTTGCCAAACAATCATTGAGCATGACCAGTTCAGCAGTATCGGCATATTCTTCTTCTCGACGAGCTCACCACCACCATGAAGCAGATAAGGTTGACTGAAGGACAATTGGAGCTAGAATTGTACGTATTTTCGTCTTATATGCCTCGAATCTCATGATGATAGTGAGGTGTAGCTCTCTTGTTGCATGTTAGCCTCTTGTTTATGTATATGTATTGTTATATATAGTGAGGCAATTGACTTCCTACTTTGAGACCCTGTGAGCCAAAGAAACTGTTGTGGTAATATCATCTGTGTAGTTTGCATTGCAATTCCATTTGTTGTATAGAACAAGGTTTAAAATCTCGGGTTTCGGAGGAGTCTCGGCCTCCTCCGAAACCGAGATCTCGGCGAGATCCCGCCGATCTCGCCGAGACAGTGTATTTTCCGAGACAGCTTAAAAAGGCTGTCTCCGTGGCCAAAATGTATTTTTTAGGTCTCAAACTTCAAGGGAACCTCATTTTTACATACATAAACACATTTAGAGTATAAAATTGTAAAATTAATGACTCTTTGTGGTTGTTTGGGTTTACACCCATGTTTTGTGATCAACGCCGAAGTCTGTTATAAATTTAGGTTAATATTAGCTATTATTTTCAATCAAATATGGCAAATGAGACAATAACATAATGCATTAGGGGAAAGAGAAACAAAATAACACTTCATTATAAATCATTACATCATAGTTCAAATATTCAATATTGAATGATCCCATAGTTCCCCTGTGCCCATAGTCCACAATTCCACAATCCTCATCCAGATACAATGTCTAGTAGTAGAGTGTCGTGGATGATCCATCCTACTATCATCATATATCTGGGAAAGTTGTCGACGCAAATTGTCTTCCAATTGAGCAACATAATCTTCCCATGACATTCTTGATGCAAAGTAGTTCTGGTAGTCTTGCACATGATTCATAAATATAACATCAGTAGCTGTCCGAAGGATACCTTTCTTTGGGAAGAATGGAAACTTCTGAAGTAGTACTCTGGTGCGTAGACTCTTGTGGAAGTAATCGATGGAACGGAATAGAAGTTGGTTGACCACTCCGGGGTTACAAGAATCCCCGTGCTGAAGCACCACCCGTTGCAAGTTAAAAGTCCAAACAAAGAAAGAATGGAGGAAGAAATGAAAAAACCATGAAAAAACTAAGAAAAAAGAGGAAGGAGCAATCTCCACCGAGAACAGCCTCTCTTTTATAAAAGAGAAAAAAAGAAGAAGCAAAAAGCATGTTCTCGCCGAGATCTCGGCGAGTTCTCGCGAGAATTAGCGAGATTAACCAAGAATAACCGAGATCTCGCCGATCTCGGCGAGAACATGTAAATGCCGAGACGAAAAGGGTTATCCACCATATTTTCGTCTCGGTTAGTAGCGAAATTGGCGAAATCGGCGAGATCTCGAGATCTCGCCGAGATTTTATTCCATGGTATAGAAGTTCTAGTTCCATAGACCTTTGATGAGAATGTTAGTATTGCTGGGTGTTAACAAATCTACATATCACATAGTGAGACTCGTATAATCCTAAAATTCTCCAGATGTTTACTCCTCTGTCCCTTCCTAGTACTCTTGATTCTTTAGTCAATGAACTTTGCATTCAGTGCGACGAATGGTCTAAGGCTCCAACCTCTTTCCACTTACCACACCGATTAAACAAACACATGCTAAATCTCAATCTCATAGCATTATAATAAATATGCATGAATAATAAGTTACAAATATTGGATGACATGTTAAATGCACAGTACAACAAACAACATGCAAGGTTCATTGATTAATTAACCAGTTAATTTGGGGTTCTATCCCTCACCTGTTGAGTGATGTTAGACATTTTCTGAGCTACAGAGACCAGCCTTGCTTGCTTATGAGTCCTACATAAACAATAATATTAAATTAGGTTTAATTCTTGTATTTTGTTCTTCTTCGGATTCACTGGCTGGAGTGGGATAAGTCCCTTTCGGACATTGTCTGGTGGCACTGTCTGGTCTAAGAGTAGCCATGCCGGACACTCCCACTGGACAACTTTCAGGGGCTTCCCGAATATGACCGGTGGCGTCACCAGTGGTACTCTGTGTCCCACCGGTCAACTCATCTGTGTCACCATAAGTCCCATCGGAGAACACACCAGACATTGTCCAGGTTGTTTCTCTGTTTGTCTTTTCTTCAGAGTCGATCCCTTGATTCATTCTAGGGTTCATCCTACGTTGTTTTATGGTCAGAAACACGTTAGGGTTAGGTCTTCTATTGTACCCTAGTTTATCACGTCTTGTTAATGGATCCTTGTGAACCATTCAAAAAATACGATCCTTAATGTATTGGGATCAGTCAATAGTCGTTGACGGCTGTGATCCCAATCTCCTGTACATCCTAACCTATCTCCAGTGATTAGGAGCTTATCATTGGTTTCTTGATAATGTTGATGGAAACCGACGGGAAATTCTTGCTCGAGAGACTATCCCTCTACTGCTCAGCCTCCTTTCTTCTTCACAGCTCCTCTCTCAGTTTTCTTTCTCAACTCTAGGGTTTTGGATGATCAAGAATGAAAGAGAATGGAAAGGTAAGGCTTTTATATAGGGAAAGTGTCCTTATAAGGTTAGACCTCTCGTATGGGAAAGGTTCCATGCAAGAGTTGGGAAGTGGGTCTACCAAATTCCATTCTCAGATTGGAATTTGGGTAGTCCGGTGGCACTGTCCAGTGGCAGTGCCCGATGACCGGATAAGCTCAACCAGTCAAACCGGACAAACTATAAAGTGGATAGTTTTTGTACCTCGACTCGTGGCTTTGTCATTCGGCTATTTCGTCTGACCCGGTTATGATGGGAAGACCTATCACAACACGATAACCCATGTTAGACCAGGTTCATGGAGTGCGGGTCTTACCTAAGTGCCACAAGAGACACCAAGGGGAATGCAGGATGGGTACCGGTGCGTGTTATTGCTATAGTGAGATGGGTCATAGGGCCAAGGAGTGTTCTTTACCTTACCAAGGTAAAGCTGGTCAGCTAGGGAAAAAGAAAGATCAACCTAAAGGACAAGCTGGACAGTGGCAGAAAGGACAGGTGAGGATTTATGCAGTGATAGCTCACGAAGTGAAGGGAGGCCCCAATGTGGTGGCAGGTAAACTCTAAGCTTTCATAAGCTGATTTATTCTAAGCACCAAAGTTCGTTAAATTAAATGATTGATTGCGTTGCTGATTGCTAACTAGGTGTATATATATATATATATATTTCAGGCTCTGTATCATTACAGGGAAAGCCTGCTTTTGCACTATTTGACTCAGGTGCAACTCCCTCGTTTGTCAAGAAGCTTGGGTTCAAATCTGATCGGTTGGACACTTGACTTAGAGTGTCATCACCCTTTGGAAGGTCCTTGACATCAAGCAAGATATGCAAAAATTGTGGGTTAGTGATTGAAGGGAAGACCTTAGTAGCAGATCTGATTTTACTAAAGATGAGGGACTTTAGTGTGATATTGGGCATGGATTGGTTATATCCACTCATCATGCCAACATCTCTTGTTTTGAGAAGGAGGTGATTTTTAAGCCTCAGGGGGGAGCAGGATTCAAATACTCTGCAGTAAGGGGTAGGATTATAGCCACAGTACCACTCATCACAGCCATCAAGGCTAAAAAACTTATGTCTCGTGGCTGCCAAGGATTCTTAGCTGCTCTAGTAGATACCTCCAAGGAGAATGGCAATCTTGAGGATATAAAAGTTGTTAGAGAGTTTTCTGAAGTGTTTCCAAGTGATCTAACATAATTATCACTAGACCGAGAATAGAGTTAACCATTGAGTTAATACCTGGTACAGCTCTAGTCTCAAAGGCACCCTATAGAATGACACCATTTGAGCTTAAGGAACTCAAGGACCAACTTCAAGAATTACTTACTAGACAAGGGGTTTATTAGGCCCAGTTTGTCTCCATGGGGAGCACCTGTGCTTTTGATGCGGGATCCGGGTTGAGAAAACCCTAATTAGATCCGCTAGTAGGCCCACCCAAATAATAAACAAGCTTGATTCAATGAACAATGGCAGAACTGTAAATAAGTCCAAAACTCAACCAGTAATGGCAATTTTGTAATTAATCAGAAATTTGAAATAACTCTAAAGAACCAAATAGAGCTTTAGGACATACTTGTAAATAAGGCTAAATGGATGAGGGCAAAACTGGAAAAAAGGTAATAAAATATTAAACCAAAGAAAAGGTCATCTTCTTCTTTGAAAACTCCACGACAGAAACTGAAAACGACAACCAGATTTGGGGAAAATTGATAGAAGTCTCAGATTTGATCTTCAATCGAACTGAAACTTCAAGGTAAGCTTCGTAATCCTCTTGTCAATCGATTCCCACCAATTTTGGTTCCAAACAACAAGGAATAAGGGAGCATTGAAGGTCTGAAACTAGGTTTGGCGGTAGGAGAAAGAAGAGGTGAGTTGCAGATTTTGAATCTCACCAGAGATGGGCTTATGGGAGATGATATTCAAGGGCTTGGGTCGTTTATGGGAGATGAACTCACACCCAAGATTGCAGGGGAAGAGGGACAGGTATGAGGGAGAACAAAGGATTTCAGTGGGGCTTGAACTGCCGCCCAAAACAGAGGAGGGTTTAGCAAGAGAGAAGAACAGACCACGGGACAGGTCAGTTCAGTTTTGCAAGGACGAAGGAGAAAGAGAAAGGGGAGAGAGAGCACTCACTTCCAGCCCGTAGGCACACCACAATATTCCAATCAAATCTTCTTTCTATTCAATTCTTCAAATTCTGAAAATAAAACCTAATACATGTTATATTTAAAGGTAGAACTTTCCTAAACTAATTTGAAGTAAACTTAGAAAGTAAATAACTTCTTTATGAAATCAAATCTAATCCCTATGGCATAAAATAGAAATAGTAAATAAGGAAACCTATAAATTAAATCTTCCTAATTTAATTAATCATCTACCAACCCTTTCCAGACCAAAAGGTTGGTTTGAGTTTGAGCCGGTTCATGTTTGGCTTGGGTAGCCAAATTGGCTCGTGTCGATCCATCCATGACACTGCTACTGCATCAGCTTTTTGTTAAGAAGAAAGATGGGACCTTGAGGTTATGCATTGACTACAGAGAATTGAACAAGGTTACCATCAAGAATAAGTACCTGTTGCCTCGCATTGATGATTTGTTTGATCAACTCCTAGGGTCAGCAGTGTTCTCCAAGATTGATCTAAGATCTGGTTATCACCAACTGAAGGTGAAGGAAAGTGATAAACTGAAAATAGCATTTAGAATTTGATATGGGCACTACAAGTTTGTGGTCATACCATTCGGGTTGACCAATGCACTTGCAGCCTTCATGGACCTTATGAACAGAGTGTTCCATTATTACTTGAATCAGTTGTCATTATTTTCATCGATGACATCTTGATATATTTGAAGGATGGACCCAGTCATGCACAACATCTCAGACAAGTACTACAGAGATTGAAGGACAAGCGGCTGTATGCAAAATTCTCAAAATGTGAATTTTGGCTAGATAGGGTGGTATTTCTGGGTCATGTAGTTACTGTAGAGAGGATATCTGTAGACCCAGGGAAGATTAGTGCTATTATGGATTGGCCTAGACCTGCAAGTGTGACTGAAATAAGAAAGCCTCTTTCTAGGTTATAATGGTTTTATCATTTCTTTGTCCCTACTGTCTGGCTTCCAAGCTGTTTTGGTTCACACTCCAGTAGGGTTTCATTGTAATCTATTTTATTTTAATTTACTAAGAAAAAAGATTTCTAGCAAAAAAAAAAAAAAAAAAAAAGGAAATAAGAAGCCTCTTGGGTCTAGCTGGTTACTACAAAAGATTCATAGAAATTTTTTCCAGAATAGCATCACCACTCACCAAATTGACTAGGAAAGATGAAAATTTTCTATAGAATGATGAATGTGAGAAAAGCTTCCAATAACTAAAGCAAAGGTTAGTTACAGCTCCAGTGCTCACTCTTCCTACAAACATAGGAGTGATGATAATTTATAGTGATGCATCCTAGAAGGGACTTGGTTATGTCCTTATGCAAAATGGAAAAGTGATAGCATATGCTTCTAGGCAACTGAAGAGCTATGAAATGAACTACTCCATCCATGATTTGGAGCTAGCAGTAGTAGTTTTTGCATTAAAGATCTGGAGGCATTATCTTTATGGGGAAAAGTGTGAGATATTCACAGACCACAAAAGTTTGAAATATTTCTTCACACAAAAAGATCTAAAATATGACACAAAGAATATAGTTGGAGCTTATCAAGGACTATGAGTGCACTATCAACTACCACCCAGGAAAAGCTAATGTGGTAATTGGTGCTTTGAGTAGGAAAAGCATGGACAACGTGGTGAATGTTTTAACTTGTCAACCACATGTCGTAGAGGATGCAATGAAATTAGATTTAGAAGCTGTTTTTGGCGACACAACTAGTGTTTTGGCAGCACTGACTATCCAACCATCCATTTTTGAGGAAGTTAAAGCAGCCCAAACATTAAATGAATATCTACAAAAAGACAAGAAAGTAGTACAGGCTAAAGAAAGAGAAGATTTCACAATTTGTGAAGATGGAATGGTGTTGTATAAAGGGAGGTTATGTGTACCTAATTCACATGAATTAAGGCAAAGGGTGATGACTGTAGCACACTCTACATCTTATGCTATTCACCCAAGAAGCACCAAAATGTATCACAATTTGAAGGATCACTTTTGGTGGAATGACATGAAAAGACACATTGCTGATTTTGTGAGAAGACGTTTGCCATGTTAGGAAATTAAGACTGAACACCAAAAACCGTCTGGTTTATTACTGCCTCTACCTGTGCTAGAATGGAAATGGGAGCAAATTACTATGGATTTTGTCACCAACTTACCAAGGACACCTAGTGGATACGATGCAATATGGGTGGTGGTGGATAGATTTACTAAATCAGCCCATTTCCTAATATTGAAGATGACATTCACACCTAAGAGACTAGCTAGGATTTACATTGAAGAGATAGTTAGGCTACGCGGAGTTCTAGTCTCCATAGTATCTGATAGAGATGCAAGGTTCACATCCCATTTCTCGATAGGATTACAAGCAGCTTTTGGCACAAAGCTCAACCTCAGCACTGCTTTCCACCCACAGACTGATGGACAATCTGAAAGAACTATCCAGGTCTTGGAAGATATGTTAAGGGCTTGTTTTCAAGACTTTAAAGGTAGTTGGGATAATTATGTGAAGTTGATAGAATTCGCTTACAACAACAGTTATCAAACATCTATTGGGATGGCACCATATGAAGCCTTGCATAAAAGGAAATGTAGATCACCAATTTGTTGGTTCAAAGTGGGTGAAAGACAACTCATGGGACCAAGCTTAGTGCAACAAACTTCAGAGCAAATAGAAATGATCAAAAAAAGGATTCAAGCTGCTCAAATTAGGCAAAAGAGCTATGTAGACTGTAGAAGAAAAGATTTGGAGTTCGCTGTGGGCGACAAAAGTCTTTTTTAAGATCTCTCCCATAAAGCATCATATGAGGTTTGGTAAGAAAAGAAAACTTACACCTAGGTATTTGGACTGTTCGAGGTGCTAGCCAAGGTGGGAGCTGTTGCTTATAGAGTTGCTCTACCTCCCGCCTTATCAAGTATTCAAAATGTCTTCCATGTAACCACATTGAAGAAATACATGAGAGAGTCCTACTCATGTGTAGCATTATGAACCTTTGGAATTGAAAGAGGACCTATCATTTGAAGAAGCTCCTATCCGGATCGTTGATAGAAAAGAGCACAAGTTAAGAAACATGGTGGTCTCTTTTGTCATGGTGCAATGGAAAAATCTTACGGAAGAAGAAGCTACTTGGGAGCGAGAGGAGGAGATGCGCACTCGCTATCCTCATTTGTTAGAAACTCAAGGTGTAATCAATTACGAGGACGAAATTATTTTAAGGGGAAGGATTGTGACACCCCAGGTTGTTTACTGTAACTATTGACTTACCTGGGCCATGTTGTGATAGGTGGAGAAGAGTAATAGGAGATGTAAGGGCACTTCAGTAATTTCCTTCACACTTTATAAAGGGTAAATGATCTTTCTATGCACTCTAAATAATGGAAAATTTCTTTGTCCCTAGGATTGAGAAGTTATAAAGGGCAGGTTTTATCATATATAATGTGTATGTATTGGATGAAATGAAAATAATTAATTAATTGATGATGGTGTGTAATGAGTTTTTTGTATATTTATATTTACAAGTTTATTGGTTAAAAACTTAGCCCATTATCATCATATAGACTAGGAATTTATTTTTAATATCCTAGAGTGTTAAAACCTCAAGATCATGAGATCAAGTCTCATGAGGAGTATAATTTTGGGGTTTATATTTTTATAATTTTATATAGTATATATTTCTGGGATCCACCATAAGTGGTTGATCACTATTGGTGGAGAACACTTTAAGTTAAAGTTTTTTAAATTCAATGGGTTCTTGTAAATAGAGAAGTAGATGAAGGGCAATCTTGGTCCCTAAATAAAAAAGGTACCAAGACTTTAAAATTTTGCCTTAATGCATGATCATGTAAGGGCATCTTAGAAGGGTTTTTTAGGGATATCATATATTTTTGGAATCCCTATAGGCATGGGCATCAATCCCATGCAATGGATACATAGTAGGGGTAATGTAAGAATTTCACTAAATAGGAAACATGGAGAATTAGATAAAATGAAATAATTATAAATAGGAAAAAGAAAATTTGGTTAAGCTCTTTGGTTGAGTTGAAGCCGTATGAGAAGGGAGGAAGAGTTTCATTTGGACTTAGGAATGGAAGTTTTCAGTTCTTAAGAGTTTCGATGTCAATGGTAGTTGAGTGATTGCTTGAAGTGAAAAAAAAAAAAATTCTGAGTTGGGGGTGCTGGAGCTCAAAGACCGAGAATTGTAGAAGCGCTGAAATCATTTTGGGAAAGACTTTGAAGAAAAAAAAGTTTCCAGCTTGAGGAAACTTTGGGTGATCAATCAATGCACTCTTGAGGTAAGTTTCCAGCACCCTTGTGATGAGAATTAGTAGGTTTGCATGTTAATTTCGTACTATGCGTAAGTGAATTCAGACCTGATAATGGTTTTCAGGAGGAAGAAGATGATGAACAGTAAACATGTTCACCATATTCTTCTTGCTTGATTATGGTTTATATAGCTAATGCATGAATTTAATTCTAGGGGATAGCTGAAAGATCATCCTAATTTATGTTATTGGCGTTATCATTGACCAATCTAGGGTTCTTGAACATTTTAAGGTACTATGTTTGCTGGGATATTCAAGAAAGTGATGTTTACCTTTGCTGAAATTTTATTTCATTAAAATTGTTAAGATTTTGCTATGGCTTGGTAGAATGGTTGTAGTAGGGGTTTAAAATTGGTTGGGATGTGTTAGGAAGTGTTTAAAGGTGAGTTTGGAAGGTTGCAGGGGGTTGGCAAAGGAGTCAAACCCAGGCGAACCAGATGCTCAAAAGGGGCTCATGGGGCTGGGCGGTCAACCAGCTTCATTTTGTTAACCGCCCAGCCACAAGTCAGTGACAGCCCCTGGCTTTTGGGGCTTTTCGATTTGTTTTTTCCTAGGGTTTCTTCCCCAGGGCCTCAATAAAGTTTATGGGGATATTTGTGGGGTGATTTTGGGGTGTTTTCCCTATGGTTTTAATTCTTTAATGCCACTATAAGATTCTTTTACGTTGGAATAGTGTTGGTGAATTAAAGACCTACCTTGCAAGTGAGGTTGTAATGGAAGACTGTATGGGCAGTTTTGAAATCAGAAGTAAAATTTATTTCATTAGGTTATTTTAGGGGTGAGAGTTTGAAGGGCTGAATGCTTCATTAGTTGAAGAGAGATGATGAATATTGACCTTAATGTTTTATCCTTGCTTCTAGGGAAGGATACTCATTTGAGCTGATTTTGGGATAACATATCAATTCAGTTCACAAAGGGATACCTAGTACTATCAAGTAAGGATACTATATATATATATATATATATATATATATATATATATATATATATATATATATATGTTCAGTCCATCTGAAGCTGGTTTTAAATCAAAATTATCTCCATTGTAGGTTTGAGTTCTAGATATTGCAGTGTTTTCTATTCCAGTCTTTCTGGCCTTTGGATACAATGTGTGTGTTTAATCCCTTGTTGTAGGCTGTAAATATTTAATGCATCTAAGAATGGAAATAAAAGTGTTTGTATTGCTTTAATCATCGTTTTGAATGGAAAAGGACTATTCTTATTGAGGTAAAAACAAGTGGAATTAAGCTTATCTGTTATGTAATGACATGTGGAATGCATTGAATGAGAACAGTTTTTATATGATTAGCCCATGGTGGTTGTCTTAACGTTATTTTGAAATGTTTGTTGTAGAGGAAATGAATTATTGTGGATGGATAGATGCTTAAAGTTAATTCTTGGACTGCTGTATGGTTGTGGACAGCAAATAGTAGTAAGTAATAACTTACAAAGGTCATGATATAAGAACTTGAAAGTGTTTTTATATTGCTAGAATTCACATGAGGAAGAGAGTGTTTAAATTTTTTTTAAAAAAAATTTTTTTATAAATTTTTAAAGACAAGGAGGATAATTAAAATGGTAAAGGAAAGGGAAAAAAAAAAAAGGAAATGGGAGAAAAAATTGTTTTATTTTTTTTTTTTAAAAAAAAAATTTGGGGAAGAAAAAAAGAGAAAGAAAAAAAAGGGGGGGGAAAAAAAGGATATGTTAAATTTATAGAGACTGCTATGAGACTAATATGAGTTCAAGTACAAAGACAAGATATAGTAACCTGAGAGGGGTGAATTTCGGTGAGTCTAAGTACAATGACAAGATACTGTAAGAGGGGTGAATTCTGGTGAGTCTAAGTACAAAGACAAGATAGTAACCTAAGAGGGGTGAATTTCTGTGAGTCTAAGTACAATGACAAGATACGGACCCAAGAGGGGTGAATTCTGTTGAGTCTAAGTATAAAGACAAGATACGGTAACCCAAGAAGGGTGAATTCCAGTGAGTCTAGGTACGAAGACAAGATACGATGACCCAAGAAGGGTGAATTCCAATGAGTCTAGGTACGAAGACAAGATACGATGACCCAAGAGGGGTGAATTCCAGTGAGTCTAGGTACATACCCCACAGATAGCAGTTTTTGGATATCAAACGGACCCCCCGGGGGGGGGTTTTGTGGGGGGGGCGGCCCCCCGGAGTCACGCGGCTCTAGCTAATTGTCCACCCTTTCCAAGTGTGATTTCTATGTTATGTATGGCCGCGCCAAGGGCATCGGTTGAAGTAGATTCTTCTTTTGATCAATCAAAACCCCTTCCCAGTCAAGAGTCTAGGATGTATATGATGATATCTAGACAGATGGATCCTATATGAATCGTATGATAAGTACCACATATATCCCAAGAGGGGTGAATTCCGGTGAGTCTAAGTATGAGGTCAAGATACGGTAACCCAGGTGGGGTGAATTCTTGTGAGACTAACTAGGATGACAAAATATGGTAACTCAAAAAGGGGAGTCTATGTATGACGATAAGAAAATTAAGTTGGTAAACAGTTATGCATAGAAAACAAATAGCATGGAACAGTAATATCCAATGAAGAAGTAACAAGATAAACTACGATGAAAGGTACACAGATGGTAGAACATGTAATAAGGGATACGATGGTTTCAATTTGTGTTTATCATGGTATTTTAGTGATGATGATATAACATGTCTAAGTTACATATTTCATGTTCTATGTTATGACCCTATTAATTTTGTATGCTTGCTTGTAATTTCCTACCAAGTATGTTATTCATTTACTGAGCTTTGGCTCACCCCAGTTGTTTCAAATGTTTACAGATCAAAATGACGAAGGCAGTGATGAGGATGTTTGCAAGTGAAGTCCAAGTGGTAGCTTAGTCCCCTTGGCAATGTGACTATTTTGGTTTATGATATATTGGGATTGCTAATTCTTTTGATGCTGTTTTTGAGTTATGAACAGCTGGTTTTTGAGTTGTATGCCCACACTATTTTGTATCTGAGGTTATTTAAAGTTTATCTCTTTTGTAAAAACTCTTGGCCACTAGTTATGTAAATATTTTATGCAAGACTTTTGCTGTTTATGATTCTTTTTAGTCATTGGCTTGGTATTTGTGAAGAATATTTAAAATAGAAAAAACATTTATAGAGGCATTCTAGTATTATGTTGTGTATTTTTATACGACCAAAGATTCATTCCTACTCATGGGGAAGGCTCTTACAGACCACCCTTGGGTTGGTCCAACCAATTTTTATCTATTCTCTCTCTCTCTCTCATGGACCTTCAAGGGGAGGGTTTGGATGGGATTTTTAGTGCCATGTGTGCACTCTAAGTGACACCTAAAGAGACATAGGGTGACTAGATGGATGACCACTAGGTATATAATTGAGTTTTGACTAAGATGACAATAGGTTGACTATGTGTTGGCTAGGTTGACTATGTTTTGACTATGGTGACGGGGTTAAATCAGGTTTATCCAAGTTTGACTAGAATGATCCTAAAATGGTTATTAATGATTTTAAGCCTGGGAATGATATTGGGTGGTCTAAATATGGTAGGTATTGGATAGGGTGATCTTAAGATGACAAGTATTGGTTCCTAGGGATAAGGGATGACACAAGGTGATTTTAAAATGGCAGGTGAAGGTTCTTGGGATAGGGGATGACACAGGGTGATCTTAAAATGGCAGGTATTGGACTCTAGGCACAGGGGATGACACTGGGTGATCCTAAAATGGCAGCTATTGGATTTTAGGGATAGGGGATGACACAGAGTAATCCTAAATGGCAGGTATTGGACTCTAGTGGACTCTAGGGTGGTAAAAATGGAGTGTTTACAAAAATTTATGCAGATAGTAGACGAAAAGATTTAAAATTTTCTGTTAAAGATGGAGTATTCCTAAAGGTTGCTACTATAAAAGGGGTAATGAAATTTGGAAAGTTAGGAAAACTGAGTCAGAGGTATGTTGGACCTTATGACGTATTAGAGAGAGTTGGTCTTGTGGCATACCGCCTTGCGTTACCATCAGTTTTATCAAGGGTACATGATGTGTTTCATGTATCTATGTTAAAGAAGTATGTAACACCTGTGCCTGAAATTCTGACCCAATTTGAATTTTGGTAACCAACGGGCATTACCATAAATAACACCAAGAGTTTTGAGCTAATTTAATATAAGAAAGTAGTGACTTGTATGTAACTACACTTAACGTAAAGCGATAATCCCGATTAGTTCTAACACTATCCAAAGCGGACCCCAAATCGGACCATGGATGGGAAAAAATGACCCTGTCCGGTCACAGTTACAGTGTCGTGGTCTGCAACCGGACTGAGTATGGGTTCGACCATACCGGGTCGGGCACTCCAATACTGAGCCAAGGAAGGAAGGAAAGAATATTCCTTTCCTAACCCATTGGTGACCACATGGGTTAACCCTCTAACTCACCAAGTCTCGTACCACAAGGGAATTAGTTTCCCAACTCCCCACAAGAGGACACATGGTGGGAATCTTCCCTGGAACCCCACAATTAGAGTTCTACTCAAAGAGGGAGATTCAATCTCCAAATAAGTCTCCAACAACCTTTCCTGTAGAGTTATGCACCCATCTCAAGCTTTAACGTGTTCTCGTAAGGAAGGAGGTTCTAAGGAGAAAGGTGAAATGCAAAGGAGGATCTTACAGGCGGCGCATCGGTACCACTCAGGCCACCAACATTCTAACTCGAACGAACTGCCGATTAACTCCTTGTCTTCTCGTTATAGTCTAGAATGATAGGTCTTGGTAGAGAGAGAGAGAGAGAGAGAGAGAGAGAGAGAGAGAGAAAACCAGACTTGTAAAGATAAGAGACCTCCATACTACCATTAATGGTGAGTTGGGGTAGCCTCGTTCATGTCGAGGAAGAGAAAACTCCTCAGGATTATCTAGTTAGAAGCACTAAACCTACCCTTGAATCATGTTAGATCATGAGCCCTAGTTAGAACGCTTGACTTTGCGGATAACTAAGAACCCTTGGGTGAGATTGGCAGCTTTTCTTTAGAGTTCCAAATCTGGGGAAGCTGTCGACGAACTTCTACCGAAGAGGTCCAGAAGCAAGTCAGGAAGGAGGTCCGGTTGCAAAACCTGTGCTAACGGACAAGCCATAAATAACAAATCAACCCTCTGGGTAGGTCCAGTCGCAGCGACCGATTGCACACCTATGCAACCGGACATAACCAGAAGGCTTCGGGAGTGGTCTGGTCGAACGAATGTGCAACCGAACACTTCCGGGAGAAGACCCTGGCCAATCCGGAGGGAAGGTTAGCCAGTGCTAAAACCTGATTTTGAAAAAAGGTTCGACCAACCTAAAAAAAATTTAGATATGATATTTTCCTGTAAGTCTAGTTGATACTGCAAAAGAATGAGATCATTTGGACTTGGGATGAGGAAGATCTGCACAGATTGAATCCGATTCTGTGAGTCCAATTTGGAAGACCTAGTTTATAGGGTTACACTTGTTGGAATGACATGAAATTTGGAAGACATGTTATATTTTAAGTCTAGTTTCAGAGGAAAGAAACTAGAGGTGATTTGGATTTGGGATCATGAACTTATTACGTTTAGAAGAGGGAAAGCTCGTATTCTGATGGAATTTAGGAGTTGTCCAGATGCAGCACCGGTTGCACAGTGGTGCCTCTGAACCCTGCAACCAGACACTTCAAAAAGGGTCCTTATTAGGTCCGGATGGAGGACCGGTAGCAACCTCCAACCGAATAATCCCAAAGGAGCCCTGTTTAACCCGTCCGTGCTCTTTGGGCACGTACTGTTGGTATTATGTCATCACCTACGATTAGGGGCATTGGAAGATAATATAAATTAACATGTTAAGACAATACAATTAAACTAATAAAGCTATGACACTTATAGGTGAACGAGAGCAATTCAGAGTAAGCATCTATAGCACTGAGGGCACGTGGATCTCATTCGCCAGGTAAGGGGTAGTTTGACTTTATTTTATGGAGTGTTCGAATGAACCCTGCATGTCTGTGTTGTATCTTGTTTGAATAACATACCATCCAATAACTGTACTTTGCATACATTTGCATATATATATATATATATATATATATATATATATATATATATATATAAATATATATATATATATATATATATATATATATATATATATATATATATATATATATATATATATATATATAAATTCTGTGTTTGTGTGATGATTGATGCCTATGTGGAAAGTTGTGAAATGGCCGAGGACCACTGGATTAGACCCACTATGTGCTGCCTCGTATCGTAACGGGATGATAGCGTCTAGGGGGATGACGGACAGTAGGATTCTTATTAGGGTATCGAGGGGGTACATAGGATGATATGTGGGATTGGTTAGTGGTACTATCCCATGTATGCAACCCTGGCCAGTTGGGGGTTAGGTGCTAGTATAGATGGGGGATGAGGGGGAGGTGGTGGCAGTGTTCGTTGGAGCATCACTGGTCGGACCTCTGCCCTAAGACCATCCATAATGGGAGATGCATGGCTTCACTAGCACTTTTGGAGCAGGCTAGGCGAGTGTCCATTCTCTCTTGTGCATAGAGGTTATGGCTAGCTTTGGTGAGTGTGGCCGGGCCTTACATAGCACATAGCAGATATTATACCTGACCTTGCTTATTCAAATCTGTTCATACATTATTGTTTGTTTGCTTTTGTCCTAGTGGGATGTAGACGACCGGAATGGGACGGCCATCTTGGTCTGTAAGCTAGGGTTCGGCTATTGTTAAGATTGGTAAGTTACATAAAACCCACGTTGTGACCCTGGCTAGTAGGGGGTTAGGTACTGGTGTGGAGTTGGGGATGAGGGAGGTGACCTAGCGGTGTTTGTTGGAGTGTCTTCTACTAGGGCCACCCTATACCAAACCCACAATTGGGAAACACGTGGCTTCACTCGGCGTTGTAAGACCCATGCCCAAACCCCATTATGGTTTGACCATTTTGGGCATGTGTCTGATCTTCCCACGTGTGAACATATCGGACTGACACAATCAAAGATGATGACATAACCGTGAGGTGATGCAAAACTAATATCCTGAACCTCCTATGTCATTAGAATGCATGAAAATGCACTTTGAGAAGTCTGGGACCCAGCCTGTACGATTGCCAAGTGCCTGGCACGCATGCACCTAAGCTGAGCTACCTAAAAGGAGGTTTGGCTGGAGACATGGGTGGTGCAGTTCACACCAGCCGCACCTCGTGCGCAATCTGAGTTGTTAACTGGTTGAATGGGGGACCCACCGTTCTGAATCCTTGTCTTATCTAAACTTGGAAGGCGTATCACCAATGGCCAATTCATGGTAAGCTGCTCTTGATTGAGCCGAGAATGGAAGGAGAGGGAGGAGGATCTCCTGCATTCCATTCTGATACTCCACTTTGTCAGTTTTGGCATTGGAAAGAGATCTATGTTTCCTTTAGTCTATCAACTTAGAGACGCAGAGGAGAAGAGAGAAAAGAAATCTCTGACGCACGAATCCAAGTAGAGAGAAGAGAAAAGGAAGAATGAGAAGAGAATTGAAGAAACCTCCCTCTGAACACCGCCCAACAGAGAGAAACAGGGAAGAGAAAGGAAGAAAAGAGAAAGAGAAGGGAGAAGGGAACGGACCTTTAGAATGTTGGTCGCTTGTCGAAGAAATCAAAAGAAACAACTATTGTATCTCTTCCACTTCAGTTAAATCAAGTAGCAATACCCATACGGGAAGATACTCAGTGAATGGTATATCGAGTGGTATTCCTGTATTAAAGGATTAATTATGTAAGAATCAATGGTGTCTCCATTGCGAGACCAGGACTGAGCTATAAGAAGGAACCATAAATTTATGATGTAGAACACAACTCTTGATGACATCCACCCTTAATGATGAGAGTTTTATCATACGAGCAATTGTTCACATGGATTAGATCGTGAATAGTGGTGCATATGGTACCAAACTGGATGTTAATAACTCTAATGGACTAAGTAAATGAGCTATGGACTTTGGAGACTTTAGAAATGACCAATAGAGACTGAGACCATGATTCAATAACGGATCCAAAGGATGGAAATCAGATCTAGTGTTAAAAACCAGATATGATATTTCGATTAACTGTCGAATCGAAACGACATACAAACCATAGTGCGAACATGGATCCAGGAGCTCAAACTCCTTATTCCTACTTAGAAAAATATGGAGAATACGTCGGAGAAAGTTGGTGGCCATCGGACCACGTTTCGATGTGCGTTCGATGGGACCAGCCGTACGACTTACTTATCGAGATGTGCGGTTGATGCCATCAGTCGCATACCTGTTTAGCTGCTGCACTTTCTCGTGCTTGGCCAAAAGCTGCTACTCGACCGTAGGACTCCTGTTAAGGTGCTAGAACACTCTAAACCTCGTTAAAAGAAGTCCTTCTTAGTATTAAGACTTAGAAAAGGTGGATTCTGTCTAATGAGTGTGCTATCTCGTGGAGAACCAGTCCACACTGCATTTATCTTGTGTGAACCACAAGTTTACCAGGTTATAATTACCCTTAGAATATGAACGGTAATGAAACAAAATTTATAACGAATCCCTAGATGCTATGCTATGATAAATAGATAGTAGACAATAGACATGATTTATTAGACAAGTAAATAACATTATAAATACAAGAATATTGAGCATAAAGCAATGCTGGAAAAAAATCTGTAGGACAATAAGTTAATTCATAATTATTGCTTATGATTTTGATAGAGACTTGAAGACTTCGATAATAAGCTATTCGACGAAGATTACAGTAGTCTACTCAGTTATCTTCCGATAAGGGAACTAAACCTTTTGGATGTATATGCTTTTCTCTATTATATTATGCTATGTGATGGTGTGAGATTGATAACATGTTCTTGTATGTTAACATGCCATCCAATATACTGTTCTGTGTGATCATGCATATGCATCCTTGCGTTTGGGGTCAGTAGTGTCATATAGTGGGGGAACGAGTAGAATGGGATGCTCGTGACCCCATGAACGTGACTGATCCATGTTTGATTCATGATGTCTGGTTAAGTCAGTAAGGAGGAAGGAGGGTGGAATGGGATGCTTGTACCACTTCTTACTGGTGCTGCTTTGCATTGACCATATGTAACTTAGCCAAGTCATGATGTCCTATGTGGGGGTTCGAACGGGGTTAGAAGCTTGGTGGCATTACGGTCTAGTAATATGGCTAATTAGGTGGACATGGCTAGTTAAACATTAATCACCCATATAACTATACCCCTAGCCATTAGGGGGCTATGTAATGACATGGGTTTAATAAAAATGTGATATGAACCTAGCTAGGATGCTCCCCATTACCGTCATAATATGGATGGGCAGGCGAGTCAACAAGTGACATTATCATCTCCTCAAAGTGCCCGACATAGTGTGGACTTGGGATGAGTTGCGGTCATGTGCAGACCAAAACGACGGACCCATGCATGGGGATGTTGTTGTACACCGAGTGAGGCAACATCATTTTGGAGAGGAGACCCGTGTAGCATGGAGACTCCGTGCGTAGGTTGTCTTGAGCTGACACTCACAGTTATCTTACCTGATCATAGTTGATAGTTGCATGCATTTATTTGTTGCATGTTTAGTTTTCTTGCTTAGCTCGATGGTTGAGCTTACCTTGTGCGCATAAACTATTTTAGATCTTGTAGGACCTTTGCTCAAGGCTTTAGGTAGCTTTCCATCTGGTGTGGAGGATGAGGACAGCGAGCCTGAGGAAGATGTTTGTGATCCTTGAACGATTCGTAGTGTTGTTCATGGGGGTGCCCATGTTTTCCTTTCATAGATTGGGATTTCTTTTTACTTGGGATTTTATATTGGAGAATAAACTTTAAACAATGTTCTATTTACTTTGGTTTTGGATAGTGTTTATTTTATTTCTTTTGGAGTTTGGGATTTAAATTTGAACCTTTAATAAGTTAGCTGAATAATTGATTTTAATTATAAGACTTCTAATATATAATGATTCTCTTAGCTTATGATAAATGTTTTATTTGGGAATAAAAGTTTGGAGATGTTTATGTTACTTTGATAATCTTGTAAGTAATGCTTCAAGTTGATATGTGGAATACCATGACATGCGATCCTGGAAGGGAATTTCTTGTGCCCTGATAGGATGGAGAGATCCCGTTGCATTTCATAGTATCGATACGTTGAGAATGGAGTGTGATGGATGCTGTAAGAGCAAGCTGGGTGAGTGTCCATTCTCTCTCGTGCATGGAGGTTATGGTCAACTTTAGTGAGTATGGTTAGGCCTTTCCGTAGCACTTGACAGACATTATCAGACCACTAAATTGAATACAATACTATCTCATGCATTATTGCTTGCTTGCATGTTATGTTCCACACTGAGCTCAAGTTAGCAAGCTCACCCTTTTGTACACACCTTTTTCTAGATTTTGTTGTAGGTTTACTATGTCAGATTTTGTGGAGCATTCCTTATGTTGCAGGTGTCTTCAGCAGTAAATGGACGACGCTCGCAACCTAGATTACTTACTATACTTGTGTCTTAGGAGGCCAAGTTGGAGTTGATAAAGTACTGATTTAGTTTTAGTACCTTTGATTAGACATGTTGTCCAATAATTATGTGTTCCAGTATTTTATTTAAAGTAGTACATTATGTCTTGAATTTTATTGAGACAGAATAACACATGTTATTATTGTATAAATATCATTTAGAATCCATCAATGTTGATACCCAGAATTTATGTGAGTTTTCTGTTGTATATTATGTTTTATTCTGATTATGTGGTGGTTAGTGTTTATGGGAAGATATGGTATTATGTGTGCCCTGTGTCGTAATTTTGACAGTTAACAGGACAGCGGTAAGCGTTCTATTCACTACCCTGGCGTGTGTTAAAAATTGAGGTGTGAAAACTTGGTTCAAAGCATGAAGCTCCATTACATTTTGCACCACATCCATAGCACGTAACACCACTGATGAGGTAAACTGATGGTTAAGGTTTAATTAAAAGCATTATATGAACAAACATAATAGTAACAAGAAACTTCTTTAGAGAATTATAAAACTAAATTAGAAGAAACAAAAGCAAAGATGATAATATATGTAAGGGAACTGTTTTCATTAAGTAACATTTTTTAGACAGTTTACAAATTCAAAGCAATGGCTCTTGTCTTGAGCTATTTAAAATATAAAATAAATATAAATAAATACAAAACTCATAAAGACAAAGCTATTGTAAAGACTTAAATTGAGTACAAGACCTTCATGAGGACCTATTGGTGGTCAAGGTTTTGTCGATATTTGAATGTTAGAAATAAAACAAGATTGGTTTCCTAGCATTACGATTGCATCTAGGATTCCTAGAACAAAATGGGGTAAACCTATAAGGTAGTAATAGTTAGTCACCAACCAAGAATTGGTTGGGAATCTAGGCAAGGGTTGTGATGTAAACCAATCTAGGTTTCTCAAAATAATGAATCGAGTGAAATTAAACAAGGTTCAACACAAGCACGAGTTGTGTAAAATTGACAGATTTGCATGACTTCAGAGAAATGGTTGTAACTTCTTCAATATAGATTGGAATGATATAATTTTAGTGGAAAATGAAAGATATGTCATGAGACTAACTTTTTGTGAAGAATATTTTTTAGATTTTGAGTAGAAGGTATGCCTAAATGGGCTAAACTTGATGTGAAGGGTATAAACAGATGCTAGAAATTTTTTAAAGATCCAAGGACAAAGTAGATTTTATGGTGTTAAGGAAAAGTAACTCAATTCTCTTATGGGATGTAAGTTCCAATAATGGCCTACAATTTTTTAGGATGCAATTAGAAACAGGAAAGCTCAAATTCTGCAACGGTGAAGTAAAACTCTCTTAGGTTTCAAGAGATGAACTCTTCAAAGTGTAAGGAAGAAGACTCCAGAAGGACTCTCTCAATCAATTCATATGAAGAGTTACATTGGTGAAGAATGTATAAAGATGTTTTAAGAAGAGTGTCCATATACTCTAATGTACATGAAAAGAATATTCTATACATGTCCATTGAAAAGATCATAACTCTCTAAATATTGCTTAGATTCATCTCAAACCAGATCCACACCAATTCTGATGCATAAGGCTACAACCTTCATGTTTGGGGTATTTTGAAATTCGAATTATAAATCTTTCAAAATATCCTTGAAGGTAGTACATGTGCTGAAAATTGATTTTTCACAACATAAACCATATGGGCTGATCTAGACTTAGTTGTGTTGGTTCCAAAATAAGGGGTTGTGGTGCTTGTGAGCCATAGTTGAGATTGGCTTTACCTTGGGTTTTGGTTGAAATGTGGTCTGACCTTATAAGAGCATGGGACTAGTTTGCTTGAATAGGGAGTTATCATGGGCGGCTACATGGGTGTAGATGTGGGCTGCATCAGTTCATAGCAGATAGAGTGAGGTATGAGTCAAGGACCTCACATGGTCTCATTTAGGATACACCCAAGTAAAGCTAAGGAATAAAAAATATAGAAATAGAAAGGAAGTTAATGAAGTGATAGAAACATATGTAGAAGTATGGTGGAATACTTGAGGAAATTGATTTGGGAAAAACTTCCTTCTGCACAAACAAAAGAAGGGGGCTTTAAAGTTTGAAACATGAGTCCTGGTAAAAAGGGTGGAAAAACCATGCCACTTAAGATGCAGCTGGAGCTGTGACCGGACATGAGACTGGATAGCTCCTAGAGCTCTTAGGAAGTGTTCGGTAGGACACTCCGGTAGCACATCATGTGCAACCTGAAGTGCAATCGAACAGTCACAGTGACTTTCATTTGATCTTTGAATAAATGCTCTAGAGGCAAACACCATCCCGACATCGTTTCTGGAGCCTTACAAAAGGTCATAAATGAAAATTTAAGGTAGGATTTTTCCTTAAATTATTCCTTGGATTACAAATGGTATAGTACCTAAATTTTGTGACATTAAATTAAATTCATGATGTTGTGGCAGTAAGAAGAAAACGACCAGATAATAAAAGTTGGCCATAGGTTATTCTCGAGGTATTCTTTGATGGTATGGAAAGATATTGCCTTAATGTTACATGGCAATGCCCTTACTACTAGTACAAAATAAGAATTAGTACAACAATTTTGAGGTGTACTAAAAATCTCAACATTCAAGTATAGCCATCATTATATATTAGTTAGAGTAATAGGATTCCTAGATTGTGTTGTAAGAAATTATTAATTGTTAGTGAGTGATAATACTTGAGTATTAGTGAAGTGATAAGGATTGCAATGGCATGAAAGTGAATTGGAGGAAATCCAAGGGATTAACAAAGATAGACATAGTACAATAGCATGAAGGGTACATCTACAAAATAAAAATTTAAAATACCGAGTTGGTACTCACAAGATGTTCAACTCGATGTATGACAGATAAAGAAGGAAAAGTGGTCAGTAATGCGTAAATCCTTGCAAAGATTAAAGGACATGTTGATAAATGCTTAAAAGGGAAAGATCTCAGGCCAATCCAACAATGATAGGAGAATAGTGGTCATATATTTAGACAAGTGTATATAGTATATAGTGCATCATTTAACTTACCCTTATGATTATAGATGATGTATATACCTGATTTTAAATTGTCACACCGTGATAGGATACCTTTTCGATTCAACCTGTCAATTTGATTTATAGATGTTGCTCCCTTAGATTTAGTCTTGATCATACTAATCTAAGTTAGCCTCATGTTCGACAACCTGAATAGAGATATGAGCTGATAGAACAACTTGAAAACTCAATCAAATTGAATGTGCATCTTTCCGATTATATCCATAGTTTGTTGATGCACATAATTCTCTAGATTTATTTTCATGGTGCCTTGACTGATGGCACCACGTACTTGTAAAAACATATAACCTATAGGGCCAGGATCTTAAGAGTCTCCATCTCCACATATTCAGACCACCTTGCAACTTAATGACCATTGGTTGTTGGTTTTGTTACCTCGAATTTACTCTTGATCATTCAAATTTAGGTTCACTAGATAAAACAAAAGTTCATCGTCATATTAAATTCGAAACAAATGAATGAATTGCTTTTGGATATATGTTATAATCCTTTCGTTTCCTAACCTCTACTGATAAAATGTTTATTTAATAAAGGAATTATTTGAAGAAAGATGATTAATTTAGATCAAATTCTATAGCCAAGGAACCCCAGGAGAAATAATGGAGTATCTGCTTTTTGAGATTGTTGAATAAACAAATATGAGTCATGGTCTGTAAAAGATTGCATGAGCAAGAAGCGAGTACTACCAAGAGTAACTAGTAAATAGAAGATAGTTCTCAAGTAGGGTTAAAGATGGCTATAGTGGTATGAATTTTGACATGGCAAGAGATTCCCAAAAGCATACCTAAATGTGGATACAAGAGGGAATCAATAGTTATGGGATTGATAATATCGGATTAGTATAATTGCTATTGAGTTATTCCCAATGCCGAATAAGATGATTGAGTAAAGACCAAGAGAGTTTGGTTGAATTAATAAAAAAATAAATACACACCCTAATGCTTATAGGTAGACATGTTGGATATGCAGTATTGTAAGACCCATACTCCGTAAATCCGGTTTAACCTAAGTTTAGTGTCATGACACGTCTTCCAATCATAATCGGGCCAGAAGACACAGTCGGATGACGAACCACATGGTCCAGCAGGTACAAAAAATGAATGAATTAGACCTAAGATGTTCCTGTCCTGTTTGACTGGTTGAGACATACCAGTCTCATGTACAGTCCGACAGGAATGTCCAAGCGGTCAGACTGTTTTGATTGGAAGTAGACCCCAGTAGGTCCCACCCTCTAAATTTGATTCTATGAGACCTTCCATACGTGCGAAACCTTCCTAGGAGACCATCTTTCTCTATAAGTAGACTTCTTTCTCCTCCTTAAACCCTTTTGTTGACTCTCAAACCCTAAAGTCTAGAAAGGAGATTTGAAGAGGTGCAGTAAGGACGAGGAAGCTCTGCAAAGGAGGATTTTTGCTGGGAGGAGAGCACCACCATTCTGAGGCCAACGATAAGTACTCCGTCTCTGTAGGAAGGTCTTGGTTGAGAATTAATGTCGTGAAATGGCCAAGTGTTGATTCGAACCTAATCTCTGAGCAAACCCTAGACTCATTCTGGAGAATGGTTAAAGCAATGTTTTATGAATATAAACAGAGGAATAATCTAAACCTTATTGACCTTAATGTATAATCTGACCATAGAATGGTTTAGGAGAAACCCTAAAAATCAAGTCGCAGATCGATGGGAGAAGAAGGTCAAATTTCAGACTCACGGACACATACCGGTCTGACAGTCTGCACCCTAATGTGCGATCAGTATGTCTGTCTAGGACTGTTTGTTGGCTCAGGTTAGGTTCCGACCAACTTGAACCTTGTAAACCTAATTTTAATCAATAAATATTGTCATGTAGGACTTGTAGACAGCCAAGTTGGACTCTATAACTCAGAGAAGACTGACTATCACACGTCAGGTAAGGAACAAGACCCCAAACCTAATTAACTAATATAGTAAAACGTTGTATCTGTGACTGTTGGGTGTTGATTGTGCATTTTCACATGTCATCTTTATTTATTGCTATTATTCGTTAATGAATACTTTATGCTAGGATGTGATTGTTAGACATGTGATTATTTTTGTTGGTGTGTAGAATGTGAAGAGAGTTAGAGCCCTGGATATCTTCTTACACTAACACCTTTTCGTATCACCATCTACCTTAGCGAGCTTGATACAAGTAGGGTATCAGGGGGAGGACATAGTATTGTGGTTCAGCTTGGCCGATGGACTCTAGCCCTATCTATATGTCAAAGGGAGCTATGTTGGGGGTAGGGCCATTGATACTGTGATGACATATAGGATTGGTTAGAAATATAATCCACTTACAAGCCCTAGCCAGTAGGGGTATAGGTATTGGTACGAGATAGAGTATCAGGGGAAGGATGCAGTAGTGTAGATTGTTGCCTGATCACTAAACTCTAGCTTTATCTCTATTTCAGAGTGAGTGATGTGGGGTAACGACAGTAGTGTGGATTGTGGCCTGACTGTCGGGTGTCCACACTCTCATGCATGGAGGTGTGTTTGTAGTCTATTCTTACCATAGCACTTTGCAAGTTATACCTGACCCATTGTTGAATGTTATCTCATGCATTTTTGTCTACTGCATTGTCTTGTTTCCCTGCTGAACTAAGTTGTGAGCTTACCCTTGTATATACACTATTTTTATATATGGATGTAAGATATATTGTGGAAGACTTTGTTGCTACTCCAGCTTATGGAACCGTTGCTGCTTTGGATGTGCAAACAGTAGAGGACGAGCATGACGCGTCATTGATGGATTCATAATTTTATATATTTATTCTCCTTATATTTAGTCTATTTAATATGTTTTATGTCTTATGGTACTCATTTGTGATGATTCCTTATATATAAGACATTGGTGAGAAAGTATTGACAATTTATGTTTAAAATCAGAAAATTCTGACATTTTCAATAATGACCTTCTGAATTTCATGCAGGTTTCTAATTTGGAAAGAATTTTAGAAACCAAATATGGTCTAAAAATCTGATCGAAAAATTTGATCTGAATTCAAACCAGAGAAAGAAGGTTTTCACACACAGAAGGTTCACTATTGGAAGGCCTTGATTGATTGATAAAAATCTCGAGGAGAATATATACCACTATGAAATATTACAAAGATTGACAGGTTTAGGGGTGGCATTTGATTAATAATGAAATGAT